>JAJOZX010002762.1:390000-618389 GCA_023014485.1 Bathynomus jamesi | reverse complement strand
TATATTATCCCCGTATACGAGAAACGAAATTCCACGTTTTTTCGTCTACGTACAAAACAAAAAACAAATGCAGAATTCACGAACAAGAGAGACACGGTTGAAAAAAAATTATTCATACCATATGAATGGAGGGCCTATTATAGTTAATTTTATTCGCCGCAGGACTCCAAAAGAGGGCAATTAGCTAAAAATTGCTATGAAAAATATATTTTTATTGGAGCAATTATATATCCTTAATTAAGGCTGATTATCAAAGTTACGGCTTAAAATTCGTTGCTGGAAAACGGACTTCCGGAGTCTTGTCGACGTTACTCGAGAATTTAATTGCATTTCCTTCGAATTCGCGATGGAATGGGCACAAATGAATGAAATGAAAAGCTTGTAGAGAGAAACTGAACAAGGAAATACACGAATTAATTTAATTGTGAAAATATCAATAGTTCACTATTAGCTATATATATATATATAGGGTGAACCAAATGTAGGTGGACAGTAAATGATAACGTTTATTTTGAGAATACATATTTAATTTTTTTGTATACTATAATACAAAATAAAATTTAAATAAATTTAGTTATAATATTTAATATAATAAAACACAAACACCACAGTTATAATGAACACCATAGTTATAATATAATATAACACAAACCGTATTCAACCTACTGTCCACCTACTTTTGGTTCACCGTGTATATATATATATATATATATATATATATATATATATATATATATATATATAGCTAATCGTGAACTATTGATATATATATATATAGTATATATATATATATATATATATATATATATATATATATTTATTTTTTTGTGTGTGTGTGTGTGTGTGTGTAGTGGCTAAGGTGGTGGACTGCTAAGCTGAAGGTCGTGAGATCATCGAGTCCCGGCTAGGTGTTTGTGAACTCAGACTTCCTTGGCGGGTCGTGTTTCGGATTCCCGTATAAGCAGATGGTCCAAGGTGAGGGGGCGACAAGGCTGACTGACCTTCGTCAGAATGGACAATTAAAATAGAAGCAAAAACTGGGGTTACGAAGAAAATAAATACCCCAAAATAATTTCTTCAAAATAATACAAATTTATATTTTTTGTATTTTTGTAACACAAATACAACAAACAGAGAGAGAGAGAGAGAGAGAGAGAGACTTTCGGTGTAAAACTGATATTTTCATTCAGGTTTGAATGAAAAGTCGAACAAAAGAAAAAATAAATAAATAAAAAATAGTAAATTATTTGATGCTATTTCTCATTTTGTCTTTCAATTAGTGAGCACCTTATTTACTGTAATTAAGCTCGCTAATTAAAGTTTCTCGGGTTTATGTATAGATAAATACACATTTGTTGCTTCAACAAATTTATCCAATAATCTCTCGGGGAGAGGGGGGGGAGTTTTTATAGTTATTATACAGGGTGCCCCATAAGTCCGATGTCATAGGAAAATTTATTTTAAATTAAATTTACAAAAGTAATACCTTAGAACGAAATCAAAGGTTCGAATTGATGTTTTGTTTTGGTAACTTTTTTTTTTGTTGTAGGTAGAAAAACACGCAATGGCTGATATAGAAGCGAGTTACACTCGTGAGGAAAAAGCCTTTTCCTCACGAGTGTAACTCGCTTCCATTTTAGCTATTGCGTGTTATTCTACCAAATTGGATTGCGAGTTTGTGGTACCAAGTTAGTGACACCAGTTCTTAGGTTGTAGGAATGTTGGTATAATCTTCTCTTGGAGTAACAAGTTTCACCGACATAAAACGTACGGCAGTTGAACAATTAAGTTTATATATTCCACTATTCCCTCAGATGGACTACGTGTTGTGACCGATGTGGTAACACCGCTTCCCGTCGATCAGCGAAGTTAAGCGACATTGAGACTTAGTACTAACTGGGTGGGAGACCGTCCTCCGCTTCCAGCTTATGTAGCGACCCGTGGTTCGGATCCCGCGTAAAGCTGTAGGTTCCCTCCGCTCCGTCGTATGATCTTAGATGACACTAAGGAAGTTAAACAACCCCATGAACACAAAAACTACTCCATTATTATCGTGCCTCAAATTGACATTACAATGAATAGTATCTGGTACGCTAATAACCCAATTTATATCCACAGGTAGGTGCTGTTTCCAAGAGGAAGCGTCAGATTAAGGTAACGTGGCGATTTTAATAATTTTTTAATTTTTTTTTTAAATAAAGGTGTTTTAATCTCTGATGTACAACGTTTCGTTCACAAAGACATTTGGTAAGATCACCATCCAAATACTGCGGATGACAAATTCAGTAAAAAAAAAAAAATATTTTAAAAATAAACGTAACAGAACACACTATTTTGTACGTGTTTGAGCAGAATCAGGTGAGCATCATTGGATAAAAAGAATTAATATTTGTTTCATTCCTGTCGAATTTGAAAGTAGGCCTACTTCAATATGATCTTATTAAAAAATATCTACAGAAGAAAACTGTTCATTATTTTCACCCTCAATGTAATTATTTTAAAGAAATTATTTCTTTGAAGATCCTTTTTTATTACTAATTTTCACACTTTATATATATATATATATGCAAGGTGTAACAAAAGTCCGTTCTCATAGGCAAATAAGATATAACAGAATTGAACGAGACAATAGTTTTAACTCTTCATTACAAACAATACAATCAACTTACCAATTAATCCAGTACATGCTCATCGCTCCAGTAACGATAATTGTGGAGATTCACTGTTCCATTTAAATGAAAACAAACCTCGTTGCTAAATAAAATATCGGAAAACATTTCCTTATGAGAACGGACTTTCTTAATTAATTTTGGCACGAACATCAGAGACAATTTTGACGCGAAGTGGAGAGGTACTTGAACGTAGAAATAAAAAGATGACGACCACTTCAGCATCGTCTGAAGAACATTTCAAACACACTCCAATCAGTGCCAGTGCCATCAAACATACAGTAAAAGGAGACTCTTTGCATTTAATCCGCGCGATTAAACGTCTTCATAAGTTCATTTAAGCGACAGCCTTCTGTACACACAACCAATGGAGGAATATTTGAACAAACACCCAATACATGCCAATGTAAGTCAAATACATAAGCGGATTCAAACTGATATAATACATATATATATATATATATATATATATATATATATATATATATATATATATATATATATATATATTATGTGTGTTCAAATACACAGTAAACGTGTAAAAAGTAATAAATAGTTAAATTTCCCAAATTTTAAAAGCTAAAACATAAAAATACTAAAAATCCGCGAAGCTTTTCGAAGGAGAATTTTATTTACTGAAAGAATCGTCATTCCCCCCATTTTTATCGAAAACACTCTTACTTCTGCTGACAAGAAATTCTGTAGTAATATTACTAACGTTAAGAGTTTTAAGGATACCCTGGTGATCCCGTTTAACGCCGAGTCGCTTCGGGATGTTGTCCCTCACCCTCACCCCCAACTTCACCTGGTCCCTTATTCTACCCGTGGGGTCTCCCGCAAAAAAAAAAAAAAATAGAAAATCAACTATCAAATTTTTTTCCAATTCTGGAGTTTACCAAATCGCATGCCGGGATTGTTCTAAAAGTTACAAAGGTGAAACTATTGATTTTAAAAGACGGCTCTACCAACATAAAAAGAGTCTGAACACGGCGGATGATAACGCGGTCTTGCACAAACATCGTTTGGACAGAGACCATAATGTCGATATGAATAAGCTCAATTACTTTTAAATATCAATAATAACGAAAGCAAGAAAATTACTGAATGTTTCATTATAAGAAATACAGATAATTTCAATATTGGAGACGAAACATTTTGGCTTGATTTTGTCATTTTGTCACTGATTTTTGCGCCCGTTTTGAATTGTCAGAGCCATAACGATTCTTTTAGAAAATAAAATTCTTTTACACTTTTAATTTTACTTTCCTCCATTGCCTGAAAGAAGAGAGTCGCCTCTCTCGAAAAGCTTTGCAGTTTTTAGTATTTTTGTTTTAGCTTTTAAGTTTTTTGGCATTTCAACTATTTTATAAGGAGTTACAAGGAAAAGAAGTACCTCAAAAGGCATTGCGGCCCATACCGAGGAGGTTCCAGTGGCAACGGGTGCCAGGGAAAAATTCATACACCATCAAATACTGTGCAAGATTCGGTCTAACCTTTTCTTGAACTGATCCACAGACAAACTGTTCACAACTTCTGAAGGTAGCCTGTTCCTCGTGTCACAGATTTTATAGGTAAAGTAATTCCCACATACACTAGTCCTAAACCATTTCAAATCCAACTTCCAACCATTGTTGCGAGTTGAGTTATCATTTAAACTGAACATGCTTCTAAAATCGACATCGTTGAACCCGTGTAACAGCTTGAAAACCTCGATGAGTTGACCACGCAGCCTCCGAGTTTCCAGCGAAAACATATTCAAGGCGCGTAAGCGTCGATTGTAGCCCATATGACTAACGGAAGGGATTAACTTTGTGGCCTTCGCCTGCACTCGCTCCAGCCTCTCAATATCTTTCCTGAGGGTGGGCGACCAGAACTACACAGTATACTCCAGGTGCGGCAGAACCAGGGAATTGTACAGAGAGAGCACAATCTCCTTGTTCCGAAATCGAAATTGCCTCCTCATATAACCCAACAGCTTCTGTGCTTTCTTTTCCACCTCTACGCACTGTTTGGTAAACTTAAGGTCGCTGCTAATTAGCACACCCAAGTCCTTTTCCAAATCGATGGCCTCGATATTACTTCCGAATATCGAGTAGTCCGACTTGGGATTGGCGTAGCCAATGCGCATCACCTTGCATTTACCAAAGTTAAACGGCATTTGCCATTTTTTGGACCACTCTCCTATCCTACATAGGTCTGCACGCAGTTGCTAGATCGCTTCGGGCGTCCCAACATTGGTCCCAAGCTTGGTGTCATCAGCGAATTTGGCGATCCTAGTGACGATATCAGCGTCGATATCATTTATGTAAATGATAAACAACAGTGGCCCCAAAACGGAACCCTGAAGAACCCCGCTACTAGTGACCGAGGCCCAACCCGAGGTAGCCCCTTTAATTACAACCCTCTGCCACCTATTCTTCAGCCAGTTTTCAATCCAGCTACCTACTTCCCCACCGATATCTAGCGCGCGGACTTTGGCCATTAACCGGCGATGAGATACCTTATCAAAGGCTTTCTGAAAGTCGAGACAAAGTATATCAATCACCCTACTCTTATCATACGCACTCCACATGATGTGGAAAAACTCGAGCAGGTCGGTGAGACACGACCTATGCCTTTCTAAACCCATGTTGGGAGTCCCCAAGCAGCTTGTAGGAATCCAAAAGGTCAACGATTCTATCCGCTATTATCCCCTCTAATAATAATTTACCTACAACCGAAGTGAGACTAATGGGACGATAGTTCCCTGGACTTTCATGATCCCCTTTCTTAAAGATAGGAGTCACGTTGGCTTCCATCCGGTCACCAGGCACTTGGCCCGTCTCCAACGATTTGTTGAAGACTGTAGCCAGGTGAGGAGCCACCTGGTCGCGCACTTCCCGCAAGACTCTGGGGAGGAACTTGTCTAGCCCAGGAACCTTAAACGCGCTCAGTTTGTCTATTCTATCGGCAACGACTGTCGCGGTACACCGAACACTATCCAGGCTAGCACCTTCGTGCCTGACGCCTGGCTCGGGGATAACGCGGGTATCCTCCCTGGTGAACACTCCCGCAAAGTACTCATTCAGCACATTAGCGATATCCGCGTCGGAGGTCCGCAGCGCGCCGTTGTGGTCCTTTAACGGGCCTATCATGCTTCTAATGGGCTTTCTACTATTACCGTAACTGAAGAACTCCTTAGGGTTCCCCTTGCAGAGGCTTGCCACCCGGAGTTCTTCGTTACATTTCGCTAGCCTAACCTTCACCTTCACTTCCTTGCACAGGCGGACATACGCCTCAGTGTTCTCATGGGAACGAATGGCCTTCGCCTTCCTATACGCAGCTTTCCAATTTCGGATAGCCGAAGCGATGTCCCGACTGAACCACTTAGGCTGAGTTGAAGCAGGGGTGACCGGTTTTGAGGGTATGACAGCAGACTGCAGCACCATAAACTCGTCCTGGAATGCACTCCAAACTCCCTCAACATCGCCGCCGACCTCTAACCCCATCTCACCTACGCTATCCCGGAGGTACTGCCTCTCGAGTTACTATGCTTCACCCGAGGGACGCAGACACCGAACCTAATCAGACCGTGATATATATATATATATATATATATATATATATATATATATATATATATATATATATGAGAGAGAGAGAGAAAATTCTTGTCTTACCTTCGGAATCGCGACAATCTTGAGGATACAAACATGCACATTACGACATTAGCAGTGTCGCGGTGGTTTAGCTTTATAAATGCGTTATCATTTATCATGAAATAAGGAGATATAATTATGGTTAGGTTAGGTTAGGTAAGGTTTGGTTAAATGTATTCAGTTTTTTAGATTGGGTAAATATCGCGAAAGAGAATGGATTAAGTGAAAAAGTTTGAAACTCTCGCGGTTTTGTAGGGTAGCCAAACGTGTGTTGTGTGACAGTTCAGTGGCGTGCGGTAGGCATGTCCACAGGGTACGCTGTGTATATATATATATACAAGGTGGTCCAAAAGTCCCATTTTGCTGAAAATGATATTTCTATTTTATTTTCCATGGATGTACAAGAACATGTGATTGTAGTAACACTACGTATCCAAGGGAAGGAGTGCAAAGAAATTTTGAGAAAAATTCGAAAGAAGATTTCATAAACCAGGACCTACAGACAGACAAAGCAGTTCGCTAGCTGGTCAATAAATTATAAAGACGTCCAGCTACCTCTCAAGAAAATGTTGAATTGCTAAGAGATCTCGGTTGGCCCGACTGCACCCGAATCAATTGTCCCCGGTGGGTTTTTCATAAAAAATCCTACGCAACTTTTTTTTGGGGGGTTTCAATATAAATCAATGAGTCACTAATAAAATAATGTACAGTACTCATTACTGAAATACTGAAATACATTGAAATATGGATCAATAAAAGATTCCACATTCACACAACTTGACTGACATATTACAAACATTAATTACTTGTGCATTTTATTTTCAACCAAAACCCATACCTAATTGCCCAATGAAAATACAACTCGTGGTAAATAGTTATTTTTGTAATAAGTCTCTCAGTTATTTAGCTCTATTCTTACACTATTTTGGTAACTGAAAATATGAGAAAACCCGATAAAACCCAGGTGGGTTTGGGGTTTCAATAAAAACCGGGTTTTTGCCAACCCTGTAAGAGATGCCTTTGAAACAAACCCTAGAATGCCAATTCGCACACCATCACGTAGACTGAACATACCAAAAACGACTGTTCTAACGATTTTAAAATCAAAATTAAAAAAAAAGAGTTACCATATTCAAGTGCTACATAAGTTATAAGAAGAGGATTATCCAAGACGACCCGCCGTGTGCACAGAATTGATTGAAAATATTCATACCGAAAACTTATTAAACTACATCTTTATCTTCAGTGATGAGGCGACATTCGACACATGCGGAAAGGTTAATCGACACACAGTAATTGCCGTATCTGGGCTAGTGAAAAACCAACCGAGTTCTACGAATGGGAAAGAGATTCTCCTAAAGTTAATGTCTGATTGGATATGACAAGATCGAAGATTTACGGACCTTTTTTTCTTTGCAGAAGCTACGGTAACAGGGCCAATTTATCTTCGCATGCTTCAGCAGTTTCTTGAAACCCAACTTCGTTCAGATGGCATTCTCGAAGCTGTTGTCTTTCAACAACATGGAGCTCCATGTCACTACACAAACACCGTTCGGGCACCTTTATGAGCTCCACCCAAATCGCTGGATTGGACGTGTTGGAAACGGGCCCTGGACAGCACGATCTCCGGATTTAACACTATTAGATTTCATTGCGTGGTGCTTCATAAGTCTGAGGTTTACAAAACATGGGTTACTAGACCTGCAGGATCTGCGAATCGGCATCATCGCCACAGTCGCTAAATTAACCCCAGAGATGCTTGAGAATGTGTTCGTCAATGCGGTGGACAGATTTGAGATTTGCAGACACTCTGATGGTGCTCACGTCGAATGTTAGACCTAAGTTTGATAAGTAAATATACATCTAATTTTGTTATTAAATTTTTATCCTAAAATACTATTATATCAGCAAAGTAGATAGGGACTTTTGGACCACCCTGTATATGTATATATATATATATATATATATATATATATATACAAGCATCATACTTTATATTAGTTTTCGATTATTGTAGTAATATACTGACTTTTTGTAATTTGACTTTTAAATGGGTAGGCAGCGCATGCCCAGCTTGCCCTATATGCACGCCACTGGTGTGTGTGTGTGTGTGTGTGTTGCATGAAGGGTGGTTATACTGAAAATATAAACTTAGTAAATGTCGGCTCATTATTTGAATGTTAATTTGTACTAAACCAAACAGTGGGATTTTTTTTTAATTCATTAAATCATCGTAAAATATTGAAAGTCAAATTATGACGTGAAATTACACTAAAAACGGTAATTTAAGTTAAAACATATTTCTAAAAACGTATTATGTCCACTTTTTAATTACAGAGTTCAACGCTACGCAGGTCTTGACTTCCGTTTGACTAACGGACACGTTTGTAGATTTATCACATTTGATGTAATGTTGGATGAAATGACCTACATATGATTAAAGGCAAGCCAAAAACAAAAATTACACTTCAGAACTTTATTAATTAAACGGGAAATGGATTCCGTGAAGAAAACTTTTTAAAATATTGGAAACAAGCGTACATTTTTAAATTTGACAACGGTAGTAATCAGGGATGGCTACCAGAATGAATTTCTATACCTATACATATATGTATACCTATACCACGTCATGCCTCTTGTCGGCAGCACGGCTATTTTACAATTTGTGTTGTCTGTGGTAAAAATAATTAGTTTTGTGCATCTTGCCAAACGACGCTTGTTCAAAATTTTATACGCTTGCGAAATCGAGAAAAGAAAAGTTAGTGCATAAATTTACAGAAATACTACAGCATAAAAATTTTGAGCCTCGCATCCAAAAAGTAGGATGAGCGCTAATTTCGTACAAAATTTATGTTAAATATATTATGTAACCAAATGTTATGTTAAATAAAAAGACGTTCCCTACAAAAATCATGCATGTGTTATTCTTGTCCCGTTCTTTCAAGGTTTATTATTATATGTACACAAAAAAGATTTGCCTTTTTGCAGGATGCATTTTTCAGACTATAGATATTTAGTTGGCAGTTTAAGCCATTAAAATCAGTTGTCATGGATCTTGTCATTTAAGAACTAAGAATTTTAACAAAACGATGACGCAACGAGCCATCTCGATTACTGAAGATGCATCAGGTTGCGTCTTTTCATGCTGTAATTTTTTTTAAGGATGTTGGCATTACATGAACCAAATGTTATTTCATAATGTAGACGTTCGACTTTAGGCAGTTACTCGTATATGCATTTGTAATTTCAAATGAAAATGAAAACGTTGCTTACTATTTTAACTGGAAGTGACGAACCTATACATACATTTCATATTTTCAGTGAAAATACCTAACCTAACCAGGCATAATCTATCCTAACCAAACGGAACCTAACCTCACCTAATTTAAACTACCTTAACATGAATTCAATTTAACCGACTTGCATAAGGTAGAGATTTTCGACATTATGCAAATTCAGAAAGTTTAGTGTCGAATGCATGCCTTTATGAATACAAACAAAGAACGCTTTTCAGGTCAACGTCGTAGCCTATACTGCAAATTTATGCATTTAACCTCGTAATGGAGGGGGATATAGGCCTATGTGTGTGCCTAAATAAATTAAGACTAATGCTTGTAACATTTACATGTAGTGTTATGCAATAAACTATAGTGGTAGCTAAAATCATCTACAAAATAACAAAATGGTTGTTGATGGATGAGAACAACTATGCCCTAACTTGAATTACTTGACAAAAATTGCTTGTAATATTTTTCATAAGTGGTCTCTATCAAACATAATTTCTTTTAATCTACGTAACATATTTGGTTAGTGAATAATTTAATTACCATCAAAGCAAAATGTTGTAAACTAATATTATTTTTTTTGTTACATTAATTAACGTGCATTGAAAGTAAATCCTCATTTTTTACACATTTAAATCTTGAAAAAGTTGCTTTTAAAATGATTTTTTTTACAAACTGCGCAATTTACAAGTTTCGTAATGGCATCTCTGTAAACCTACCACAAATAAGCACTTTTACTGTTTAGCAAGTTAGTCTACTTAATTCCGAATGAATCGATGATTTCCGAATTCTTGGATTCGAACGATTTTGACGTAGGCCCTAGCTTAGACCCAAGAGCAGTGGTGGCGAACCTTTTTTGCTGGCGGGTCATTTTTGTTACTTTTGATTTTTTAAAAAGAACGAAATTGGGTCACAATAATTTATTTACTTACTATTTTTAGTGAGAAACTTCTCGTTGGATTTTAGCTTCTAATGTTTTGATCCTAGGTTTATATTTAGTTGTCTTTAGTCTCACACATGCAGCACTTGTATCTGTGCCAAGGCGATTCCTAGTGGTGGATTTGACGAAATTCATGGAGGAAAACAATTGTTCACACGAATAAGATGAACAAAATATTGTTAGCAGAGCTAATGCTAGCTTTTTCATTGATGCAAAAGAATTTGGTAAAGAGTTCCATTCTGCAAGAATAAGATTCTCTACTTTTTCTATTGATTGTTGTTCTCTGGTTACACCCAAAATTTACGACTCCAATTCCTTTTCTCGTAACTTCAGATTAAGATCAATAAATTTAGTCTTCCATATTGCACTTTCTTGGAAGCCAACTAATTCCATTTCTAAATTACCAATGTCAAGCCAATGAAAAGCTGATAACTGAAGATCTTCAAATTGAATAGTATGGGGGAATTGGATGAATTGTAAGTTGTCATACATACACACACGTTTTTAAACGTACACTATACGTTTAAAAACGTTTCAATGCGTATCAGCTGTTTATTTTGGTGGGAGAATAAAATAATTTTAAAACTGTAATGCAGAAAATATTGAAAATTAAAGTCATATTTTATTTAAATAAGAGTTCGTGAGTAAAGATTGCCTCGTGGGTCAGTGGTTCGCCATCACTGCCCTAGAGGTTTAGGGTCTAGCTCAGTAGGTTTACGGAAAAAATTAGAATACCTTTGTAACAGAATATTGCACATAACAATTTATAGTTTATATCCACTGATATTCATGCTGTATACACAAATATTCATTTCCATTTCTCTAATTCCTTCACTTTCTTAAACTTTTGAGCAATGATAGGAAAAACAACCCATTCTTAGTACCTTTATCAGTCTTCAAACCTGGCAACATTAATAATAATAATAAAAATTATAATAATAATTGTCGTAAAGAGAGATACCAAAACATGATTAGATTTGAATGTAGCCACGCTTTATTTCATGCTCGTTTCATAGAAAAAATAAGTATATTTATGGAAACAAGCATCGATTCGATTCTATAAATCATCAAGTAAATCAAACATTTTATAAGTATTCTTACACTATCGAATATTGTCATCTTACGCCCGCCATTTTGTTTAAATTTATTTTAGAACATTCTCGATTCAAGCTGTTTAACAACGTAAAATCAAGAGACCCTCTATGTCCATAGTAAGGAGTCCTTACTATGGAGTCTTTATTTCTTTTCTTGGGTCCATAGTCAGGACCTAAGAAAAGAAATAGGGGAGCTATTGAAGAATAGGGACCCCAGCCTTCTTTAGTTAGCTTTAAAGGCTAACTAACGAAAATATCATGATCTAACCTAACCAATCGTCAAGGGCGTACAGTTAACCTAACGATTGGTTAGGTTAGGTCGTGATATTTTCGTTAGTTAGCCTTATAAGCCTAATTAAAGAAGGCTGGGGTCCCTATTCTTCAATAGCTCCGAAATAGGTATGTGAATAAATTTGTATCTATACCTATAACTTGATTTATTAATAATTCAGTCGGGTCGAACAGAAATTGGTACGACGCTCAAACCAGAAGATTGCGATCCATTACGCTAAATCCTGAATTATTATGAGCCAGTACCATTGGGAGTCGAACCCCCGACTTTAGTGTTTGCACTTCATTCATATGGGAACGGTGTTACCCACTGAACCACGGGAAGTGGGTGCTGGTGACCAAATTTAACAACAGCAAATGTGACACTTCAAAACTTAGATCCGGGTAACTTCTAACACATTTAGGTATATTACAATTTAAACTTAACCCTTATTTTATAACCATGTAAATTATACCATGGGTATATTTTAACCAGATTATGAATTAAAGGTTAAATTCATAATTATGCATTTACCCTTTTAAACTTAATCTTTTCGTTCAATTTTTTGGATCATATGTAGAATTCGGACCCCTACCAAGGTTGGGGTCCGAATTCTACATTAGCGGAAGGTTGGGGTCTGTATTCTCCATTTGGCTTGTTTAAGCTACTCTTTAACTATTTGAGTTTCTACATTTGCCTTAACATCTCTAACTAACGAAAATATCATGACCTAACCTAACCAATCGTCAAGGGCGTACAGTTAACCTAACGATTGGTTAGGTTAGGTTGTGATATTTTCGTTAGTTAGCCTTATAAAGCTAACTAAAGAAGGCTGGGGTCCGAATTCTACATTTGATATAAGATTTCACAATTGTGTGATTTTAATGGTTTTTATTTGTGATAATAATAATAAAATTTTCTATGAACCTTTAAATTGTTTATTGATGTCATACAATTCGTTTGGGGTCTGGCTTCTATAATCTATACATTAGGGGAAAGTTGGGGTCTGTATTCTCCATTAGGGTTACCTGGGGTCCGAATTCTACATATGATCCAATTTTTTTACTTATCAAACAAATACTTTGTAGAAATATATACTAATAATAATTATAATTTTGCCCATTATCACCCTCCTTAAAATTTAAAGAGTATTATTCTTTATTCTCCCTGTAAATTAAAATATATAAATACGCACACAAACAAGATCAGTGTTCATGTGCAGGCAGTGCAAACTTGAAAAGATTTTTGAAAATATTACTTATTTATTATAAATGCTTTTAACGTATAATTTTAAGCGCATTAAATTTTTGTCCAACAATATGGAGGCAGATTATTTATATATATATAATTTCATAAATATATTTAGACTTGTTTATAATTAGAGTTTGCATTCCGTAACATTTCAACAAAGCACGTTTCGAAATGTGTTACAGCGCGCGGTTAGGCCAACAAATGCGGCCCAATCCTCTTACTCTTGTATTATATTATTACCAGCATCATCGGGATTCGAATCCCCGACCTCCCGACCTCGATGTCTTCATTTCGCTTATACGAAAATGGTGTAACTGAGATACGGATGATGGCTTTTATGTTAAATATATTTTTAAACTTAATTTAACGTTAACACGTTTTTACATACAGTTAATATTAAAACGTTTGCGGCACATGGCTATGAAAATGATAAGTTAACATTATGGTTCATAACTAACGTTGAAGCTATTTTGAAGGACGGAAGCGCGTGCGTGCAATATGTTAGTGACAAAAAGAAAATGTATAAAAGACTCGTAGCGACCTTAGTTAAGGCAAATGGGAAAAATTAAGTTAGTTGAGGAGGGAAAACCCTGTTCGTTTCGGTTCCTCCCGCTGAACCAACTAATGGGCATAGTCAAGAAGGGGGCTACCTACCCCCCCGTTTCTCCGAGTATATATTACTACTCACGGAGTAAGGCGGATTTGGAGAGTTCACTCTACGCCCCACCAGAGATCTCTGGATCATCCTTTTCTGACTATCCTTTTCCACTTATCCCTCTTCGTTGATCGCTGACCTCCATCCAGTCTCTCTCTCTCTCCGAACTTTTTTGTTCTCTGATTGGGTTGTTTAATCTCCTTCGCAACATTTAAGATCATATGACGAAAGGGACCTACGGCTTTACGTGAGATTCGAACCACGGGCCGCTACATGATCTGGACGCAGAGAACGGTTACCCATTCAGCTACTATCCAGACCCAATATCGCTCTCCATCCTTCACCACGGTTAACTCGAACTCGCCTCGACGCTGGTTTCCCCACTCAACATGGATTGCCTCGCCGCTGGAATCTCTTCGAATACTCTCTGGAAACGAAGCATCGAAGCATCCTGTACTTTACTTTTTCGTCTACTTTTTAACTATTTGTGCTTCATTTATTTGTGTATTTTGACTGTAAATAGAGGCAAAACAAGCCGTAGTTCCCTTACCTTTGTACCTAGTACTACAGATTACTGATAAGCTTGGACGTAATTTTGTTGTTTACGGAGGTTCCTGCTTACCACAATTTGGGTCTTTTCTTTTTAGGACCATTCTAATTAATGTTATTTTAAAGTTTTCCATCCAGTGAGAATGTTTTTTATGCGCTAAGTCAGATTTTGAGCACATTTTAAAAAAAGTTTTAATGACAAATAATATCAGTACGTAAAATTTCTCCCAATATGATATGCATTTGTACCAGTACCATCTAGACAACTGTCTACTATATTAAGTCAGAATGTTAATTGATTAATTTAGATACGTGATGACGACACCTTCGCAGCATGAAACAGTTTAGGCAAACACTAACTGTGACGAGTCATTATGCCGTCAAAATAATCGGGCGAAATCTATTCAATTTGCATATAAAATAAAAATAATTAACAATTACCTTTAATGGGACATTTGCGTCATGGGGAATGCCAGTAGTAAAGCTACATATAAAACTTTTACGAACTAATTGCGTGCTTCTGAATTTTCATAATCCACACGCAATATTACTCGTATCTGATACTAAAAACCCACTCTAATAGACAGAGTTTATTTCCACAACAGTTTCGATGCCCACTGGCATCCTCCTCGGGTGGATACAGAAAAAGGTTTTTCTGTATCCACCCAAGGAGGATGCCAGTGGGCATCGAAACTGTTATGGAAATAAACTCCGTCTATTAGAGTGGGTTTTTATTATCATATTTTGACCTTTACGTAGAAAAAAGTTGTTTTTTTGCATTTATTACTCGTATCACTGAAGGAAATGGTATCTGCATGGGTTTTCTGCAATGGGGGGGGGGGGGCAGTATCTGAAGAAAGCGTTTGCAAATTTAAGGTATTCTTATAATTTTACATCTAAACCCATAATTCCCGCTATGACTATTTTAAATCTTAATTCAAATTAAACGAACGTTAATACCCTATTGTCAAGGGCAGTAGATGTTGTCTCTGAAAATAATAATAGAAACTTTGTTCGATCTAAACTGAACCACGAGATCCAAAGATGAAGTATGATATACAGGAGGGGGGTCCACAAAAGAATCGTACAAACTTATTTCAAGAGGAACTTGTCAGATTCTTTTGTGGACCACCCTGTATATTCTATTCCTTGCAGAAGGGCTAAAAATTTACAGTTGGAAATATTAATGTAGATTATGGGATCGAAGTTGTAACATCAAAGGTACAGCTAAATAAAGATAATTAACTTTTTGATTCGAACCATTCTTAGAAATACAAAATCCTTTCCTTTTTGTTAATGATAAAAACGAAAGGAAAATTATTTAACCTTTCCATTATCAGTCTTAGCACTTTCAATTTCTTTTAATTAGTTGGTTGTTTTAAAATTAGGACTGAGATAATGTTTCCAAAGTTATAATTACATTTTGATTCTATTTTTTTGAATTAAATGCTGCCATTGCCTCGAGTGCAGGAGGGTTAATAAAACTTTTTCATTCGTTATATATATAAGTTGAAAAAGTTTTTGACGATTTTCACTTTTATTTTTTACTAAAATTTTAAAATTTCAGTTAAAATAATATAAAAATTCCTATTGTAATTTATTGTAAAAATAAAAAAAATTTAAAAATTATTAATAACGAAATAGTGAAAAAAATTTCATTACGAGCCAACCTTTCCTCATCAACCCATAAAATTAAAATGCAGCGTAAAAGCGTTGAAACTGGTAACTACAATCCCTACAAGCCAACGGTGCTTCTACTAGCTGTAACTACAGTAATTATATTATATATATATATATATATATACAGGGTGGGCGGAAAGTAGCTCCCTATTTTGGATTGGTAAAAAAATACGTATATTATCCATTTATTTCAGAAGAAATAATATGAAAAGGTAGGCATACATGGTAGGTTTTCTCTAAATTTCAATGTGGGCTCCAACTCTTTCCACCAGCTTCTGGAGCCGCCCAGGAATGGCGTCCACTGACTTTAGCAGGAACTCCGGCGGGATGGAGGACATGACTTCCCGAATTCGGTCCTCCAGTTCTTCCAATGTCCTCGGTTTGGTGCGGTAGACTTCTTCCTTTACCCACCCCCAAAGAAAGAAGTCGCACGGTGTCAAGTTGGGGCTCCTGGCTGGCCATTGATGTGGACCACGACGACCCATCCAACGCCCAGGGAAGTGGGCATCCAGTCACTCACGGACAACAAGAGCGAAGTGCGGAGGGGCGCCATCTTGCATAAATATCAGATCGTCGATGTTCTCCCATGTGCTGACAACCGGCCAGACCTCGTTTCGCAACATAGCAAGGTACCGCTCAGCATTCATGGTGTTGCGCAGAAGGAACGGGCCCACAACCTGATCTGAGGTCATACCACACCACACCGTTACACTGAACCGATTCTGCCGTTTTTCAGCGGTAACCGTGCGACTTCTTTCTTTGGGGGTGGGTAAAGGAAGAAGTCTACCGCACCAAACCGAGGACATTGGAAGAACTGGAGGACCGAATTCGGGAAGTCATGTCCTCCATCCCGCCGGAGTTCCTGCTAAAGTCAGTGGACGCCATTCCTGGGCGGCTCCAGAAGCTGGTGGAAAGAGTTGGAGCCCACATTGAATTTTATAGAAAACCTACCATGTATGCTTACCTTTTCATATTATTTCTTCTGAAATAAATGGATAATATACGTATTTTTTTACCAATCCAAAATAGGGAGCTACTTTCCGCCCACCCTGTATATATATGAAAATTATTTCACGAAAGTAACACGTGAAAAATATTTATGATGAATAAAACCACGAAGGAAAGGAAACACAAAAAGGTGCTCAAGCGCTTTCGTCTAATGACATCCTCAGGAACACTGAGGATGTTCCTGAGGATGTCATTAGACGAAAGCGCTTGAGCACCTTTTTGTGTTTCCTTTCCTTCGTGGTTTTATTCATCATATATATATACTCGTATACACGGATCACGAAAAAAAAATTGAATCTAACGTCATTTAAGAGGAAAAACTCGTTTTAACAATTTATGCAAAGGAAATTTGGTTTGATGTGTGTGAAATTAAAAGGTTGTTCTGCATGCATTGTAAAATTAGACTCGCGTGTTTCAACCTAACTAAACAAAGTATTTTGAGGACATGTTGAATTCTTCATTCTTATGTTTACAGAGCAAACGTCTCTCTATTAATTTGTCTGAATGTTCATAATATAATTCCTACACACACACACACACACACACACACACACACACATTATATATAGTGTAAAACCTCTGAATACCGAACGCACCCAATTAGGGGGCTCATATTTGCCAGGTATTTGTACGTACTCTATCAGGTATTGTCTTATTTATTTAATTTATAATCCTGTAGATAATACCCATCTTATTTTTAGGTGTTACAACTTTAACGTTGTTGCGTTCTCTGAATTCTGTATCCGATGACATTATTACTCCAAGATCCCTGACTTGTGGGTTTGTTGTTCTGTCTGCGTTGGAGTATTTCATACCTTTTATTCTGTAGCACCTTGTTGATCTTATAAGTTGGAATTTTTCTTCGTTGAACTTCATATTGTTGTCTTTCGCCCACCTAAATAAGGTTTCAATGTCATTTTGTAATTTTCTATGTCACCTTCATTCCATATTTCATTGCGTAGCTTTTGTGTTGTCCCTGAAGCACAGTGCGACGCTATCTTTGATATTTGCATGCACGACTCCAATCATTTTATATATCTTTACAATTACAATTAGTAACGTTGTTTTTAAGTTTTATACAAATATAACAATTAGTTACCATATTAAATATATAGGGTTATTACAACAAAAACAACAACAAAAAAACATCTTGGCTACGTAGAAAAAGTTTTTTTCATCGTGGAAAAAAACAAAAAAAAAACGGGATTTGCTTATTTAAGAATAATTTCAACGAATGAAAAAGTTTTATTAACCCTCCCGCACTCGAGGCAATGGCAGCATTTAATTCAAAAAAATCTGGTGCCATAGATGGAATATTATGCATAATTAATCAGTCACGCATTATTTTGCGTAATGCATTAAGTAACATACTCGTATATATTTAATACGCGTTATGACCAATGCAAACAATGTTATTCTAAAAGTTATACACAGACTACTGGTCTCGACTACAAACCCTGAAACTCTGTTCCCTGGGAAAAATACGCGAGCGATAAACGATAATATAAATATAGAAAATAATCGAAGGTTTTGTCTCAAACTTCAGAAATGAAATAGAAACACGCTGGAATGAGAGAAGAGGCAGATTCTCTACTGTTCCAGCTAAGGTGGGACGGGGGAACATGAAAACCAAGATGGAAAATACCCTCAGAATACGTGACCCAAAATTCTCTTCAACATATTGCCGAAAGAACTAAGGAACCTCCACCACACCAACTTGAATAATTTCAAGAGCAAACTGGACAGATTTTTGCGCAAAGTCCAAGACTAACCATGCGAAGCTGGGTACGATTGGCAGAAGTGTACAGAAGCAAAAAAGTATAAAATTACAAAATTTATTATAATTTTATGCGATTTAATGTACCAATTTTTAATGACTTCGTAATTAGATGAATTAAATAATTAGGCATTGACCCCCCCCCAATTGTACATTTTCAGAATGGAGTTCGCCTCCAAAACGTCAAGTTTCCAAAAACCAAAAAACTTAATATGGTTTATTCTTTATGGTGGCATAATAAAATTTCAGGAAAAGAAACCCAGTCATTACTGACTAGCAAATTATTTTCATATGTATTATAAATTTTATGTTTTAGTCGAATTTTTTTCCGAAACTATAAGTAAAAAAATTATCTCCATGAGACAATCATCCCGAACCATTCGTTCATCCCAAATTTTGATAACCATAAAATGGTTGATTCCCGTATTGCAATGCGCACCGAATTCAGCAAAATCAAATACAAACCATTCCATCCAATTTTCTCAATCACAACTTTGATATATACTGAAGAAGTGGTTGATTTGTGAAGAACTGGTTGATTTGTGGTTAAAAAAAGAGAGTAAACTTGGCGTTAAAAAGGTTAGGACACAGTTCACAGTAACTACAAAAGAAAGAAAAAGTTTACTCAAGACGAGAGGATGTTGCCAGAATTTATATTTTCTTCTCGTCAAAAAAATAAAAAAAATAAAAAAGTTACCGTGTCCGAATTTTAAGTTTTAGAAAACGGGAAATTTTTTTGTTAATAATCACAAAAAGATTCTATCATTGTAAGGAATATGATTTTTTATTATTACATTACATTGTCATCAACAGTGTGTCCCATAAGTTCGGTCTCGTATGGAAATTTATTTAAAATTAAATTCACGAAAGTAATACATTAGAACTAAAACAAATGTTCAAATTGATGTCTTTTTTGGGACCTTTTTTTTTGTTGCAGGTAGAATAACACGCAATGGCTAATATGAAAGCGAGTTACACTCGTGAGAAAAAGGCGGAGGACTTCCATATTAGCCATTGCGTATTATTCTACCTGCAACCGAAAAAAAAAAGGTCCCAAAACAAGACATCAATCCGAACATTTGTTTTAATTCTAATGTATAACTTTTGTAAATTTAATTTAAAATAAATTGTCCTGCGAGACCAGATTTATGGGACACACTGTATAAAAAAACCCAATTCCGAAATATACGCGAACGTATAGAATGATAGGTTTAAAAGTCTTCTCTCTCCTTCGGAGTAATCGAGATTGATTAAAAACGATTGTGATTTCCATTTCAGTAGTGGCTACGGGAGGACGTTTTCCATTTCTATGACAAATCCAAAGAAAAGATATTTCATTATTTACATCAGAATCGAGAAAGATTCCAATTTGAAAGAGTTATTTTTCAACCGACCTCATACCACTCTGTATGGATGTAATTAAAGTGCATATAACACACACACACACACACACACACACACACACTAAACATTATATATCCCCTGTTAAACACGCAAAATTTAAATATGATAAATAACAACACAAAACACCGATAAAATTACTGAACAGACCCAACGTTGCTGAACTTACGGGAAACAGTGTTGCTTCGTGGCAGCATCAAAGTATTTTATGTTGCGTAATATTTTATATGAGGATCGAACGAGAAATTTGGCTTAAGTCGTTTGAACACAAACGATGTTCTTGATGTAAACAGCGAAAGGGAAAGACATTACAATTAGAGTAGACCATCAGAGACGAATGAAGTTTACTGTTACACAACCAAAAAGGCTTAAACTTGCTCTCAGCTAAATCTTCACAAAGATACACTTATTTAACTTGGAAAATCAGCACTCTATTGAATATTTAAATATACTGTAGTCAAACAACATTCAGTGACCACTCGTCTCTGAAGATGGTGAAGAAATTAACGCAAATTCTGACCTAAATTATTTAACTCTAAACACACTTACTTTAACGCGCATTGGTGCATGCCAAGTAAGTTCTAAATGAACAAGTAGTTAAAAATTACCGTAAGATGGGGTAACTGGGCCCTAATAAGTTTAAGGTAAATTTCGTTCTTATTTTTTCAATTAACGCAAATTCTGACCTAAATTATTCAACTCTAAACACACTTACTTTAACGCGCATTGGTGCATGCCAAATAAGTTCTAAATGAACAAGTTAGTTAAAAATTACCGTAAGATGGGGTAACTGGGCCCTAATAAGTTTAAGGTAAATTTCGTTCTTATTTTTCCAATAAAGTTTAGGTACGTATGCCGGGTATGCGTAGGTACGTACTTACAATTTATGGAAACACGTCATACTTTTATATAACGAAATTTACCTTAAACTTATTAAGGCTCAGTTACCTCTGCGGGGGCCCAGTTACCCCATTTTAAGGTACCACATTACTTTGACAGTTTATTTATTTAGTTAGTCATTTATTTTTTTCCTATTTTCAGAATTACCCAAATAAATATAATAAATTTTAACCATTTAACTTGGCACCAAAGTTTGGTTAAAATCACTGAACAGGTTTTGAAATACAGAAAAAACAAACTATCCATTTGACAAGAACATTCATGCAGTCATTTTTCAATTTTAGAGTTTATGTAACCGAACGGCGCGTGTGATGTCCCCCTTCCCAGCCAGGTTCTCTTCCAGCCAACGTCAAAATGCCTACATGTACTGTAAAGGGTGACTACCTAATTTCACTGACTGTCAAAGATATTTTGCTTTTCCAACTGTTCCATAGTTTGGATTTATCTCAATTTCTAAAATTATTAATAATTAAATGCTCTGAATTAATAATTATAAGTTTCAGGCAGCATTATTATCATCATCACAATACAACATTTAAAAAATAAAAATCTAACTTAAATTTCTTAATTATAATTATTATATAAAGTATTTATATAATAATAACTAATACACTTTTGCTGTATTATAAATCTTATCACGAGTTTTAAAATGTTCTTTCCAGTATTTTAGTAATGATCAGTACTGGAACGACTCCGATATTATAATACATGAAATGTTAGTTTATTGAAGTAATCTCAGCATTATTCTATGAATATTACAGTACATATTTTTTCCAGCAATAAAATCTGTCAAGGGTGAACGAGGTTTGATGTTATGAAATATAAAATAGAATCGAAAATTCAGTTCATATAATTTTAGGTTCTCTCTCTGTCATATGTTGATATGAAAATTATATACTGCATATTTGTATCTGTGTGTGTGTGTGTGTGTGTGTACTAAATTTTCTGTCTCTTAATTCTAGGATTTTAACAATTCTGTATCATTCCAATTATAGTTAGCAAGATTCTGATCCTCAATAGATTTCAGGGCTGTGATCTCTCTCTCCTCGCTCTCATATATATATATATATATATATATATATATATATATATATATATATATAATATTATATATATTGGAGAATGAATACAATAATTTCTTAATGCGAAACTCGGAATATTCATCAACGAGTCTCACTCTGAGGTGCATTTATCGGGACAGGTTTATATAGGGGTGCGATGTCTGTCTAGACAATAAATAATGTGTAGTTCCCAAAGCCGTCTTCACAAAAGTTATAAAAGCGCACGTAGCAATTATATTCTCAGGCGATGGAATGGCGTTTCACCTTCAGGAACAAAGTACCACAGAGATGAAGTACACTGCCTCACTAACCGTAAGAAAGCGAGCCAGTTCTTTTATTTTTAGCGGTATTTTGTTTGATGTCCCTGTGACGGAGACATGCAAATGCGATGTTATATCTTTTAATCTAAAAAATATCGGCTTAAAAAATAAATAAATAATTAAAGTCAAAACATACAGGGCGTCCCAAAAAAATGTATACACACTTTAACAGCTGATAGCTCAATTGATGTTTCTTTCTTTCCAAGTTAAACCCATTAGAATTAATAATGGCAGTCAGACTAAGCTTTGAACAAAGGAAATTCATTCTAAAATGCTACTGGAAGTGTGAAAACGCAGTTGAAGTGCAAAGACAGTTTAGGAGGGAGTTTCAAACAGATCCACCAACGCGACTTACCATCACTCGAATTAGAGATAAGTTTGAAGCCGATGGAACTGTTCAGAATGTCCACAAGAAGCGTTCCGGAAGACCACGGACATCGACAAGCCCCACAAAGCAAGAAAGAGTACTGGAAACGTATCACCAAAGTCCAAGAAAATCTGTGCGGCAAGCGAGTCGTGAGGTAGGAATTTCAGAATCGTCTGTCCAACGCATTTTGAAGCGCTGTCAATGGAAAAGTTACATTCCAAGATTAGTCCATGCTATTAATGAAGATGATGATCCGGACCGAAGAGTGGAGTATTGCGAGTGGTACTTGGCACGATGTGGATGTGGATTGGACGAAGGGGTTTCGTAGAATACCCTCCGCGTTCACCAGACCTCACACCACTAGACTTTTTTTTATGGGGATACTTAAAAGACAAAGTCTACGCTATAAAACCTGCAACAGTTGCTGAATTGAGAGAGCCATTGAACGAGAATGCACACAAATACCAAACGAAATGTTTCGTGATGTTTGCGATTCCATTGCTTCGCGTTATCAGCAGTGCCTGGACCAGAACGGACGTCAGTTTGAAAACAGGCGTTGACAAAACAATTAAATAATGTCTGTAGATTCTATTACATTTTGAAAATGAAATGTATTTTAATAAACACTGCCTTTATAAGTATTTAAAGTGTGTATACATTTTTTTGGGACGCCCTGTATTGATATGTTCACGAACTTTCCAGTCAGTCAAACAAAGTGGTACCAGTAAAGCCAAATTATAACTATAGTTAGTTAGAGCTGTTCCACTAGTAGTTCCACTAGTAATTCCGTTGACGAGATGAAACCTTGAAGAGGTGGATGCAGACTATGAAATACAGGGTGTCCCAGAATTAACTATCTATTTCAATGAAATCGGACAAATTTTTAAAAACACATTTTTATTTATGTTTATCATGTTTAATATGTGTTAAAAATGTATAAATTTCTAAATTTTTTTCATAATTTTATTTTCATAATTTTTTCATAGTTTTTCATAGTTTTTTTCATTCTTTTTCAGAATCCTATTAATAATGAATACACAAGAACGCATCTTTGTTGTAACATCCCGTATCAAAGGAATGCAATGTAATGAAATCAGAGAAAAATTTACAAGAAGATTCCACAGAACCGGTCCTACAGACAAAGCGATTCGTGAATTTGTGAACAAATTTAAAAGAACTGGATCCGTACACGACGAGGTGGGAAGAGGACGCCCAAGGACAGCACGTAACAGTACCGAACAGGTACGACAATTGTTTGAGGATGAACCAACAACTTCGGTTAGGGAGGCCGGTCGAAGACTCAACATATCCAAGACAACAGTTCATAGAATCTTGCGTTCGACACTGATGAAAAAGGCTTATCACATTCAAGTACTGCATGCCCTAAATGAAGAGGATTATCCAAATCGAGCAGCAAGGTGTGCAGAAATTGTGGATCAAATCGAAAATGAAAGTTTGTTGGATAACATCTTATTCAGTGATGAGGCGACTTTCCACACGTGTGGTAAAGTCAATCGACACAACTGTCGTATCTGGTCCAATGAAAGACGGTCTGAAGTCATAGAATGGCAAAGAGACTCTCCAAAAGTTAACGTGTGGCTTGGAATGACCAAATCCAAAATTTATGGCCCATTCTTCTTTGCGGAAGCAACTGTAACAGGTACCGTCTACCTTGATATGCTTCAGCAGTTTCTCGAACCACAGCTTCTTGATGATGGCATTCTTGACACCCCTGGACTTCTTTGCATGGGGTTTCATAAAAACAAAGGTTTATCGCCAAAAGATCAATAGTTTAGCTGAACTTAAAGAACGCATCCAGTTGGCAGTACAGGAGATAACACCTGAAATGCTTCAAAATGTGTTTCGCAGCGCTGAGGATAGATTTGAAATTTGCAGAGATACAGACGGTGCACATGTTGAAACTTCTCAATAAAGTTTTGACTTATGATTTATAAATCTATTTGTTTTTGTATCATAATTTAGTAATAAACACAAAATTATGTCAGTTTTTATTAAATTTGTCCGATTTCATTGAAATAGATAGTTAATTCTGGGACACCCTGTATATATTAACAAATTACGAAAGCAAACGAAGTTGTAATTTTCACAATGGACGCAAAACGCTTCGCAACCCAACATACCCCCTTTGCGAAACCATAATCCAAATGATGTAACCCCATTTTCAGAAATATATAAAGGACGCAGAGAGAATCGCAATTTCAAATGCAGAGTCGATGCATTGATAAAATCAAATAATAATCCTAGCGTATCGATATATCATAGAAGCACCGAAATCTTCTGGAAATATACTGTATAGAAGAAGCTATACAGGGTATACCATGAGTCCAGTCTCATAGGAAAATTTTTAAATTAAATTTACAAAAGTAATAAATTAGATCTAAAACAAATGTTCAAATTGAGGTCTTGTTTTTAGAACCTTTTTTTTTGTTGCAGTAGAATAACACGCAATGGCTAATATGGAAGCGAGTTACCCTAGTGAAGAAAAGGACTCCGCCTTATTATTAGCCATTGCGTTTTATTCTACCTGCAACAAAAAAGGTCCCACAGAAGACATCAATTGGAACATTTGTTTTAGTTCTAATGTATTATGAGCCTCGGTGGTGTAGTGGTTAGCGTCGCTAACTACGAATCCATCGGACCCGGGATCGAGACCCGGTGACGGCAGGCGGAGCGCAGCAAAACCCACCTTTTCTTTCCACACAATAAAGAAATTGGTTGGTAGACAAATGGGTGCCCTGGGTAACCTAGTGGTTAAAACGCTGGGCTGCTGGTGGGGCGTGGTTCGGATTCCACGTTAAACTGTAGGTCTAAGGTGGAGTGAAAAGCTTGACCTTCGTCAGAATGAACAATTCGGGCGGAAGCAAACCAAAGGTATTACTTTTGTAAATTTAATTTAAAATAAATTTTCCTATGATACCGGATTATGGGACACCCTGTATATATTTTTTAATATATTCTAACGAAAATACAAAAAAAAAAAAATGTTTGAAAACAGAGGTAAGATGAGAGCATAATTCAGACACTAAATAAATTGCGATCGAGAGCGTATTCTCACGGTTAATATCTCGGAAATAGGAACTACGGGACTAAAGAATAACGAGGAATGTAAATATTTTGGAAATACTACGAATATTCTGAGAAAATTTGGAGAGAGAACTCGCGAAAGCGCGGCATACCGGAAAAAAAATCTATAGTTTTGTATCATTATTTTGAGAATGTAACTTTCGCTATTTCGATGGTACACAATTTCAGTTATTTTACTCGGTTGTTCTTGGTGAGTTTTTCGGTTGAATGGATTTTTTTGGTGGAGATTCATTTTACTTCTATCTGTTTCTGTTAACTAAATAAATAAATGAAATCGGGTTGCGCAAAGGCGAGTATCACGGTAAATTAAAAGTTTATCATAGCGTGTCACGCGCGGTAATGAATTTAAATATAACCAGGATATCTCGGATAACCTAAAATTTCTCTTCCCACCCGGTATTTCGTTCGCTTTTAGTTATTGGTACTTCTTCAGACATCCTCCAACTCACCCTTCCTCTGTCATAATAAGTGAAAAACTAAACATTAAATAAAATTAAAATGCAGATAGGACAAGATCGCGCGCGCGCGCGCACTTCACATAAAATTAATTTAGTCGAGGGGGGGGGGGCCACAAGTTTGACCTTCGTTAAATGAGAAATCATCACGCGGAAAATTTGAAAGATTGAAAAATATGAATATGTATCAAATTAAAAATTACTCGTACAAAGTGTGACCTTTTTTTTTTCCAAAATGTTTTTGATTGGATTAAAAGTCAATAAATAATAACTAATTTATAGAATCAATAAATACAATGGGGAGAAGAACACGATTTTAAATACAGTGATTCGATAAATTCATTATTATTTATTAACTTTTATAATTGAATAACCGAGTTTTTGAAAAAGTGTCTATTGACTTTTGTGAACTCTCTGTATATGTAAAATTTGCAATTATATTAATTCACAGCCCTTCGATGGTTTTGTTGTCCGAAATAGTTTAGCACTTATATAGTAATTTTTGCACCCTGATTCCGAAAATAATATTCATTTTTCGCCATTACGTACAGATTTTTCACAAAATGTCATATTTCATATTACGTATGTGAGCAATTTTCATTAAAATTGACTCAATGTTGATTAAAAACTACTGCCTATAAATGCTTCCAGATCAGAAGTGACGTCATAGCGTCTTCTAGAACATTCGAGAAACGCACCGCTAGTATATAAGTGATTGACATGCCACGAGATTAGTCAGCCTGTCTAGTGCGTGCGAGGTTATAGTTCTTTATTATTCAAAGGTGAACGGTGACTATATTTCTCTTTTGAAATTTGTTTATTTGTCGTTATGGCAACCAGAGGATGTGTAAATAGCCCAAACATTTTCCGTTATATTTGTGGAAAATTTACTGTGAAGAAACAAAGGCGAGATATTACAGACTTCGTCAAGAAAGCATACTATGCGTACTTCGGAATGAAACTTGGGGATCAAGACAAATCATGGGCTCCACATAAAGTTTGCAGTGTTTGTGTTGAACAACTTAGACTGTGGAGTAGAGGTAAAAAGGGTTCTTTACCTTTTGGGATTCCAATGGTCTGGCGTGAGCCTAGAAATCACAGCAATGACTGCTATTTTTTCATGTAACGTGCAAGGATACAATACTGAAAATAAAAAGGAACTTTCTTATCCAAACTTTCAGTCTGCTATAAGACCTGTTGCTCAAGTCTGGTATACCTGTACCTACTAAACCAAATACTCTTGATATAACTTCATCTGATTTGGTGTTTGATGACGATGGAAACGATGATATTGATTGTTTTCAAACCGAAACATCTGGTGAACCCCAATTGTTTACACAAAGTGAACTTAATGATTTGGTAAGAGATTTGTGTCTCCCGAAGGATTCTTCAGAGATTTTGGGATCCAGACTTCGTGCAAAGAACTTGCTTTCTCCCGGGACGTCATTTTACTGGTACAGAAATCGAGAAAAAGAATTCATCCAATATTTTTCTCAAGAAAATTCACTGGTATATTGCAACAATGTTTCGGAACTAATACGTAAGCTAGGCGCTGCAATCTATGACTCAAATGAGTGGAGACTTTTCATTGATTCCTCCAAAAGAGGTCTAAAAGGCATCCTCCTTACACAACGGTAACTTGTATGCATCCGTTCCTGTGGCTCATTCGGTTCACTTGAAGAAACGTACGAAAATCTTGAGCTTCTTCTAGCTAAGGTTAAATACAAAGAACACGGTTGGCTACTTTCTGGAGACTTAAAAGTGATTTGTATGTTGTTAGGTCAACAACCAGGTTATACGAAGTTTCCATGTTTTTTGCGTGAATGGGATAGCCGAGCAAGAACTCGGCAGTGGATAAAAAAGGAATGGCCACGCAGAGTCAACTTCACACCTGGCTCTAAAAACATTCAACGTGAAAGTTTGGTTGACGAAGAAAGTCCTTTTACCTCTGCTTCACATAAAATTGGGCTTGATGAAGCAATTTGTTAAGGCCTTGGACGAAGATGGAGAGTGTTTACTAAGTATCTGTGTGGTAAATCCCAACTCTTTCGGAAGCAAGAGTAAAGGAAGGAATTTTATTTTTCGTTGGTCCCCAGATTAGAAAACTGACTTTGGATGAACACTTTGAAAGAACAATGAACAATCTTGTAAAAGAAGCGTGGATTGCTTTTAAGGATGTTATCAGCAAATTTTGGGGGAACAAGGACCTAAATTACCAAAACATTGTGAACAACATGCTAAATAAGTTCAAAGAGTTGGGTTGTAATACGAGTTTAAAATTACATTTCTTACATTCACACTTGGATTACTTCCCAGAATCTCGGAGCACTCGGCGAAGAACAAGGAGAACGGTTTCACCAAGACATCAAAGAAATGGAGAAGAGATATCAGGAAGGTGGGACATCAGCATGATGGCTGATTACTGCTGGATGTTGAAATGGGATACTCCAGAATTAATACATAAAAGAAAAGGAACAGCGCGTACATTCGAGACTAGTAAAAGGCATAGATCTCACAAGAAAACTCGGGACAAATAAAGATGAATATGCAATTGACGTTAATAGTCTTCTTTCTTTTTAAAGTTGTTTGTATTTGTAATTAGTATAACAAAGCGAAATAGGTACCTAATGTAAATTGAAATAAATAATACTTATGGTGGTGTTTTTTCCCCTCCAGTTTGCAGAAAATCCTTACGTGATAGGAAAAAAATGGATACCTTATTCGAAATGAGCGTAGTTGAATTATATAAAATCAGTTATTAGTAAGAAAACAACTCTTACAAAGTTCTCATTCGCAGGCCTGTGTTATAGATCATTACATATACAAGGTGTCCCAGAATTCCTACCTCAAAGGCTAATATCATGTACATTATGGGGCACGACATTTGGGGCAACCTGCATATATAATTATATATATATATATTTGTACATTCATCTTATCTATATACGTTTCAGTATGTAATATTAAACACACTTAAGCTATAAAATTTTACATGCTAATCATACTGATGCGATGCTCCAGGCAGAAAAATTCCCGTCAGACGCGTGACTGATGGATTTCTGACTAATACGCCACTAATGTCGGCAATTCATTAGTCACGCATCAGAGGAGAAATTTTATGCATGCATCATTTTGTGTATCTGATATCAATAAGCAACTATTATGGTTCAATGTATTATTTTAACGATGTCTTTACTAGCTATGGACCTCCAAGTCTTTTTCTTCATTAACTCCTCTCATGAAACAATCTATTATTCATCTTATACTGTACAGTAGTTACACTTCTCTCCCCCTTTATACACATGTCTAACATTAATATTAAGTTTCACTTACCTGACGGTCTATACCAGCTTATCCGAGTCCAACAAAAGTTGATCTCTTTCCGGTATGATTTCCGGTTTGTCTCCTCCTATTGTATCATCTGCAAATTTTATTAGTTATTAGTTGAGCCAATCTATAAATCGTACATTATAATTGTATATATGAAATTTCACCCATGATCACTTACGATATTTGGATAATGCAAAATAGTTCTACCAGAATTCAAACCAGAGACTTCTTGAGTGAAAAACCCAGGCGCGACCACTACAATACGACAAGGTATAATCTAACACAACCTGGTATATATTTCAACACCAGAGGGAACATACAACGCTTTCGCGATTAGAGGTGGTTTAAGTACTAGGCCCCCCGCCACACACACACCCGTGCGCTCGAGGCAATGCGTGATCATGCATGAAATTCTATCTATGGGATCCTAGTGTTATACCAAATAAATCCGAATTAAATGCCGCAATTGCTTCCAGTACAGGAGGGTTATCACCTAAACCATCACTGGTCGCGAAAGCATTGGTGTTGCCTCGGGGACTTAAATATACACCAGTTGTTTTAGCTTTTACTTTGTTGTAGGCCTGGGCCTTCTACTCAAGGGGTCCCGGATTCAGATCCTAGTGGGGCTATTTTGCATTACAAATAATGTATATAATAAATAAGACTACTCCTAGGACAAATTTTGGGGAACGTCGCTCAATACAATATCCTATTGTAACCTTTTCTTGTTTAAAACAACCCTCTGCTTTGTATTACTTAACTAGTTGCATATCTAATTGAATGTGCTTTCAAATCATCCCATGGCACCAGTGGCGTACTAAGGGGGTTGCGAGGGGGGCGGTCCGCCCCGGGTGACAGCCAGGAGGGGGGTGCCATCGGGAGAGTTGAAATACCAGTACAAGTTTTCAAACCAAATGAAAAATTCGCCAAAGTAAGAAAAAAATTTAAAAATGTTCAAACTATTACAACAGCTTATTGTTAATTTCCACTATAAAATAAATTTTTATTTTTATTGGCAATACAAAATTTACAAACGAAAAATTAAATATTTGATAAAAATTACATCGAAAGGCGAACGTTTGTTGACGTTTTAGTCATCAGTTTGTTGAGCATTGCCAGCTGGCTGCAACTGACATTCCAAGTCTTGTTCACTTGACACAGTGACTCCACATACATGAGGTATGTTTCATTAAACAATTATGATAAAGCATAAAGTGCTGGTGTTTATAACAATATCATGGTACTTATATCAGTGTCTAGTAATTTTTGACAATGTGGTATCATAGTGATGTTTAAGTGTTTATAAATGCGTCGTCGTGATGTTATAATACCCGGTAAATGCATTGTGGAGAGGGCCATTCATTATGCAACTACAAAGTGTGAGGAAATGGACATTTCTATGGAGAGAAGAGGGAGAGTAAAGCTCCAAAAAAGGATGCCAGGAGAGATGGCAAAGGATGCTGGTCTCACATTGCCAGAGGAAGTGAAAAGGGCTATGTTTGAATGTCTTGATCGCTTTCATCAATCAAGAATTGGAGATGCGTTCTAAGGCAATGGATCAAATTCTGTCAATCTTCGCTGTTATTCAGCCAAACACTTTGGTTGTTGCAACAGAAGAAGAACTTCGAAAGTATATTCCAAATTTGACTCAGATTTTCGATGAATTCTCCGCTGAAGATATCAGTGTGGAAATTGGACGACTTCGGAGGCATTTGGAAGCTGCCAAAATCAGTGTTGAAGAGGCAAAGAAATGGACAGCATTGCAGTTTCTGGAGTTTATTGTGAAATGGGATTTTTGTGAATCTTTGTCAAGCTTGTCACTGTGTTTGAGATTCTTTTTTACTGTCTGTGTGTCTATTGCTTCATGTGAAAGAAGTTTTTCCAAATTGAAATTGATAAAAAATTTCTTTCGCTCGACCATGAGTCAGACAAGATTGACAAATCTGGCTTTACTTTCAATTGAACATGAATATGCAAAGAAGGTGAATTTTGATGAGGTCATTGATCAATTTGCAGAAATTAAGGCTCGAAAGCAGAGACTGTGAATCCTCTCTATTTACCTTTGAAGAATAGGCAGAGCGTTGAGACTGGATTTCCTGTTTTTTGTATAAAATAAAATGCAGTATTACCTGTTCACTGAATTTTTAATGTCCTGCATTTTTCTTATTTCCAATTTGCTTATGACAGTACTGTACTGTTTAAAAATCTACTCGCAAACATAATATATTTTTCTGTGTATTTAAATTTTAAAATTATTTATGGGGGTGCCAAAGGAAGGATCCGCCCCGGGTGCCAAATAGTTTAGGTACGCCCCTGCATGGCACTTGCTTTTATTGATTAATTCTTTATGAAGCATTTTATCGAAGACTCCTAGAAATCGAGATAAATACGCCCACCAGTTTATCATCATCATCATTATGGTGTACTTGTACTACGATATAAAAAACTAATGGTCAAAACACGTCCCATGCATTGACGCCGTGTTATGTATCTGCTGAGAGCTTATTTCTTTCCAAAAGATCCACACCAGTTTATCTCTACACCAGTGTTTCCCAACCGGGTTGCCGACAACTTCAACAAAAACACAAAAAAAAGTATTCAGAATTCAAAACTTACTCAACATACCCAAATTTCAAATCAGACAAAAAATGTGCAGTTTATTACGTCTATAATAAAACTATACAGGCTAAGTTTCAAGTGTCGTGGTACTTAAGAGAAACCTGCATGTTGATCATTGGCAGCCGCAAAACCTCTGGGAGCCGCCTAAGAACACGCGGTGCCGCCAAAGAAGAAGGAGGGCATTGGAGTGCCTTGAACCCCTGCTCTACCTGTACGTGGTTTCTAACATCAGTAATGATAAACTTTGGACTAAGATTTCAAATTATCGGCTTATTTTTAACGTGTTTTGAAAGGTGGGAAAACATTCAAAATTTTCAATCTGGGGGGAAAGCTCCCTTCCGCTAGCGATTCATTAGAAATTAGATGGGGATGGGCAAATCATCTGCCCATGTAAAACATTCTCAACCACGAAACAAGGGCGGATCTACGCATTTCAGTAAGGGAGGGTTCAAAGAAAAAAGTGCACTCCCTAAAATAAAAAGGACAGTACTAAAAAATATTTTCTTAAAACAGACCACCAATGAGCGAGTCTCATTCAAATATGATACAAAATAAAAACCTAATTTCAGTACAACAGTTATCACAGAAATTTTTTCAAACAATTACAATGTCTTGACAATTAAAAGAATTATCCAGTCCCGTACCTAGGGCTTCCCAAGTGTGTGGGCGGGAGTCGAAATTGTAGAAAGTCAGGCCTTTTGGTGCAACAACCTAGTCACTGCGGAGGGGGTTTAAAGTAATTTAGAGTAGTTTGCGAGTTTCAAAAAAAAAAAAAAACGAAATAAAATGCAAGTGTTTATTTACTAAATAATGTTATATAACGGGTGTGCCATAAAAAAAGGGTACATTTTAAAAAGGCTATAAAATCAACATTTGTCATTTAATTTTAATAAATGACAAATAACTTTTTTTATTCTTGGCCGGAATTCATCTATGGCTCGATTTACTTGTTCCTGTGGAAGCTCTTCCTAGTTTTGAATGATGATCTCGCGTAAATGAGCGACATCTTTTATCCTTGTCCTGTAGACTCACTCTGCTAAGTTCTCCCATATTCCGGCCAAGAATAAAAAAGTTACTGAAATAGAAGGAAAGCATTTCGAACAATTTTTTTAATAATTTCAGGTAAATTTTACGTTAAAAATTATTTTTATAAAATAATATTAAAAAGGTTTAATAATTTTTGCATGTTTAGTAGAAAAATCATACTCTTTCGTTAAATGTTGATAGAATTTGAATTATTTGATATTTTACTCTGAAAACTTGTTTGCAAACAGATAAATACATATATTTTATTGTGTAGAAGTTTTATTAAAATTAAATGACAAATGTTGATTTTATAGCCTTTTTAAAATGTACCCTTTTTCTATGGCACACCCGTTATAATAATATCACATCATAACTTATAACTATGGTTACAAAAGTGGACCTTTCCTGTCTTTCTAAAACAGCTAAGAGGTTAGGTGTGCTATACCACCTCCGCAGTTTCTTCACCCCCACTCAGTTGCTGTCTCTGTACAGGGGTCTTGTTTACCCCTGTATGGAGTATGCCTCTCACGTGTGGGGTGGTTCAACCCACGCAGCCGTACTTGACCGGGTGGAATCAAAGGCTTTTCGTCTCATCAATTCCCCGCCTCTTACTGATTGTCTTCAATCTCTCTCTTTTCGCCGCAATGTTGCCTCACTCTCTCTTTACTATCACTATTATAACGGACATTGCTCTTCTGAACTCTCTAACTGCATGCCTCCTCCTTTAAGGAGAGCACATAACACCAGACTTTCCACATTTTCTCATTCCTTTTTTGTCCAACTATCTAATGCAAGGGTTAATCGATATTTTCAGTCTTTCATCTACTCAACCGGTCAACTCTGGAACAATCTTCCTCAATCCATCTTTCCTCCTGTCTATGACCTCCAATCTTTCAAACGCAGAGTGTCTAGATATCTCGAAAACCCCAGACCTTGATTTTTGCTCTCTTCTTCTTTTATGGGGGGGGGGGGCGCTTTTGCGGGCATTTGCCCTTGGCCTATCCTTCCTGCATAAAAACCCCTCTGAAGTAGGACGGGAATCATTGAACAAAGTTTTAGTAGAAATCACCATGAAAATTGCGAGTCTGATGCAGAGAGCATAAGAACAGAAAAGTAGTTTCCTTGATAAAAAAAACAATTTTGCTACGTTTTCCTTCGAGTTTACCTGATAGTTGAGAACTACAAAGGACTTTAATCACCGCCCGAAGTTTAGCGGGTAGCAACACAATTTCCCTATAAACAAAGTAGAGACACTAGGGTCAGGGTTTCGATTCCCGATAATGGTTAATATAATCTAAGAGATAGCGAATAGGCCACATTAATTAATCTCACCTGAACACTGTGCTAGTTTCTGTCCCGCCTTACTGATCATTATTACTGGGAACTTAATCACTGAGGAATAGTTGTCAAACTATTTTTGTACATAAACAACTTCCCAAGTAGCACACTTGTATCGATATAATGATGAAGGAATATCGATGTATCGGCTATTATTGAAGTTATTCAAGCGTTTGTTACTGTCCAATTTCGATATCGAAATGAGATTGAAATCGTGTCCTGATGTAAACTCGTTATTCAGTAAATACAAAAACCACAAATCTTTTCTCACCTTTGACGGAAATATATTTTGGGAATGCTGATTTCACTTTATTTTATCAACATATTTTTGCATCAACAGTACATCAATATTAATTTGTGAATTGTCACAAATATCAACCACATTTCAACGATCGAGAGTGTCGATCCGTCAATTGTGTTACTTTGTTTTTGTTTTTCTGAAATAGAAATTAAAGCTGGTCTCGGATATGTATATCTGAGAATATATTTGTTTATGTTGTATATTTTTATGTATAATTTTATTATTTATAATTTTGTATTTTATTAATTTTAGTTAAACTTATTTTCATATTAATTTCTGTCTATTTTTCTGTTTCACTTGTTTTTACGTTTTGTTTTCTGTCTATTTTTCTGTTTCAATTTTTTTTTGTCTTGTTTTCCGTCTATTTTTCTATCTCATTTGTTTTTCTTTTTGTTTATTTCCGGTTCCCACACCCTTGTTTATGCTTTTTCTGACCTGACCTCATTTTTTAATGAGGTCCTGGGCCCCTTGAAATCCGATGTTTTTCATATTTCAGTTCGATTAGATAATTCAGTCCGCCCCTGGAAGGAGGGGCCAAAGGCGAATGCTCGCAAAAGCGCCCTCCCCCACAGAAGAAGAAGAGCCAAAATTAAGGTCCGGGGTTTCCGAGATGCCTAGACACTCTGCGTTTAAAATACTGGAGGTTATAGACAGGGGGAAAAATGGATTGAGGAAGAGTGTTCCAGAGTTGACCAGTTGAGTTGATGAAAGATTGAAAATACCGATTAATTCTTGCGTTAGAGAGTTGGACAGAAAAGAAATGAGACAGTGTAGAAAGCCTGGTGCTGCGTGTTCTCCTTAAAGGAGGCATGCAGTTAGAGAGTTTAGAAGAGCAATGTACGTTATAATAACGATAGTAAAGAGAGAGGGATTGAAGACTGAGTGAGAGGCGGGGAATTGATGAGACGAAAAGCCTTTAATTCCATCCGGTCAAGTACGGCTGTGTAGGTAGAGCCACCCGACACATGAGAAGCATACTCCATAAAGGGGCGGACAAGTCCCCTGTACAGAGTGAGCAACTGAGCGGGGATGAAGAAACTGCGGAGGCAGTACAGCACACCTAACATCTTAGAAGCTGTTTTGGAAAGAGAGTATATGTGATCTTCTCCAGGAAAGATCACAAGAAAAGGAAACGCCAAGAATATTAAGAGAAGAGGAAGGATTCAGTTGTATGTTGTTGGAGGTAAGGGGGTAGTTGTATAGAAGATTGTGACGAGTAGACAGATGGAGGAACTGAGTTTTTGAGGCATTGAAAACCACAAGGTTTTCTCTGCCCCAATCAGATATAGCAGAAAGATCAGAGGTCAGGTGTCCCATAGCCGTCCAACGCGAATCATGAAGTGACTGCTGTGAGAGACGCTTTGGGAAGCGGGTGGAGAAGTGAAGAGTGGAATCATCGGCAGAGGAGTGAATAGGACAAGAAGTGCGAATTAAAAGATCATTAATAAATACAAGGAAAAGAGTGGGTGACAGGACAGAACCCTGAGGAACACCACTGTTAATAGCTTTAGGAGAAAAACAGTGGCTATCTACAACTGCAGCTATAGATCGGCCAGAAAGGAAATTAGAGATGAAGGCACAGATAGAAGGATAAAAACCGAAGGAGGGCAGTTTGGAAATTAAAGATTTGTGCCACACTATCAAAAGCTTTTGATATGTCTAACGCAATAGCAAAAGTTTCACCGAAATCCCAAGAGTCAGAGAGATATGCAAGGTGATCGCCAGTAGAGCGTCCCTTGCGGAATCCATATTAACGATCTGAAAGGAGATTGTAAGAAGAAAGGTATCTGAGAATCTTCCTATTAAGGATAGACTCAAAAACGTTGGAAAGGCAAGAAATCAAAGCAATTGGACGATAGTTGGAGGGTTGAGAGTGGTCACCCTTCTTTGGGACAGGCTGAATGAAAGTGAACTTCCAGCAGGTAGGAAAAGTACCAGATGAGAGACAAAGAAAGAAAGTTTGCCTAGGCAGGGTGTTAGCACAGAAGCACAGTTCTTAAGAACAACAGGAGGAACACCATCAGGACCATACGCCTTCCTAGAGTTGAGCACAGATAGGGCAGAAAAACATCTTTAGAAGAGATTCTAATTTCAGACATAATAAAGTCAGAGGGGGACAGGAGATGGAGGAACAGCACCCGAATCGTCCAGGGTTGAATTTGTAAGCGAAAGTTTGAGCGAAGAGTTCAACTTTGTCAGGAGAAGAGACAGCAACTGTGCCGTCGGAATGGAAAAGAGGAGAGAAAGAAGAGGAAGTAAAGTTGTTGAAGAGGTTCTTAGCTAGATGCCAGAAAGAGCGAGAAGAATTAGAAGTGGAGATTTTCACATTTTTTTCGGATGAAGGAATTTTTGGCGAGTCGAAGAACAGATTTTGCGCGATTCAGGGCAGAAATATAAGCTGAGTGAGAGTCAGGAGTTGAATGGCAACGGTACCTTCTGAAAGCCTCCTCTCTGTTGCGGATAGCATTAGAACAAGTAAAGTTAACCCAAGGTTTTTTTGCATTAGTAGTAGGAATAGAATATGGAATATAACCCTCCATGCCCGAGAGAATCACCTCTGTGATGCGCTCAGCACACCCAGAAGGGCCCGGAAGCAGTAATCATTCCATGGGAAATCACAGAAGTACTGCCTAAGCACCTCCCAATCAGCGGCGCCGAAGTGCCAAAGGCGCCTCTTCTTGGGAGGATCCAAAGGCCAAATTGGAGCGATGCGACAGGAAACAGATATAAGATTGTGATCGGCGGAGCCCAACGGAGAGAAAAGTTTCACAGAGTAAAAAGAAGGATGAGAGGTAAGAAATAAATCCAGAATGTTGAGTCTATCTCCAAGGCGATCGGGGATACGAATGGGGTGCTGTACAATCTGCTCTAGGTCATTTAGGATAGGAAAGTTTTAAGCTAGTTCACCAGGGATGTCAGTGAAATGGGAGGAAAACCAAAGGTGGTGGTGAACATTGACATCTCCTAAAATGGAGATTTCAGCAAAGGGAGAGCGGGAAAGAATGTATTCCACTTTGGAAGTGAGGTAGTCAAAGAATTTTGGATAGTCAGTAGAATTAGGAGAAAGGTAGACAGCGCAGATGTATTTAGTTTGAGATTGACATGTAAGCCGTAGCCAGAGGGTATAGAATTCGAAAGATTCGAGTTGGGGAATACGAGAACAAGTTAGGTCATTGCGTACATATACGCAACATCCACCTTTGGAGTGAAATTGAGTATAGAGAAAATAAGAGGGTACAGAAAAGAGGTTGCTGTTTGTCGTCCCAGACACCCGATTTTCAGTGAGGAAAAGAAGATGAGATTTAGAGAAGAGATGGTGTTCAACAGATTGAAAATTTGGGAAAAGACCACGAATGTTGCACAAGTTTAAGAAAAGTGAATCAAACAGAGGTCCAGAACATCTCGAATGGGCGGCAGCAGATCCAGCCCCGCTGCCTGGGTCTGCGTTCCCGGTATCGGCAGCGGGGGAACCAGAAGTGGGGACATTTATGGTCCTCTCCCCAGGGGACTCCGAGGCTCTTGAAGTTGATGCCTTTTTTTTTAATTTTGAAAAGATTATGTAGTGTGTAAGATGCATGTGTATGTAGCGAGGAATAGGGAGAGAAGCGTGTGTTTGAGAACATGCTGGACTGCTCACAGGGTAGATGAGAGACAGAAAAAGATCAGCTACGAAAGACAGTGACAAGAGAAATGAGAGTTCCAGCACTCCCTATCTTCTGTCTAACGCCCCCCTCGGAGTACTTCCCTGGTCGATTGGTGTCTACAATCTCCTCCTCTGTGGAGGAGTGGTTTTTTTAATTTACGAGCGGATATAAATGCCTATAATACTGAATATCACTAAATTTTTTGGATAGTGATGGCCCTTGAGTTTCTTATACTTGGCATGTTACTGGTGGATAATTTGAGGAATCAAAGTGGCTAATGAACGCTCGACAAATACATATACATACACACGTATTAGTACAGAAAAATATTTCAGTTATATTCGTCCTTATCTTTTGTACCATACATAGGATAGCTATGAAAAGTTAACCGTTTGTTCGGAAAAAATTCAGAAATAAAACATTAGTTTAGCTCCAACATGTAATGTAAAACATCAAAGAATTTGAGGAAAATGAAAAAAACAAGCTTAAAATGCAAAAGTTTCCGTACATTCACTTACAAAATTATTTAATACTTTGTGTCTCCACCTTAGGTTTGAGGAATTTAAAATTTTTTATCGGTAGTTGGCTGTTTATTGATTAGAGACTGTTGGCAATTCTGAATTATAGAATTTTCTCTGTAAATCTTCATGAAAGACGAATGACTTTACAGACCATTATTAAGCAATGGATCGTCGTGGTAAAGAGCTGTCTACAGATCGTAAGAGATCTGTCACTGCTGCACACGAGTTTGGAAAGAGTTATAGGGAGATAGGAGAAAAACTTCGAATTCCATTTACGACGGTTGCTGCAATTATAAAGAAATGGAAAGGCTTTGGAACAATCAAAGCTCTACTAAGGTGCGGATGACCTTGCAAGATTTTAAAATGTACAGCTAGACGGATTGAAAGAATGGCTGCTGTCAAAGCACGAGTGACAGCAGGTAATATGTTCCAAACATTGACATTGTCTGAGATCTATGGCCATCCCCTTACTGTACGTCGTACATTGAGAAAGAATGGTCTGCATGGAAGAGTTGCACGAAAAAAACCTCTGCTACGAAAAGCTCAAAAAAGCTCGTTTAAAGTACGCTAAGGATCATCACAATGTTGGATTTGCATTCTGGAAGAAAGTTCTCTGGACAGACGAGACCAAAACTGGATTATTCGGGAACACTGAGCAACGGTATATTTTACGAAAATCAAATACTGTATTCTAGGAAAAAAAAACACCCTTCCTATGGCTAAACATGGTTGTGGTAGTTTGCTTCTTTAGGGGTGCTTTAGTGCTTCTAGTCCAGGAAAGCTTGTCGTCATTAATGGAATTTTGAATTCGAAGAAATATGAGTAAGTTTCAGAAGAAAATGTATTGCTTTCAGTTCGGAAGTTGGGAGTGGGTCGCAATCGGGTAGTGCAGCAAGATAATGATCCAAAACATAGAAGTAAAAGCACCATGAAATGGGTTCAACAAAAGAATTTCAAGCTTCTCGAGTGACCCAGTCAAAGAACAGATCTTAATTTAATCGAGAATTTATGGTGTGCTTTGAAAAAAAATGTCCGCAAGAGAAACCCTTCGAATCTGAATGAATTGCAACAATTTTCTTTGGAAGAATGGACTAGAATTTCTACTAAGAGATGTCGAAACCTTGTAGAAAAATACCCAAAACGTATTCTTGAAGTCATTCAAGCAAAAGGTGGACACACAAAGTATTAAATAATTTTGTAAGTAAATTAAGAAAACTTTTGCATTTTAACTTTTTTTTATTTTCCTCAAATTCTTTGATGTTTCACATTATATTTTGGAGTTGAACTCATTTTTTTTTTATTTGTTAAATTTTTTCAAACGAATGGTAAACTTTTCATAACTATCCTATGAATGGTACAAAAGATACGGACGAATATAATTGAAATATTTCTCTGTACGAATACTTATGAGCGTCACTGTACCTACATGTAAAGTTTTGGGGGGGAAAAGTTCGCCTACAAACAAAACTTCTAAAAAGGCAATCTATAAAAAGCTCGGATGGCAAATTGTATTTAAAAAAGGATTTCCTACGAAGCGATGGAAACACGGTTCATATAAGGTAACAAATTTGTGGTGCATCCTGCTCCTGAATAATCGTGCACCCGGGCCTATAGAGACAGGAGTGTCAGCATTGCAAATTTGCGAACGATACAAGCACCTAAATATAGTTATGATCTTTACTACACTGATTATGATAACACAGCATTGTTGGTGCCATTAGTGATGAACCACGTACGGTAGTCTTATCAGTACGATGACGCTCTATGCACTTGACAATGATACTACGAGCCGCTCGTACCCCGAATGGGTACATGGGCAGAGCGGTGCTTTGTGTGAAACAGTGAAACTTATTATTTTGTTTTTGAGACTATTTGTCATCCATTTGGTCCGGAGACATTCCGCGATCTTTACGCATTACCCGAGGCTCGTGGATCAGAAGGAACGCAGTTTCCCTATAAACGAAGTGAATGCACTAAGGTCGGGGGGTTCGACTCCCGATGATGCGTCTGGTTTGAGAGTTGTGCCAATCTATGGCTCTCCAAGATATTTCTTATTAGTAGCATTAAAGGCATCCCACACGCATTTCATATCACCCGCATTCTAAACTCATTTCAACTTCCTTAACTTGCCTCCTCGTCGGTCTTCGACTACCTTTAAAAATGAATGCTATTTCTTTCACTGTTAACTCTTTTTTTCGTATGCAAAAAAACGATGCATATTTACAATGGAATAAATATTTACAAAATAATATTTAAAAATTCATACATTTGACAATCGTAAATATATTTTTTTAAAATCTTCATGTCAATATTTTCAAAAAATATTTAGAAATTCACTCTCTGAATCTTTAACGAAATATATCAAAATTTATTTCAATTAATATTTGAAATTAACTTAAATGTTAATTTCTTTTATGGTTAGTATGGTTATTGCTCGTGTACAGAGTTGACAAAAGTAAATAGACATTTGTTTTTTCTCCATTGTTTTTGATTTGGTAATAAAAGTCAATAAATGATAATATACTTATTGAATCAATATATTTAGAATCGTGTTGCTTTCCCCGTTTACATTATGTAAAGGTGACACGCATTCTGGCATTCCATTTTATGAATTTTGCCATTTGTTCTTGAGGACAATCATCGCGGTGTCTATTATTTTTCTTAACCCTCTACTCTTACACATATTAAATCAAAACATTATTTTAACAAAATGAATAAGACTATATATATATACACACAGATCTCGTATATACGCTTCCAACAAAGATTGGTATCATTGGTATCTTTATACCTTCACTATTTGCCAAATTCAAATTTATTTTCTCGTGTTACAAACGAAACCGCTTTGAAAAAAAAAATAAAAAATATATATATATATATATATATATATATATGAATGATTTAAAAAAAATATGCAAATTCGCGGGAAGTTGAATTCATCTACGATTGTAAATTTTAAGTCGATAGACGTTCTAGGCCAATATATTTTGTTTTTCCCGCACATTCATTTTTTTCTTCTTTTTTTTCTTTTTTTGCTCTGTGTGTTTTATTTCTGCAACATTAAGCTTTAGACTCTTTTGCATAAAAATATAGAGAATATTCCGTTCTAGATTTTTACGAGTAGAGGATGAGGATGAGGAGGAGGAGGCTTCGTTGATAGCCTCCTCAATGAAAGAATATTTACGTAGCGAGAGTTTTACTCCAAAATGGAAGCCTTTATGCGTATTTTGCATTCAAAGCCGGTATGTCGAAGAGAGAGAGAGATTCGGAGACTTTTCTTTTTTTGTCAACTTTTCAGAAACACTGAATACAATACTTTATTATTGCAAGAAAGCCTTTAACGTCCATATATTGATAACAATTGATGCGAGAATGTAAAAACTCTATTATATATATTATATATTATATATATATTATATTTATATATATTATACATTATAACTGCAAACACGCAGTATAATTAACGTAAAGAACGACGCTTTGTATAGGAGACTTATCCGCGCAAGATGAGAGCGAAAGAACGAAACAATTGAAAAAATGAGGTACCCACCCGGGAATCGAACCCGGGATCTTCCGATTGCCGGTCAGACATATATATATATATATGAAAATTATTTCACGAAGGTAACACGTGAAAAATATTTATGATGAATAAAACCACGAAGGAAAGGAAACACAAAATGGTGCTCAAGCGCTTTCGTCTAATGACATCCTCAGGAACACTGAAGTACATAAAAAGGTTAAGCCTATATATAGGTTACAGAAAGAAAAAAAGAAAAAAGAAAAAATAAATAACATACATACACACACACACACACATATATATATATATATATATATATATATTATAATACATATCTATATATACAAATACATACATACTACATACATACATATATATACAATAAACAGAGAAGTAAAATAATAAAAAATTAAAAATTAAAACCTTAAAGGATTACCAGTGAGGCGTACAGATTTGTAAGGAAAAATATCGATTTTTAGCACAAGATCAAATGGATTATAAAAATACAAATTTATACTGGAACTCTGCCGGGTTTTAACACAATGCTGCCTATGGTCAGGTTTCGATATATATAAAAAAAAATAAATAAATAAATAAAATGCAAATTAAAAGTTAATCGATTTTTAGCACAAGATCAAATGGATTATAAAAATACAAATTTATACTGGAACTCTGTCCGGGTTTTAACACATTGCTGCCTATGGTCAGGTTTCGATATATATAAAAAAATAAAATGCAAATTAAAAGTTAATAAAGTAGAAGACAAGTTTACCAAAGATTTAATGTTTTACACTTCTTATCTAAATCTGTTTTAAAGGAATTCAACATAACAGGATCGAGTTAGAACAGGACAGTTGTCCAGTGCCCTTTTTGTCCATTTGTCAGAGTTAGCCCACTGTATTGATTGGAATAATGCTTCAGTTTTATTCCATTCAAGCAACATTGTTAATAGAAATATTCTTGAGTCTGCCATTATCCAACTTTCAAATAACTTCAACATAAGCAAAGGTCTTTTTCAACTCGATCCTGTTATGTTGAATTCCTTTAAAACAGATTTAGATAAGAAGTGTAAAACATTAAATCTTTGGTAAACTTGTCTTCTACTTTATTAACTTTTAATTTGCATTTTATTTTTTTATATATATCGAAACCTGACCATAGGCAGCAATGTGTTAAAACCCGGACAGAGTTCCAGAATAAATTTGTATTTTTATAATCCATTTGATCTTGTGCTAAAAATCGATTAACTTTTAATTTGCATTTTATTTATTTATTTATTTTTTTTTATATATCGAACCTGACCATAGGCAGCATTGTGTTAAAACCCGGCAGAGTTCCAGTATAAATTTGTATTTTTATAATCCATTTGATCTTGTGCTAAAAATCGATATTTTCCTTACAAATCTGTACGCCTCACTGGTAATCCTTTAAGGTTTTAATTTTTAATTTTTTATTATTTTACTTCTCTGTTATTGTATATATATGTATGTATGTATGTATGTATGTATATATAGATATGTATGTATATATATATATATATATATATGTGTGTGTGTGTGTGTATGTATGTTATTTATTTTTTCTTTTTCTTTTTTTCTTTCTGTAACCTATATATAGGCTTAACCTTTTTATGTACTTCAGTGTTCCTGAGGATGTCATTAGACGAAAGCGCTTGAGCACCATTTTGTGTTTCCTTTCCTTCGTGGTTTTATTCATCATATATATATATTATATATATAGTTTACTGATGTTTTCCATTTGTCGTAAGAATGAAATGCTATATAAAGTGAGAATTGCGTTCGGATCACATTAAAAAAAATTATTATATATATATATACACGGAGGCGTACGCTAATGAGAGTGGAAAAATCATTTATAAACTTAGGAAGAACGTGAGTTCCGTAAATCCTACGAATAAATGTTTTAAAATTTATCTTGAGGCGGGAAAAGAATCGTGGAAGATTTTCAGCTTCACCTAATAGTCTCGTCAAGACGAAAAATTGAGTTTATAGGATGGTAAGGACGAGGACGGAAGACACTATAATTGCTGGCGGAGAGTTTCTCACTATTACCAGAGAGCAAATGCTATAATAAAAGACGCGTCTCTATTTTCCTCGTCTCCTCCTTAAGGAAAATGGCATCAATAGATAGGCGGTTTGTCTGCTTTAAACGCGGTAAAACAAGATCTTCTCGCGTGGTTAAAACACTCCACGGATGATTATATCGTTTTATATACGTAAATTCACACAGTACGGATAAGATTGAAGTTATAATGGACTTGGTTTTATTTATATGAAGAGTACGCTGATAGCGCGGCGTTCGATAACGCGGTACGCGAATAACACGGCAGGAAAAGAAAGGAAGTTATTTGTTACGCGGACAGACGTGAATAACGCGCTTTTTTTTTTTTTTTTTAGTCAAAAGGCAAAATGTGTTATCAGTTATATTTCATTATTTTATTTGTATTTACGTGGCTATTATGTGTAATTTGCTTAGAGTATTCTTAAAGTTTACTTACAAGTTCCGGGCCAATATAATAACAGTATAATATTACTAATATTTAGGTAAAAGTCTTATACAGTATTTTGGAGATCTTCGGAACCCATTATTTCCCATAAAATCTTTCACAATAGATAATTCGGACCGCGATATCGCGGGGTCTCTCGGAATGCAATCTCCTCATGTTATTAGCATATTCTGATGTATGTGTAATAATGACTGCTATTTGTCGAAAAAATACCAGTTAATAAAGATTATAGAACTGAATGCAATGTGATAGTTCGCCCTTGAAAAAAATTGTTTTTGGAAAAATGAATATATCAAATTTGAATTAAAAATAAAAGTTAATTTTAAGTATTCATTAAATTAAAAAGCCAAAATACTTTTCAAATACGATAAAATTCAAGGTGAAAGTTAAATATTCCTGTCTTTATAATTTAGAGTTGAATGTGTATAGTTTTAATTTTGCTTTTATAAAGATATATTTTATAAATATATATAAATAAAGATATAGATTATTACAAATTATATATACTGTATATAAATAAAGACATATATTACAAAGACATTATAAATATTACAAAGACATATATTATTACAAATATATATAAATAAAGATATATATTATTACAAATATATATATATAAATAAAGATATACTATATATATTACAAATATTATAATATATATATAAATAAAAATAGGATCACCTGAAGAACAGGGCCCCCAGCCTTCTTTAGTTAACTTTATAAGGTTAACTAACGAAAATATAACGACCTAACCTAACCAATCATCAAGGAGTGACCTAGGGGTTAAAACCGGTATTGAAATACCGGTATTAATACCGGTATTGAAGAAGTACAAATAATACCGATACCGATATTATAGGTTTTCGGTATTGACAAAAATTGCTATTGTAAAATTTAGGCAATTTAGTCCTCCGATGGGCAAATAAACTGTTTTTGGAGGATTCGGGAAAAAAAAAGTTTCGGGGTATTTTGCAGTTAACCTTTTTTTTCGTTTTCTATTCCTTTCTATCAAAGAAAACTATTTATTGCACTAGCTTTAAGAGTGATTCATTCAACTGTAGCCATTTCTTCAACAGAGTGGGAAATTATTGAAAACCTTTATGACACCTTACGTCCTGTTGAAATAATTCTTAAAGGGTTATGCTCGAAAGATGCATCACTCCTGACAGCTGAATCATCAATGAAATTTATTTCAAAGAAACTAGGAGAGAAAAATAATCCAATAGCAAAAGAGTTAAAAGATTGTCTTAGAAATCGTTACATTTCAAGAAGACAGCAAGACATTGTAGGTTTAATCAAATATCTTCATAATCCCGAAGTTTTAAAAGTTCAAGAAGAGGAAAGTTTTTCTGTTCCATCAAAATTAGTTCTCAAAAGAACTGCAGAAAGGCTCCATAAAAGACTTTTCCCTAAGAATGTGGTTGATTTGGAGATAGAAATAGAAGAACAGGAATTTCCATGTACCCTGAAAATGTAGCTGCAAATAAGACTGAAGTGGAAGCAGATTCATTACTGAGTGAATACATGCAAGAAATGGACAAACTAGGAAAAGTGCCATCTAAAAAAAATTCCATTGATTTTGATGTTACTAATGAATTTAAAAGCTTGGAAGTTACTTTACAGAGAAGTGAGAATTTAGAGAAGCTGTACAAGGCACTTTTTCAATTAAACCTACAAGTGCAGAATCAGAAAGAGCCTTTTCTGCTGCAGGCCTATTTCTGACGAAACTGAGATCAAGTCTATCTGAACAATCCCTAGATGCTCTTTGTTTCCTCAAAGCATACTTTCAAAATCAACTAAGAAATAAATATTTAGATACTAATAATTTCTATCTACCCCAGTAGTTGTATAATAATATGCTAAAAAAAATTCAAATAATATTTTTATTACAATTTAGTAATTTACTGTATAAACTTTTTCGAATAGAATGCCATCTATTTGGAGTTGGGTCATTAATTTATAGTAAATATGGTGAGTACTGCAAGTCCCTCAGACTTGTGGGAGGGTTGGTAGGGTGGCACCATAATAAATCAAAATAAATTATTTTTTTCATAATACCGGTATCAATACCGGGATTAGCATAATTGCCTCCAAATACCGGTATTGAAAATTTTCGGTATTATGCAAGCACTATCAAGGACGTAAAGTTGACCTAACGATTGGTTAGGTTGTGTTATTTTCGTTAGTTAGCCTTATAAGGCTAACTAAAGAAGGTTGGGGGCCCTGATCTTCAGGTGATCCTAAAGATACTGTATATATTACAAATATAGTATCACCTGACGATCAGGGCCCCAGCCTTCTCTAGTTAGCCTTATAAGGCTAACTAACGAAAATATCACAACCTAACCTAACCAATCGTTAGGTCAACTGTACGCCCTTGACGACTGGTTAGGTTAGGTCGTGATATTTTCGTTAGTTAGCCTTATAAAGCTAACTAAAGAAGGCTGGGGGCCCTGATCTTCAGGTGATCCAAATAAAGATATACTGTATATATTACAAATATATATAAATAAAGATATACTGTATATATTACAAATATGTATAAATAAAGATCTATATAGAGGGTGTCCCATAAGTCCGGCATCATAGGAGAAATTCATATTTTTCTATTTCTACAAACCATAATTCATATTTTTCTATTTCTACAAACCATAATTCATATTTTTCTCTTTCTACAGGCCATAATGTCTGTGAGCAAGGAAGAACGAATCCAGATAATTCTACTCATAGGAAATCGGAGTCAAAGAGAGGCCGCTGCTGAATTTAACAGACTGTATCCAGACCGCGAGCCAATAATACAGAGTTGTGTTAGCAGACTTGTTGCAAAGTTTAAGGAAACAGGATCCATAGAAGATAAACCACGCAGTGGACCTCTAAGGAGGTCCACTGACGATGATACAGCGACTGCTATCCTGGCTCATTTTAACAGAAGTCCCGATAAGTCTCTTTGGCGATTGTCCGCCGAGACAGGAGTGTCGAAAAGTAGCATCCATCGCATTCTTCAGGCTCACAAATGGCATCCTATAAACTTCAGATCCTACAGAAATTAAGCGAAGATGATCCCGACCGGCGGATGGAATTTTGTGAATGGGCTACGGAACAATATGCTCGGGATGCCAATTTCCCGTCCACCATTCTGTTCAGTGACGAGGCTGTTTTTTATGGAAATGGTGAGGTAAATCGACAGAACACCCGCTACTGGTCTCAAAACAACCCTCACTGGTATACCTCTTCAAAGGAACAAGGTGCATCTCGGGTGATGTTATGGTGTGGCATTTGGAAGGATCGCATCATAGGCCCCCTCTTTTTCGATGAACATGTCACTGGAGGCACCTACCTACGTATGCTCAAGGAAGAAGCATTTCCCGGTGTCTTGAACGAAGAAGGAAATTTCCTAACATGGTTCCAGCAAGACGGCGCTCCTGCACATTACAGCACCCAAGTAAGGGAATACCTGTACCAACAATTCCCTGGTCATTGGATAGGACGTCGAGGGCTTGTGGAATGGCCAGCTAGAAGCCCGGATTTCACGCCACTAGATTTTTATCTCTGGGGCCACTTGAAAGCGCTGGTATACGCAGAGAAAATTAGGAGTGTTGAACATTTGCGGCAGCGCATTATTGGGGCATGGAACACCATTACTCCTGACATCATTTACCGTGTGCTTGCTGACTGGGTATCACGTCTGAATTTGTGTATTGAAAACAATGGTGGACATATTGAGCACGTTCTGTAAATAAAAGCTTTTGTTTTGTCTTTTTTATTTTTTTCCTATGATGCCGGAGTTATGGGACACCCTGTATATTACAAATACAGGGTGCGGCATAAAGTCGGTTTACCCGAGAATAATGGAATCACCTTGTGAAGAATACTATTTATTACAGAAATTGTTCAAAGTGTCCTCCATCATGTTCAATACATGAATAATCACATCACAGTAATTATTCAATGTGGGGTATAATCAAAGATAGAGTTTACGGCCAGAAACCTCGGGACTTCGATCACACGATGACTTTGATACGCCAAGAGTTCGAGATGTTGAATAATAAAGAACTGTGTTGCCCTATTTGTTGTTCAGTGGTTCAAAGATGCAACGTATGTATTGAACATGATGGAGCTTTGAACAATTTCTGTAATAAATATTATTCTTCACAAGATGATTCCATTATTCTCGGTAAACCGACTTATGCCGCACCCAGTATATATATATATATATATATATATATATATATATATAATATATATAATATATATATATAAGATACATTTTACAAAATATATATATATATATATATATATATATATATATAAATGGTAAATTTAACGTAAAAAATTATAAATAAATTTTAGCGTCAGAGGAAAAAGAAAATTCACAAGCTTAACATTTAAGCCTATTTTCGAGTCTAATACCGAGCAATGTTTTCTGGTTCCGTGGTCCGTATTTCAATATTTAATAATTTAATTTATTCACAAAAAAACTGGTTTCAATAATTTCCCAGATAAGATTAGCTTATATATATATATAATTATATATAAAGCGTGTCCCAAAGAAATGTATACCCACTTTGTTCGATAATACCAGCTATGAGGATAGTAAATATATTACTTTTTATATGTTTTTTTAATAAAGAATTTTCTCCTGAATCTAAATATGTAATTATTTTTATTAAAAATTGAAAAACAAAAAGGTTACAGATGTTTAAATTATAATTATTATTTTCGAGACTTCATGTGCGATATTTTCTAATATGTTTGCACATATACGAGATAAGTTTGAAACCGACGGCACTGTGCAAAACTTACAAAAACAACGTTCTGGAAGACGTCGAACATCTTAGATAAAGTGTCATTTAACCATGGAATTTGTAAATTTTTTGAATTAACTAATAATTACAACATTTATGCTTCAATATCAACACTAAACATAAGTATCTCAAAACAGTCGGTTAAAATATTAGAAAATATCGCACATGAAGTCTCGAAAATAATAATTATAATTTAAACATCTGTAACTTTTTTGTTCTTCAATTTTTAATAAAAATAATTACATATTTAGATTCAGGAGAAAATTCTTTATTAAAAAACATATAAAAAGTAATATATTTATTATCCTCATAGCTGGTATTATCGAACAAAGTGGGTATACATTTCTTTGGGACACGCTGTATATATAATAAAGTTTTATTCACAGAAGGTTGGTTTCAATAATTCCCGAGGATAAGATTAATTTTTATTATTATATTATTAATATATATAATAATAATAATAAAATTGTCACATCATAACTCCTAAGTTAAGGAAGATAGAGAAAAAAGTGTTTACACAAAAAGATAGGCAAAATTTCATAGATTAAAAATGATAAGATGTGCTTTTTTCCATGAAACGGTTCCTTTTTGCACAAAAATGCGTAAAACCAGTTTTTTTTTAAGAAGTGCCAATGTCACTCCTTGAGCCAAAGTCACCGCCCATATTATGGTATAAAATAAAAGGTATAAACTAAAACTATATACACTGATTAGGCCTAGATCGAAATTTAAGAGAGGTAGTCGGCTTTTGCATCACGTACATCACTAGAGGGCGAGTTGAGTAATGAGGCTTTTGTTTTCGTTTCTTCACTGCTTTGGTTGAGAGTTGGTTATTTCGCGTGTTCATTTGGATTCAAGCAACCGGAAGCAGTCCCTGCCATTAAAGCTCACCATAATGGCGTCTGTAGTTTCGTTAACAACCGAATTCCGTTTAAGTTTCCCTCGACTGAATTAACGAAAGTTATTTTATTATGTCTCAAATTAGAGATGTGGCTAATGTTGACTGAATTAAATTTATGTTCTACACTGAAGTGGACGCTTTTCATCTCCAGATTAAAGCCTCGGATAAGTTTAGTTTTAAGGCTTCTATTTTTTTTTTTTGCTTTTCAGTCTACGAAGAATATTTTTAAAATAATTTTTCTTTTTACATTATTTTGTATCCGTCGCTTCGCGTTCGACACGCTTTGGGATGTCTTTAAATTCAATTACGGGGTGATCTTTTAAATAAAAATAAATGAATAAATAAATTTCTATTCATATTTACATAAATCTATACACTGCTACTGCTGTAAATGCAACTTAATTAATCATATGATTTTGGAGGAAACAATAAATTTCATTCCTTCCTCTAAATTATTGAACATCTTTAGTCTAACTTTAAACATTAAGGAGTTTATCCCTCCAAAACTTATTAAAGGGACTTATAAGTCATATTCCTCCGCAAATATTATATATATATATATATATACAGGGTGGGCCGTAAGTTTCCATACATAGGAAAAATAAACATTTTTTTATGGACAACCATTTTTATTTATATAATATGCTCTACATGGTTGCCATTGTTTTGAAAACACATTTCAATACGTGTTCCCCACTGTTGATGAACACGCATTAGCACAGTTGACGTTATGCTTGTAATGGCGTTGGTGATACGTTCCTTTAGATGATTTATGTCTCGTATCTTTTCCTGATACACCATGGCCTTCAAGTGCCCCCAAAGATAGAAATCAAGGGGGGTGAGATCTGGGGATCTGGGAGGCCACTCCACAGGACCAATTCAATTCGTTGCTCTTTCGTCAAACGCATATTCTTAGGGTATCTGAAACATAAAAAACAAACGTTTAATTTTTCCTATGTATGGAAACTTACGGCCCACCCTGTACACACACACATATATATATATATATATATATATATATATATATATATATATATATATATATATATACAGGGTGCTTCAAAAAAATGTTACCACTTAGATGGCGCTAATATGTCGCGCTGCTTACCACTTATAGTTTGGTGTATTTTTTTTTCCTTTTGTACCGAAGTATTTGCGTGATTATTTACCCGTTTTTTAATATATCATTTCTTTCAGGGACTGTGTGAGCGATTAATGAGTGAACCCCATTCACTGGAAATAGCTACAAGGTTTACATTAGAGCAATTTGCTCTATTCTACTCTTCCCTACATATGCGTGCATTTTACACACTACACAGTCTTTCCAGAATTTATTAAAAATAAATAAATAAATAAATAAAATGGCATCGTGGGCCTCAGAGATCTTGATTTTGGCTCTCTCCTTCTTATATATGGGGGGGGGACGGTTTTGCCCCCCCCCCCACTTCCTACATAAAAAAATACAATACAAAAAATACAAATACCAAAAACATATTTTCTTATACCATTGATCTTCCATCTACTCTGTGCCTTTAATTATGTTAGGCCGAGACAAAGGATTCTAATTATTTACTTTTATCCCATTTTTGTTTTATCGATACTTATATAAGTACAGGGTGTCTACAATGTCTTGTCACCCCAGTAAAATCCAAACCGATTTTCGCTTTTCTTTCAAACCCATTTGAAATGTGTGATAGCAGCAACTACACGATTGAACAAAGCATATTGGCTAGTACCTGGGTCCATGAGCGACCACGTAATGGCAAAACCATTGAAAATATTCGTGCAGACTTGCAGGACCGATTGAATCGTGCAGCTCCATTTTGGAGACGCTGCACCACTGAATCGGTCCTGGAAGTCTGCACAAATATTTTCATCCTTTCTGAAGGAGCTGCACCATTGAATCGGTCTTGGAAGTTTGCACGAATATTTTCATCCTTTCTGAAGGAGCTGCAACATTGAATCGGTCTTGGAAGTCTGCACGAATATTTTCAATGGTTTTGCCATTACGTGGTCGCTCATGGACCAAGGTACTAGCCAATATGCGTTGTTCAATCGTATAGTTGCTGCTATCACACATTTCAAATGGGTCTGAAAGAAAAACGAAAATCAGTTAGTATTTTATTGGGGGTGACAAGACATTGTGGACATCCTGTACGCCTGTACAGTCTTAATCTTGAAATACTACTTCTAAAAAAAAAGAAAATAAAAAAAAAGCATTCCTCAGATTTTGGTGTCTTCAAATAAATAATATACAGGGTGTCCCATAAGTCCGGCATCATAGGAAAAATAATAAAAAAAGGCAAAACAAAAGCTTTTATTTACAGAACGTGCTCAATATGTCCACCATTGTTTTCAATACACAAATTCAGACGTGATATCCAGTCAGCAAGCACACGGTGAATGATGTCAGGAGTAATGGTGTTACATGCCCCAATAATGCGCTGCCGCAAATGTTCAACACTCCTAATTTTCTCTGCGTATACCAGCGTTTTCAAGTGGCCCCAGAGATAAAAATCTAGTGGCGTGAAATCCGGGCTTCTAGCTGGCCATTCCACAGGCCCTCGACGTCCTATCCTATCCAATGACCAGGGAATTGTTGGTACAGTATTCCCTTACTTGGGTGCTGTAATGTGCAGGAGCGCCGTCTTGCTGGAACCATGTTGGGAAATTTCCTTCTTCGTTCAAGACACTGGGAAATGCTTCTTCCTTGAGCATACGTAAGTAGGTGCCTCCAGTGACATGTTCATCGAAAAAGAAGGGGCCTATGATGTGATCCTTCCAAATGCCACACTATACCATCACCCGAGATGCACCTTGTTCCTTTGAAGAGGTATACCAGTGAGGGTTGTTTTGAGACCAGTAGCGGGTGTTCTGTCGATTTACCTCACCATTTCCATAAAAAACAGCCTCGTCACTGAACAGAATGGTGGACGGGAAATTGGCATCCCGAGCATATTGTTCCCGTAGCCCACTCACAAAATTCCATCCGCCGGTCGGGATCATCATCTTCGCTTAATTTCTGTAGGATCTGAAGTTTATATGGATGCCATTTGTGAGCCTGAAGAATGCGATGGATGCTACTTTTCGACACTCCTGTCTCGGCGGACAATCGCCGAAGAGACTTATTGGGACTTCTGTTAAAATGAGCCAGGATAGCAGTCGCTGTATCATCGTCAGTGGACCTCCTTGAAGGTCCACTGCGTGGTTTATCTTCTATGGATCCTGTTTCCTTAAACTTTGCAACAAGTCTGCTAACACAACTCTGTGTTATTGGCTCGCGGTCTGGATGTAGTCTGTTAAATTCAGCAGCGGCCTCTGACTCCGATTTCCTATGAGTAGAATTATCTGGATTCGTTCTTCCTTGCTCACAGACATTATGGCCTGTAGAAAGAGAAAAATATAAATTATGGTTTGTAGAAATAGAAAAACATGAATTTCTCCTATGATGCCGGACTTATAAAACAAAATACAGGGTGTCCCATAAATTATACTTTAAAAAATTATTAATTTATCAACTTGTTTGTTCGTCGCTGATGAGAAATCTTCTCTTTCCTTTTGTCAATAAGAAAAGCAATTATTCTCGAACTTTATATAAAATCTTGCAAAAATCCTTTTCCATTTAAACACGTACGTGCGGTACCTCTCAGCAAGTCGTATTTGCCAGAATTATTCTTGAGCCCATTGAAAGTAATTACTTTTTACAGATAAAGAAATTATTGCTAATAATAATAATGCTAATAATCAAAAAGGAAGGCCAGAAACTGTCACAGCGCTCAGGCCAGGCGAATGAGGTCCATTAGGCTAACTTCTTTATTATTATTATTATTAATTATTATTATTATTATTATTAATTATTATTATTATTATAAACGTAAGAATACAGGAATGACTGGAAAGCTAGGAAGATGGATATTTAATTTCTTGACGCAAAGAACGCAAAGAGTGGTGGTAAATGGAGTTAAATCGGAAGTCTCGGAAGTCGTGAGCGCCGACCCACAAGGAACAGTATTAGTTCCCTTGCTGTTCATGATAATGATTGCAGATATTAATGACAGTATTGTATCATGTTTCACAGATGACACAAAGATATGCAAGGAAATATTGAACGAAGGTGACGTAGGAAAATTACAAAACGACATTGAAACATTATTCAAGTGAGTAGAAGACAACAATATGAAGTTCAACGAAGAAAAATTCCAACTTCTAAGATATGGTAATAACAAGAAGCTACGGAATAAAGGGTACAAAACTCCGCAAACCAAACAGCTAAAACCAAATACACAAGTCAGGGATCTTGGAGTAATAATGTCGTCGGATGCAGAATTCAGAGAGCACTATATAACATCAAAATTACAACGGCTAGAAAAATAATGGGAATCATCTGGAGGATCTTCACAGCAGAAAAGCAAACATCATGTTCAAATTATGGAAGAGTCTAGTCCTACCGATAATTGAGTATTGCTCAGTACTCACAAGCCCATACAAAAAACGAGACATTGCGAACATTGAAACTATACAAAGGACTTTTACTTCTAAGATAGAGGAAACGAAAGGTAAAGACTATTTAGTCTCGACTATAATTCCTGAAACTCTACCCTCTGAAAAGAAAACGCTAGTGGTACACAATAATATACATTGGGAATACTCGAGTGCTTTGTCCCTAACCTTAAAAATAAAATAGAGACAAACTGGAATTAGAGAAGAGGCAGATTTTGTACTGTCCCAGCTGCGGTGGGACAAGGGGCCATGAAAACAGGATGGAAAATACCTTCAGAATACGAGGCCCAAAGCTTTTCAATACATTACCAAAAGAAATGAGGAATCTCCAGTACACCGACCTGAATAACTTCAAGAACCAGCTGGACAGATTTCCGCGCAAAGTCCCTGACCAGCTATGCGTGGCTGGCTACGAGGGCAGGAGATCAGACAGCAATTCCCTCCATCACCAAATCCTGCAAATGAGGCGGGATACTGCTGAGGGGTCGATCCTGAACCGTCGTTCAAACTCATATAAAGCGAGTAACCAGCACCGTCGAGAGTCGAACCCCTGACCTCAGTGTCTTCGTTTAGCTTACAGGAAAGCGGCGTTACTCACCGAGTTACGGTCACTGGCAAATTAATGTAAATGTGAAATAGGACTTTCCTTTTTTTAGTATTATTATTCCTCACATCACCAGAAGTCAGTTATGAGGAATGTCTGTCTGAGGAGGAAAATAATAATAATGTTTGAGGGATTGTTAAGCTTCCTTAATTCCTAACAGCAGGTCATGTGACGGAAGGGACCTACAGCTTTACGTGGTATTCGAGCCATCTACGGGTCTCTACTCATCTGAACGCGTAAAATGGTCACCCATCTAATTATTAAACAGGCAACGTCGAATAACCTCGCTAATTTATCGAGAAGCGATGTGGATATGACGTAAACCTTGGTGGAGAATTGGAGAATAGGGGGACGTATTTCTCAATTCAAGCATGGCTTAGTTTTCTGAAATCACTCTACGGTATAGAGTGACTTTCGACAGGAAATGAAGACCAAGATTAAAGTCTGTACTGTAGAGTCTACACTATAGAGTCTATATCATCTTAGTCCTCATTTCCTGTCAAATGAAGTGCATTTTGAAACTTTCATATCCTCAAACCGGGTCTGCATTTTTTTTATGGAGTTGTTTAATCTCCTTCATAACATTTAAGGTCATATGACGGAGAGGGACATATAGCTTTACGTGGGATCCGAACCACGAGGCACTACATAATCTGGACGCATAGGACGGTCCACCATCCAACCCCAATGTCGCTTAACTACTTTCTGATTAACGGGAAGCAAGCGGTGTTACGAGTTCAGACATGGGGTTCATTACAAAATTTGATTATGATTACAAGTCTGACGAAATAATTATTACTTACTTGATTATGATTTTGATTATGACTGTGGGCCTTGAAAAATCTTGATTATGGGCCTTGAAGAATGTTGATTATGTTTATAATCATGGTGATTATGGGCCTTGAAGAATGTTAATTATGATTATAATTACGATTACGGGGCTTAACAAATCTTGGTTGTGATTGTTTATGTTAACATGCTTCATTATGATTATGGAGTTACGAGTAATAAGAATATGGTACAGTATTGGTAGTATAGTTTGTGCAACTTATATATCTATTATGTATATTATATTTGCTGTGTTGATATAAAAAACAAGAAATCGCTAATCAAATTCATTCCATTTTATTTTCAATTATAACTGTACAATCTATAAGGAAAGTATCAGTATATGGTACACTCTCATCTCAATACTATCACAGCATTATGATAATGCTAAATTGCATTATCACGCGCAATTTTTATGCCTGTTAACTCATCAAACATAAAAGTAATAATATGCTACATGTTAAATAACACTTCATTAATTCAAAACCTTTCACTGGTAACTGTAACATCTGCTCGAACACTACAATCAGTCAATCAAATTAACATTTAAATGCAAATCTACAGTCTAATCAGATTCAGTTCGTATACTACTACTACTACTACTACTACTACTAAGCTTATTACACTTGAGAAATAAGTTATAAGCTCCTCAAAGCGACTGGCGAGCAGTGTTACCAAAACTTAACCGAAATTCAAATCAAATCAATAACTATTATTAATTACAGCATTTTCTAATGTTGATTATGATTTGATTATGAATATGGCATTTCAAAATAGTTCATTAAATTACGATATTTCAAAAATAGTTTAGATTAGATCATGATTACAGCGTAATCACGTGATTATAATCATAATCAACCCCACGTCTCGTTACGACACGTAATCCCTGGGGTTGCATGAACAAACAGTTAATATTTAAAGAGACTTGATCAATGATAAATTTAGCGCTTATTCAGTTTTCTACCTAAATCAGTGCAGAGTGGAGTGAAAGTCCCGTTTGTTGGCCATCGTAAATGCAAATCTATTTTCATGCACGGACATAAGTTAGGATATATAGTGAATGATATACACTTCACAGTCTATATAAGATATAGAACATTTTTGCTCGTCATCTTTTTTTTTTTTTAATTATTATTTCTTCTTTTAACAACGTCTTCATGCACCAATTTCAAAAAGAAATAAACTTTATATAGTCGTCTGAAAGATCGTTTGACCATTTGTAGAAGGAATTTCAGAGCGAGTAATTAAATAAGGCCTTTTTGCGTTTTTGCTTTTGTTGATATTGTCATTGTAAACAAACGCAATTCCATTCCCATCGCGTGCAAAAGACAAGTTTATTTCTTATAAATTGGTCATTCCAAGAAGGAAGCAAAAAAAAATAAAAAAATTCTCTCTCTCTTCCTCTCTCTCTTTTTCCGAAATATTTTCTCTCAATAAATCATCCTGTTCCAAGCAGACCTTATCAATAAAAAAAAGAAAAAAAAAACACTGAGGTCTACAAATATATATAAAAAAACTATTCAACGCGCAATTTCCTCACACTTACTCAACATCTGTACGTACTCAATATCCGTGCAGAGGTGTGAAAAGAAGAAAAGGAGAGTATATGAACGTAACATACAATATATGCGAAGGAAAAAAAAAAAATCAGGGACAAATTTTCTCTCAGAAATAAATTTAATACAAACAATTCGGCTGAAAACGAGAAAGTGATTTGTACGAGATCAGAATAAAGAAAAACACAAATATAAAAACACATATAAATATTCGACGTTATTTCGGCGAAAATTCTCTTTTGTACAAATAGTGAATGAACCTTATATATATATATATATATATATATATTATATTGAAAGCAATAAATACTACAGAAGTTTTACGAATGTTCGCAATATATATATATATTCTTATATAAAATTGTTGACGCCTATGCGTAATCTTGTTCCGAAACTTGAACCACATTTACGAAATATAGGTGATAAATATAGTCACATTTTTATATTAGTTGGCGACGTTCATTGTTTGATTTATTTTGCATAAATTAATGGAACAATAATAATAAACTACAGTTTAACATTGATTTATTAGATTGAAGTCAGGAATGGCGTATCGCTATACGTGTAAAGAAAAGGTATAGGTATAGAAATAAATCAAGATATATATATATATAACTAAATTCTGAACAAGATATAGGCATCATTATTATTATTATAGGTTTAAAACTATAAATATTCAAAACGATATAGGCAGAAATTATTAGTGTAACCGACTCGTAAATCAATCAACCACGAGTGTTCTTTTGCGCAAACCCAAAATTAAAGGTCTGTTCTTTCAACAAGGTCTTCTATAACCTCTCATTTTACTTCGCGAAAGGTACCTTATTAGACGATATGAGTGAGCCAAATAACAAAACTTTGTGTATTGCCAACGATTTCATTGTTTTTAATTTAAAATGATGTATGTAACGAATGGGGTTTATATACGAATGCTTTTCAAAGAGGTTCGGGTAAACTGAAGTTGGTAATCTTTTGTTAAAATTATTAACATTAACTTTTGCTTGACATCTTACATTTTGTATTTATTTATTTTAGAATAAAATGCACCAAGTTACTTTTAACTGACACTATTTTCATTAATACTATTATTAAATTAATGCTACGAGCTAGGAACTGGAGATGCAGTGTGTGTGTGTGTGTGTGTGTGTGTGTGTGTGTGTGTGTGTGTGTGTGGAGGAAATCTTTAAAAACAAATGAAAAAGCAATTTGAAGCGCAGTACTCACTCTGTTATCCGTGACTGAGGGACGATCAATGATCATGAATAACCCCATTTAACAGTTAATTCAGCCACTGCTGCCCGCCACCACTGACTGGCCTCCCACGGTATTAATACAGTATAATATACAATTAAATAATTTGTACTCACCACAAGACGAAGATCATCCGTTCCCGAAGATGTAACCCCTCCTTCAGCTCACATTGCGCGTAGAGACACTGACTGAGGCGCGTTGTGTGGGCTGGCGGGAGGCGAGCCGCGGAATTAAACAACGTGCCATATCACGATTAACATCATTCACGCAGTCTTTCGATTCGGAAGCCAATGTGTTCGCTGTCAAACCAAGAGAGCTGTTGTCATTTCTGGACAACTCGATCAGAAGCGTACAGAACCAATAAAGTAAACATTCTAATATGCCGTCAGCTTTAGTTTCCCTTTTATTTCGTAGAAGGGAACTAATGATGCCGTTTATGTTAAACATTTTCATGGTAACATTTAAAAGAAGATAGAATATTAGGGATTTTATTAAAAGTTATTGAAGATTCCTTTTAAATCATATATATATATATATATATATACAGGGTGTCCCGTAAGTCTGGACCCATAGGGATTTATAATATATTTTTTTATTGTTATTATTATTATTATTTTATTATTATTATTTTTTTTATTATGATTTTTATTTGTGGGGCCACTTGAAAGCCAAAGTGTACGAGGTGAAACTTCAGAACATTTTCCACCTTAAAGCACGCATTGTGGAGGCGTGTCAAGAAATTTCTACGACTGTGATTCAGAAAGTGCTGTCGCAGTGGAGATTGCGTCTTCAACTATGTGTGCGACACAACGGCGGACACTTTGAACAGATTATGTAATAAATTTTTGGACTATTTTGTAATTTTATTATTTTTCCCTATGGGTCCAGACTTACGGGACACCCTGTATATATATATATATATATATATATATATATATATATATATATATATATATATCACTAAAATACAGGGTGATCCACAAAAAAGGTGTTCCCAAAAAACCATTTACTCAAGTTATTTCTGGGAATACTTTTGTGGATCACCCTATATAATTATATCCTTATATACCCCTTACGACTACCACTTAAACCTGAAAAAAAATAACTGATGGGACACTTTCTTATTATTAAAAGTATATTTCGAATTTGAGAAACTGTGGTATCAATTAAATCCCTCAAAACTCTTTCGCTGAAGTATTAATAAATTTTTATAATATAGAGCAGAGCCTAGCTTTTATAGCAGTTAATTAAATCGGATTTATTTCTGTTTCTTGGCCTTTAGTTTTTAATCTTAAGATTAGTGAAATACCCTGTAGGTATTATAATTTAAAAAATTTAGGTGCTAATGTATACGGCACAATAACAATATCATTGTATATTTATAGAGGCCTTAGAATTAAATTCTCTCTGTAAGATCATATCTATGGTACTATTTACACTACATAGAATAGAGGCGGGGCCACCAGCTTGACCTCCGTGTGAAGAGAGACCAACGCACGAAACAACATAAGGTTCATAGAAAAGGAAGTAAAAGTACAACAATGAATCTGTTCAGGGTTTTAATCTAGTAGAATAGTTTCAATTATAGAAGCCATGAGCACTGTGGTGGACACCATTTACCATCCACCCATTTTTTTTAACCATTGTTGTACGGGCATACTTTGGATAACGTTGGGTAAAAGAAAATGAATGATTAAAACCTTAGGATCACCTGAAGATCAGGGCCCCCAGCCTCAATTACCAAATGATATCTTCGTTAAAACTAACGAAAATATCACGACTTAACCTAACCAATCGTCAAGGGCTTACAGTTGACCAAACCGGGCATTCAATTTAATATATTATTATATTTAGTACTGTAAAGAAAAAAACAAGACTACATAGAGGCCCTGATCTTCAGGTGAGCCAAACCTTATTAAGTGCATTTATTCCCTGTACTCTAACTTAATATAATCTGTCCTAACCTAAAATAGTCTAAGCTTTAACCCAAAGAAATTTTTTCAGTAAAATCTCCAATTGTTGGTCCAAGGATTTGAGGTACCAGTTTGCACAACTTGGCAGGAAGAACTGAGATTTTGACACAAAATTTAAAACCTCACTGTAAAATTTTATAGTTTTTATAAAGTTCTGTTAACTTGAATACAATCTCGGTGCAGTTTGTTATATTCGCAATCAAGTCTCAGTTGAAAATGTATCAAAATCTGTATATTGGGTGTGCTAAACAAGCTAGGCTACTATAGCTTATCACTAACTAGCCTAGGCTAACAGACCTTACCTATGTCACTTGGTAAAGTCCTACATAATAAATAGACCAAAAAGGGTAATAGTATTTTTGTATGTAATACATTAATTACACTTTGCATTTTGTTCTTGAAACATGAAACAAAGGTTCTAAAACCCTGTGGAATCCATTCTTCTTTAAATGGAACATAATATCACTTCATATGAGGCGCTCCGGACCACAAGCTGCCAAGTGCCAAAATTAAAAAATGGAGAAAAATGCAGTTAAAGTTTGTCAACTTGCAAAATGCCATAACTTTTTTAAACCAATAACAATATTTGATTGATTTCGACCATAAGTACAGGTCCACAATCTGCTCCCTGATTCACCGACGGAATAGAGGAAGGATGGGGGAATGTAGTGGTATAAATAACTCTATTCTGACCCCACTGGCGCTTAGCAGGTTGTGGTCCAGAGCGCCTCATATATTCTGGGTGTTTACATTGGTTTTGGTGTTTTGCTATCTTAATGGACCATTAAAGTCACAGTTGGAGTTCTTTGTCTATTTAGGTATATAAGTTACCACTACCAGTATGACAAGTATGTCTAAACCTCTTGATAGGTGATGCATCAGATCTGGTAAATTTCTGCCAAACTTCTCAATTGGGAGCATAAAACAATTATAATTGAATAAACATGAACTTATTCATAAACGAGCCCTTACATTATCACTTTTTATTATTACAAAATTTATTCTAGTTAATAATTCTATTAGCCTACTAGCAATAGATTTGGCCAATTATTACTAAGGGGCCATTCAAAAATTACGTAACGCTATTTTTGCTAAAACTTGACACGTCGTTCTGTAACGCTAGACCAGACACCCCCGAAGATGTTATGTAACACTTCCCACACCCCAGACGTTACGGAACGTTACAGGGGGATGGGGGTGTCAGGTTTTACGTAATTTTTGAATGGCGCCTAAGGTAGGACAATAAATAGGAGCCTATAGTTTATATCCATACCCCGCTTCACAAGACTCAACGGGAAGATAAACATTCATAAAATTTTTCATTTTCTATAAAATTCTAATCCAACTCAGCCCTAATCTGTGGTTTTATGCATACTGCATAGGCGTCTGGGATGGCACTTTACTGAGGGGGGGGGGATTTTATGTAGCATAAAATAACACAAAGGTTAAAGTATGAGTAACATATATTAAAGCCTTTTTGATATAAAAAACATTACAATTTACAAAAATGAGATAAAATTTTGCTACATTTCCAAATGACAAGCAAAACTACGGCATTGCACTTGATATAGTAGAATTCAGTAAGTCCTCAACTTACGTTTTAATTATGAACTACAATTATAGTAGCAAGTAATTAATTCACCTCAAGAAGTAAAAAACAAAACAAAGGAATATCAGGAAAAATCTGCCCTGAAAATTTCAGTATTTGCCTTGAAAATGCTCAATTCCCTAGTCCTGGGAATCAAACTTTCAATTCTCAAATTCTGGGTAAGTTATATTAAGAGATGTTATGACTAATGATTAGCTTAGAAACCTTGTACAGAGTGTCCACAAAGTCCCTTTGTATGAAAAACAAGGGCAACATACAGATATGCTGTAATTTCACTGCAAAGGGACTTTGTGGCCACTCTGCAGGCAGGCCTGATTTTAGGTAATAATGCCAGAAGATAAACATACCATAGCATACATAGTATATGGTATTAATACTATTGCTACTAATAATAAAATGTGTACATTACTAGTGGGTTAATTTTTGTAATGAAGTATAAAATTTTATGTTCTAGCTAAAAGTTACTATAGAGATACGGTATGTTATAATTATGATTTAATAAAAAGCAAAAAATATATAATAATTAACTCAGTTTATATTTCAGTATGTAGCCTACTGCAGATTAACTGAAGTATTTAACCAATCCTAGGGCATTTTTATCATGTGACATGTTGAACCTATGACATTATTACATATAACATTATCATCTATGACATATTTACCACATATGACAGGCCTACTGTTTTCACACGAACTCAGTCAAACCCCGAATTGAAAATTTGGCAGATCTGGTGCATTTCGACTTCGTCAAAAAACTGGTCCCCACGGAACTTAATATTTACCATTTAATTTTTTTTACCTTGCTAGGGCCGGGTCAAACTGTTAATGTATTTTATCACTCATCATAGATTTAGCCTTAAAATCACAGTTAGGAAAGTGGGTGACACAACTACACAACTTACAATAACTTCCATCCATTCCAGGACTAGAGGCCTAATTTGGCTTAGGCCTATACCGAGAAGGCATGGTCATTAACATTCAAAATAATGGCTTAAAACTGATGACATCACAAAGCAAAACAAAGTTTCATTACCTACCGCAGTGCAAGAATTACTTCTAATTTACTGAAGTTTTGAAATAACTTAAAACTCATGATATGAGCTCTAGGCTAGCTTAAGCTAATTACATCTTTACTCGTATGTTAAGCCAATCATTGAATGCTTAGCTTAATAAAAAAAAAAAGCCTACTTTGTCATTACCTACTTAAATCTACTTAATTAAAAATTAGTTTATATTTAAAAAATTTAGTCCCACTTATATAAAAATATAAAATTTAAATTGCAAACTCACTTAGATATATTATAACCGCTGATTACTTAAAATTCAATCACCACCAGGATTGCCAACACTCCTGTATTTTATGAGAGTCTTGTATTTTAAGAATATGTTCCCATAAATACCAATAATCATGCATTAATCCTTCGAATTATGAAAATTCTATTCTTTAAACCCCCTTGAAACCCATATCTGATTTGGGATCACCTGAAGATCAGGGCCCCCATGTATTCTTGTTTTTTGCTTTACAGTACCAAATATAATAATAAATTAAATTGAATGCCCGGTTAGGTCAACTGTACGCCCTTGCCGATTGGTTAGGTTAAGTCGTGATATTTTTGTCAGTTTTAACAAAGATATCATTTGGTAATTGAGGCTGGGGCCCTGATCTTCAGATGATCCCTGATTTGATTAAAGTACTGTCTATTACTTCATAAAACATTGTCAGTATGTCCGAATTACAAATTGTATGGTCTTTCATACAATATATATATACACATATGTGTGTGTGTGTGTGTCGCGCATACGTTGTGCGAGCCTCTGCCCGCTTGCGACTTTTTAGGGTTAATGCACTTTGGACAATCCAACGAAGGTGGTCCTTCTTGGGTAAGCTCGGCCTTGGCCGAGAGCATCCGAGTATCAACAAAAAAACTAGTTTCTACCCAGTTTGTTTTTTTCCCGAAGGGATGAATTGAAACACTTTCACTTTTAAATCAAAGTTTTCGTTCACTCGTATAAGTTTTATTTCACAAATAATATATACAGGACGAGGCACTGATAATAATCAGAAGTTTACAGGGGGAGAGGTTTTACCTCACAACAACAGCTCAAGCAGGAATTTACAGGGGTAGAGGTTCGACCCCATTTCACAATAGTTAAGGTGGGAATTGAAAGCGAGGAGGCTTGTCCTCCTCGAGTAAGAGTTACGGCAGGAATTTAAAATGAGGAGGCTTGGCCTCCTTGGTCTAAGCCTCAGGCAGGAATTTAGAGTGGGAGGGGTGCAACCCCTGGTAACAAGGGACCAGGCAGGAATTTAAGGCGAGGGGGGGGCTCGGCCTCCTCGGGTAAAGGCTCATGCAGGAATTTAAGATGAGAGAGGAGCCACCTCTGGTAACAACGGCTCAGGCAGGAATTTAAAAGGGGGCGAGGTGCAACCTCTGGTATCAAGAGCTCAGGCAGGAATCTAAAAGGGGGCGAGGTGCAACCTCTGGTATCAAGAGCTCAGGCAGGAATGATTTAATTTACAATACAAGAAATAAATAAGCCTCAATTTTGGGGGAATGCAGTTGAAGGTTAAGCTCCCGCTTTAACTGGAGAGCTAAAGAATTCTAATGTTAAGCATAATTTTAAGCAAAAAGTTAAAAAAATTACTAATTTTTGTAAGGTATACACTTTTGGGTGGCGACATAATGTCGGGGGACCGAAATGTACCGAGTACATTAAGTACATAAATTACATTATATTACATACATTAATTTCCGTTAATTACAATTTTAGCAATTTGTTAATTGACATATCTAATACTGAAGTAATCTGAATAGGTAACACAATTTAAATAATGAAAGAGAGTTCTCCGTTGTTTTATAATTTAAAGGGGATTAACGACAATTATTATATTTATAGTTAACAGTGATTACGCCAAATTATGTCAAATATTATTAGAAGAATGGGTGGTTATTATAGTTTGAAAGTCTAATTAGCCAGCGATGAGGAAAGCGGAGAAAAGATACGGTGTACTTTTCATTTGAAAGTACACGGACATTAATGATAACGTAAGACATAAGTAACGGAATTTGAATGACAATTAGGTAGAAGTAGTAAGTACAGGTAATGAGAACGTGGATAACGATGTGCCTACGTAGATAATAACCAGTAGCCTGGCAGGGAACAATATGGTATATTATAATAATATAACATCACATCTTAACGTTATAAATTGGTAGCAGAGGCAAGAGAGAAGAGTTCGAATTCAGAGGCTCGCTTTTGACGACGTAATCGGAATTCGAGCCTTCGTCTCAGCAATAATAGACAACTTGCGTGAGGTGAAATAATAAAAAGAAAATAAAACGTAAAAAGAATACATGTACGTATCATGATCGTCAATAGACATGTACGACTGCACACGGTAGTGTACACATATCATTCGTCACACAATAGGTTGTGTGCGTAATATAGACACGAGTAAACATAGACTGATAAGTTGATAGAGAATAACTAGACAATGGGTAATAGGTAATAAAATAGGTAATAGGTGATAAAATTAATAAAGGACAACGGTTAAGAAGGAACATGGATGTATGAGAGTATGGTTGCATAACACCGACAGGACACAACATATGACGCGTTCGGTGGAGAAGGGCGAACGCAACATTTTCGAATTATGCCACAAAATGCAGTTAAAGTTTGTAAACTTTAAACCTTTGTATTTTTCGGTTTATTGAAATGTTGTATGAATTTGAACACATATTTGAGTAAAATATTGTTGTGTAATATGTCGATATAATAAAACGCCAAGAAATTTTACAATATTATTATTGATAGCTTCTGATGTTAACTGGTGTCATCCATTATTTGGTCCTCTTCGTCGAATGTTGTATACCTGCTTCAACTGTTTCGGTTTCTTCCAGTTCCTTTAACAATCTTGTATAATAGTTCACTGCAGTTGCAGGCATTAGGTCTGATAATTCTTTGAGATCTTTTATTTTTTCCTTAGTTATGGCAGCAATTGGGAATACTTTGGTTGCAGTGTCTGCTGTGCTAGATTGAATAAACTGACACTGTAGGATTTTTACCCTTTCTGCAGTCTGACGGGATGGCTATTATCTGGGGTTGTGCGGTATGCAGTAGATATTACGTAGCCTTCTTTGTGTTGAAAGTCAAATATTAACTTTCTTGCATCTGTAAATTTAGTAGTTGTTGATTTCCTAATGACAATGCACGTTTTAGGACGTCAAAATCGAGAAAATCAGCCTGTTTCATTCTACAACTAGGAAGCGCTGCGAAACGGCTGTAGTTATGGCCGTAACATAATCTTTTTTGGTGTAATAATATTGCTGTAATTATTTTTATATTTTGTTCAATTTGGCCAAATTGAGCATCACAGGGCATTGTCGAGTGACCAGAAAGTAGATAGATGTGTTCAATGTGAAGCAATGATGCGGAGTGAATTCTCTGAGATACATTAAATCTAAATTTACCGTGAAAGAGTGCAGACTAACATCTAATTTTTTGCATAGGTAAAGCAAAGGTTTTAAAGGATATATTATACGACAAAAAACTATTTTTCGAATTTCGTGGCGTTCGCCCCTTCTCCACCGAACGCGTCATATAAATAATGACTCATAGAGAGTGAAGTTATTATTATTATTATTATTAAAGAATTTACCATACATTGAATACGAAAGATATCCACATACTAAACACGTGATTCAGTATTCAAGGTATGGAAGGAAATTAAGTTACTTTATGACGTCAGAGTGATTCACTCTGTACGTACAATATAAGGGAGGGACATTCGCTGTTTACAGCGAACTTCTAATGGCACAAACATGGATACTGTTCAACCATAGAAATTATAAATCGCATGGTTGTGACATGTGTGTTGTGTGTGTGTGTCATTCAAGTCAATATATATATATGACCAATTAAAATGGATCACCTGAAGATCAGGGCTCCCCAGCCTTCTTTAGTTAGCCTTATAAAGCTAACTAACGAAAATATCACGACCTAACTAACCAATCGTTAGGTCAACTGTACGCCTTTGACGATTGGTTAGGTTAAGTCGTGATATTTCGTTAGTTAGCCTTATAAAGCTAACTAAAGAAGGCTGGGGGCCCTGATCTTCAGGTGATCCATTAAAATTATTGAAGTTTAATATAATTGTAAATAATACAAGTAGACGACAAATTTGGTTACTTTCCATTCAGTGTCATTCCCACTCCCATCTATCTATCGTCCGCAAATGAGAATGCTCGAAATGAGAACTCCAGATTTGTAAGGAGATTGTAGACACCAATCGACAAGGGAAGTACTCCGGGGAGGGGGGGGGACGTTAGGCAGGAGGCAGGGAGTGCTGGAACTCTCGTTTCTCAAAATCGGCATTGTGAAACTTGACAAAAACCTTGATTTCAGCTCTCTCTCTCTCTCTCTCTCTCTCTCTCTCTCTCTCTCTCTCTCTCTCTCTCTCTCTCTCTCTCTCTCTCCGTAAATAAAAAAAAAAAATCAGAAAGGATGAAAAGAGTGTGATGCAACTACGGGTTCGAAGAGCATTTTCTATGAAAAACCAACTTAAAAGCGTGAAAATTTCACAGTATGAAAGATGAATTTGAAATGACATTCAGTGGGAAGGGGATATATATTTTTGAATTTATTCCATTCACCCACTTTAGGATTGATGATGGTGATTGTATGTTTAACAGAAGCGTCAAACAATAAATTTTGTGTACATTGCTCCAAGTATCATATTGTACTTGGAATATGTTTGGAACTGATATAAATATATATATACACTATAACCACTGTTTTGTTTATCAAATGCACGAAATATAAAATTTCTTTGTTGATTAATTGCTAATTGGTCGACAAATTGCCGTGTTTACCCGTCAAATAGCATTTTCCAAAATAAATAAGTAATCTAATATTTACTTTAATTTATCGTACAAAATACATTCTTCCGTCCGTCAAATGAAAATAGGGAGTCGAGCTTCTTTAACTGGACTGAAAATTTCCATGATATACGATATAAAAACAAATATGAAAAATGAATTGCTGGCGTGTTCAGACAAATTAATGTACGCAGATATTAACGTAATAATAGTGTTCAATGTCCAAACTATTTTGATGTACAGATATACGCAGTGAAATATTCTTTTGAGGTATTCGTGATGGTATAACAGTAATGCTGTGGCCTTCAACTTCACTAACTGCTTTTTGGAAAGGATGGCCACCAATTATACGAAATAGATAAAAAGGGAGACTTCACCATAATTGGCTTTTCAGTGAAACAAATGACAAAACTCAAACAGTGATTCGTCCCTTACTATAAATTACAATTTATAATGGTAGTTTACACGATAGACAGCCGAGTCCTATAATTTACTTTGCAAACGTATTAAAGAGTATTTAAGTATGACATACTATCTTATTGAAAGACTTATGAATACATAATTTGAGGAGAGTTATATCATCTAAATGTCGTAGCGTCTATCAAAATATTATTATGTTTAAAAGGTGGATATTTTCGCAAAATAAAATGAAAAGGTTTATTGGCAGAAAGGTAATTTCTACAATAAAATTAGTAATCATAAAAATTAAAACTAAAAAGTAATAAAAATGCTCGGTATCGATGTTAAGTGGAGCTGCAGCGCACATATTTTCCGACCATGAAGCCCAAGGTTTAGAAGACACAAGGAAGGGCCAATGAATAGCGTGGATAATTGGATTACCCGAGTTTCAAATTTTTTGCATTAAACTGCACTGAGGACGCGAAGTTAGGCCCACCTTAAGGAGGCTCGAGGTATTGTGGTTGACACACATTTGCGAAGCTGAGCATCATACAAGTAACTCGTACAACATTCTAAAGGGTCCATTAGAAAGTAAATTTAGGGTTCTGCTAGAATCTCGTATAATTATCTTAGCTGCTGCCCATATATACTGTCTATATATCAATGCCAAAAGTACTAAAAACAGCGTCTTCAGCTTTACTTGAACAGAATCTGAAGTTCTTCATAATCATGTTTTCTTTAACACAAAAATTCTACAGTGTTTTCTCATGTCTGAATCAACCCTCAAGGAGCAAGTGATAATGTGACCGCAAGTGTTTAAATTCTTGTACTTGCTCTCTATTGGTTCACCTTTGATTTTGAAAATATCCGAATTGGATGAACTTTTGAGACGGAAATGAATAACTTTAGATTTTGTAACAATGAAATCAATCTCATGGTTTGGCAAATGCAATCCTCAAATTCATTAAACCAGATTTTTAATCGGAGGAAATTATTTTATCAAACATGACAAACACATAGCTAGATAGAATAACCTTTATTAATAATAATAAAATAAATGCAGTTTTTTCGATTTACAATGACATGAATAATTGTGAAGCTCAACTATTTATTTTATTTAATTTGGCCCTTAAGCTTTAGGCTTTACTGGCTTTATTAAAAACAAGCAGCTAGTTGTTATTAATTAATAATAATAAATAAATAAATAAGTAAATAAGTATTATTAATAGTTAAAACATGTATTAAAATATTAAACAATATTAATGGACAATATTAAACAATATTAGTGGACATTAATCCTAGATTTTGTTAGTATGCCATTATTAATCGGATTTCAACTTGGTTTTAAACAAATTTACATCCAGTATTTTTTATATCGGCATGCAAGTCATTCCATAGTTTCAATCCAATGAAAATGGGTAGTTTTTGAGATGAAGACAATCTAAATTGAGGTATAACGAGCTTTGATCTATTTCTGGTCTGATACGAATGGATTTCTTGATGAGTTACAAAATATCTATTTACCCATTGCAAATTAATGATTTTGTTCTTACGCTCGTAAATAAAAATAAAATGTGCCAGTTTGGTTATATCGTTGAGCTTTAGTAGGTTTAACTCTTTAAATAATGCACCAGAGTGATCAAGGAAATCAGCATCAGATAATAACCTTATTGCTCGGTTTTGGATGACAAAGATACCATTTAATGCGTTGTTTGCGGAGTTTCCCCAAACAAGGGTGCAGTATGTTATATAAGGAAGAACAAGAGTATGATAAAGAGTCAATAAAACTTGTTTAGGGACTACATTTCTAAGTTTAAACATTATAGCAACGCTCCTTGAAATCTTTTTCGCGATATAATTTACATGATCACTCCATCGCAAATTCTTATCTAGCATTACACCAAGAAATTTTGTTACAGTACACTCCTTTATGGCGATTTCATTAACATTAAGTTCATCAAGATATACATTTCTTTTATTAGTGAAAATCATGAAATTTGTTTTACTGATATTTAGGAAGAGTTTATTGGTGGTCAACCATTTCATTACACTGATGAATTCTGAATAAAATATATTCTTAGCTGTATTCACATCTTTGCAAGAAAAAGAGACAGTTGTATCATCCGCAAACATTATGAAGTTCAGTATATCAGATGAACGTGGAAGGTCATTTATATATAATAAAAATAACAGTGGACCCAGAACTGAGCCCCGTAGCACACCATGTTTGAGAAGCGCTTTAGTTGAGCAAACCTTATTTACTGATACAAAATGATATCTATTGGACAAATAACTTTTAAACCAATCACTGGTTGCTCCTCTAAATCCTCATTATCTATACAACATTCTACTTTGGCATCGTTAAACAAAGTAATTAAACCATTAATATGCGCGCTAAACAATAGAGGATAGAGCAAGGAGCTTTATCTAACTCCGTATGAAGGTCTAAAGTATTCCGTAAGAGCATCACTCCGTGCAAGTTTGGTAAGTGAACCGAAATTTCATTATCTTTAATAATATAGCGTATACGAAATCCAGTCAATAAATTCGCGGAATTGTTTAATTAAAAAGTAGGCCTAATGGTGATTCCGCGAATTTATTGACTGGATCCTCTTATACTGGCATATTTATTTCTTCTAATTTCTTCAATCAAATAGTGTGGGTCACGCTATCATATGCCGTTCTTTATCCAACAAACAAATGCAAATACTATACTGTAGTTAAATTAATATCAATGTATTCAAATAATTTCCTTCAATAAGTAAGTACCCAAATCACTTGAGTGGAATCATTTAATACCAAACTGATTAAAACAATAATAATACGAGTATAATGAGAGAGCAAATGTTTTTCGAGTAATTACTTGAGAAATAAGAAACAACAACAATAGGTATGTAATTTTTCTGCTGGGTATATAGAACGTTCCCATGTTATACTTGATACTGGGCATCATACATGCATACATACATCAACAGTACGAATATCAATAGCATGGATGAGAAGAGCAATGACATATATATATATATATATATCATCAGCATACTTTAAATGTTCAATCGATAAGTCATGCATTTGTACTTGGGGAAAAACCGTCTTTATCTTTTCAATCTGAATACTGATTTCAAGGACGCTCCATTACAGTTTATATCAGTGGTTCCCAACCTTTTCACCACAAAGGACCCCTTTTATTTTTATTTTTTTCCCACGGACCCCATGTTTTTGGAAAGATTCCGTCTACCAAACAAACTGTTTTTATTAACTAATAATTAACTCGTTTTCTCATTTTTCACTATCAAATAAAGGACATATAAGTGAGTATGCAATTAAATACAGCGTATTAAACAAGTATTAATAATTCCAGCCAAGAGCAAGGGAACTTGAAATTTTAGCCTCTCGAAATATTGAAAGCTCACGGACCCCCAGGGGTCCGGGGACCCCAGGTTGGGAACCACTGGTTTATATTATGATTAACTCTACTTTCTCTATGAAGAAGGTTTGAATCGGGTTTTTACAAGTTTGCAATCTCTGCTTCTTCAGAAAGACCATCGATTTATTGATTGGAGGTCATTTGTGGTACCGTTTTCTTCTTCAACAAATATCCAAATTTTTATCAGCATTTATGTTAGTCTCAAGCTTTTTTAAGGCTCGAATAGAATCTTCTTCCTGTTTGCAACTATTTTTCGACTGCTTTCTACTGAGCCCTACCTCTACTCATGTTCATATAAACTTGTCCAATTCTCAGCCAACATCTTCTGATTTCCTTTTCGGGGTAGCAATAAAATAATTCCATCCAGGAATAACGTAAGGATGACAATTATAACATTTAATCCAATGGCTTCCTATTTCCTCTAGCGTGAATATTTCAACGCTATAATACAGGGTGTTTATAAAGTCCCTATCTATTTCAGTGAAAACGTAGCAAAAAGGGTAAAATTCAATAACAATATAATAGAAGGCATACATTTAATGAATACTTAAGCATATGATTCTACATGAGCACCATCAGTATCTCTACAGAGTTCGAATCTGTCAGCAGCATTGCGGAACATATTTTGGAGCATGAAGAGGGTTATTTTTTGTAACTGCTGTTACGATACGAGCACGTAAATTTTGCAGATCTGTAACCCTCGTTTGATAGACGTTTGATTTGATAAAGCCCCATGCAAAGAAATCCAAGGGCGTTAGGTCAGGAGATCCAGCCGCCCAGGGCCTGTTGCCTCCACATCCGATCCACCGATTTGGAAATCATTCATTTAGATACTCCTGAACAATGTTTGCGTCATGACAAGGTGCCCCAGCTTATTGAAAGACGACGGTGTTTAAAATGCCATCTGAATGAAGCTGGGGTTCCAGGAATTGCTGAAGTATGTCCAGATAAATAAACCCTGTAACTGTAGCTTCAGCAAAGAAAAAGGGCCCATAAATCTTAGATTTGGTCATACCCAACCAGACAGTAACTTTAGGAGAATCTCGTTCCCATTGATAGAAATCAACTGGCTTTTCATTAGCCCATATGCGGCAGTTATGGCGATTAATCCTTCCACACGTGTGGAAAGTTGCTTTATCACCGAAGAGAATGTGATCCATTAAATTTTCATTCTGAATGTGTTCAACAAGGTCAGCACACATTGCACTTCGCTTTGGATAATCCTCTTCATGTAAGTCATGAAGCACCTGAATGTGATAACTTCTCTTCTTCAACGTCGATTTCAAAATTTTGTGGACAGTTGATTTGGGTATCCCGAGTCTACGTGATGTGGTGCGAATTGACATGCTTGGATGTTCATCGATAACATTATGTAGCGCATTTACAGCATTCAGAGACACTTGGACGTCCAGATCTTGACTCATCATGAACAGATCCCGTTCTTTTAAATTTATTAAGCAAATCATGAATTGTCTTGTCTGTAGGACCTGGCTTGTGAAATATTCTTTCAAACCTCTCTCTAATTTCTTTGCATTTCTTTCCTTTAATCCGAAGTGTCACCACCATCACACGTTCTTATACATTCATTTTCATTGGGTTCTGCAACAAAAATAAATAAAAACCGTTAATTTAACGAAGTGGATAGGGACTTTATAAACACCCTGTATCTGTCAATGAATTCAATAAGAATGATTTGAACAGGAATTACAAGCAAGTTGTGTATGTTTAAATTATAAAAACGGTGCTTCGCTCTTTGTTATATTCGATTTTAATTATGTGGTGCTTTTCAAGAATTAATTAAAAATCAGTTGATTGTGTGCATAAAACATGGCATAATTACTGTCGAAGGATTTGTTTTTAAAAGATACTGCGGCTCTATATTGGGCTCAGGGATCAAACTTATTTTCATTTAGTGTTGTTCTCGCTATTACACACACACACACACACACACACACACACACACACTAAATGCAAAAATATTTTTAGACGTTTTAAAGTTTGTGATAAATTATACATTTTGAGAATTCGTTTACGACAATATGAAATATTTCATGAGGGAGAACTTTCATCTTGCGTCTTTTCTTGTATCGTTGATTCAAGACCAAATCACAAGATTTTTGTAATTGGTACCTAGTAGTGATGGGACGATTAATCGGAATCGGAATCGAGAATCGGAAGAATCGAGCATTTTTCAGGAATCGGAATCGGAATCGGAATCGAGAGAATTGTACCATGATTTCCGATTCTTAAAACGATTCTTTAACTTTGAATTGAACCAGTTTTGCAATGTAAACTTTAAAATTTAAATGAAAGAGGATAACAAATTTTATTTTTATTGTATTGTAGCTATACATTAAAACATGTATATCCATGATGTGTAATCAAGAAGATTAAAATGAATTGTTACAACTTACAGTTGATTTTTATTTTTAAACCAATCTATTATAATTTATAATTTATATTACCATACTCATAATGTAAATAGTTAATCTTACCAGAGTAAAATATGACAATTTCCAGAAAAACAAGTATAGAATTATATTTAAAAATATTGAGAATCGGAATCGGAATCGTGAATCGTATCGGAATCGAGACTTTTTAGTGGTATCGGAATCGGAATCGGAATCGTTAAAAATTTTGGTATCGTCCCATCACTAGTACCTAGGACCATAATTTTTCTGTAAAATGCTACTTAACTCATATGCCACACGGCTTAATTCCAAGCTGGAATAACAGTTTTAAGAATAGTACATATGGTAGCATCGGCGATTTTTTTCTGTACACAAGGAAAAGCTACGCAAGGTCTTTGAACTCTTCAAAATCAGGGTCAATGTAATCAGCATCTTTGTCTGTCGTAAGGGAATTCATGAAAAATAGGGAGTATCAGGTAAAGAAGCGAAAGTAGGTAAGTCTTTTTATTTCTCAACACCAATAGGAATGGATCAAGTGTACTGAAGATTAAAGTGATGTATCAGTGATAAAGGCTTATCTTAAAGTCTCTCTCTCTCTCTCTCTCTCTCTCCTCTCTTCCCTCTCTCCTCTCTCTCTCTCCCTCTCTCTCTCTCTCTCTCTCCATCTCTCTCTCTCTCTCTCTCGTCTCTCTCTCTTCTCTCTCTCCTCTCTCTTCTCTCTCTCTCTCTCTTGTAATGAATCTTTTTTTGGCGAGCTCTGGTTGTAACTGTCATGCCAAAGGAGCTTCCTTGTCTTTGCTTACTTTCGCATCATCAGAGGACCTTCGAGTAAGCGCACAAAGTCAATAAGTCTTCTGACTTATTTTTTTTTTACTCTAAAGGGCATCTTCGTCCTAACCGTTCTCACAAAACCGATGAATTTTATAAACACGATGCATTTTTTTCAAATTAAGATCATTCCCGTGATAGTTTTTACCTGATCTCTTCCTTCTGTAATGGGTTTGGAGCCTTTCCACGATCATTTGGTTTAAAAATTTCAGGGTCCGAGGGTCTTTCCTTTGGTACAGTGGTTAGAAACTTAGTGTACCTGAAAATATTATTCACTGCAAACAAATTATTGCATATAAAATATTATTTATTGCAACTGGGAATTTTCTTTCCTTTCTTTTAAATAAAATACTTTATTATTACTTGCTGGGTTTTCCATTTCCTGAAATCCACATCATTCCTCTTTTTGTTGCTTGCTTTAAAAAAAAAGAAAAAAATTTCATGAGTGATAACATTTATTTTCCTTTTGTGATCTGAGACGTCTCGAAAGTCATTCAACAACTTAGATTGGAACTCCTTTGAAATTCTTGTAACAAACTCTGGTAAACTCTTTATTTTTTTTCTCCCCTTAGTTTCTTTCATTTTAAAGTTTCGTATGTTTCAGCTTTGTTTCTCAATTCATTAAGTTTTCTTTTCTTTTCCCGTTTAGGACTTCCTTCTGAGGCCAATGTTGGATTAGTTCCATTTGTTGACTTTCCTTTGAATGTCACCTTATATTGTGGAGTGAGTGAAAGGAAGAAAGTCTGGATCTTTCATAGAATCAGCTCATCTCTCAGTTTCACTGAAATAACCTTCAAAAATAGGCTTACTACATGAAAAACGACGGCTACCCAACATCAACATAACTTCGATGATTTCGTTATCATTTAAATAAGTTAACGCAGACTAGATAGTTCTCATAATAAGTTGTACGTCTTTTTATTCGGGGTTTCAGTGCCAGTAAACCAATCTTCAACTACGTCGTCGTCATCATCATGTCCCTCGGCTTCGGCGGCAGCTTTAGTCATAAGAAGGGGGTTCCTCGGGAGGTCATAATTTCGTGACTCTCAAGATGCCTCCGTACTTCGTGCCAAACTGTGTAGACTTAAAATTTTACCGTTTAAAATATTTTCTAGTTTCAATTTCTTTCCCGCGTGAAATGGCGTCTACTATATACTGTGTATATATACAGGGTGGCCCATAAGTCCCAATCGGTTATAATTAAAACGAAAATACAAAAAAATCAAACAAAGTACAAAGTTTATAATAAGTTTAGAAATATTTATTGATTATTATTGGAAAAAATATCTGCTTGATGGATGTTCGCTTTATATATATATATTATATAATTTATTATATATATATATTATAATATATATATATATATATATATATACGTCAAATCTTCAGGATATTTTGTGGAGTATATTTTCATTGCTTTTTAAAACTATCGAACCAAGACAAAAAATTATTCACTTTACAGTTCTGATTTCTGCAAGTTATTGGAGCCATGTAGTCTGCAAATAAGATCCTAAAAAAAACCCAGTAATTATCGGCTATATATTGAAAGAAAGAATAGTTGTTAGGATAATAGACAATACAAAGCGTGTTCTATTTGAGTATCGACTTAGGTAAACTGTACAGGAACATATCATTATGCAGCCATAAATAACTATGTTAAAAAGGGATAGAAAATAAATTGTATGAAAAACTCGTTAATAAATACTGTACGGCTCAATTATATTAATTAAAACATTTTAACGTAACGGAACACTAAAACCCATTTCCACAAACACTAATGACTCTGTACACGAAATATAGGGTGATCCGAAAAGGTGTTTCCCAGAAATAACTTTTTTTTTGAAACGTCTTCTTTGGATGACCCTATATTTACTTTATGTTACTTTATGCGAGTTCGAACGACGGTTCAAGATCGACCTGTGGTCGACCCCTCTACAGCATCCCGCCTCATTTGTGGGATTTGGTGAAGGAGGGAATTAGTCTGATCTCCTCCTACCTTCGTAGCCAGCCACGCATGGCTGATCAGAGACTTTGCACAGGAATCTGTCCAGCTGGTTCTTGAAGTTATTCAGGTCGGTGTGCTGGAGATTCCTCACTTCTTTTGGTAGGACATTGAAAAGCTTTGGGCCTCTTATTCTGAAGGTATTTTCCATCCTCGTTTTCATGGCCCCCTGTCCCAACGCAGCTGGGACAGTACAAAATCTACCTCTTCTCTCATTCCAGTTTGTTTCTATTTCATTTCTAAGGTTAGGGACAGAGCCTCAAGTATTTTCCCAATGTATATTATTGTGTACCACTCGCGCCTTCTTTCGAGAAAGTAAGTTCTAGGGACTGTAGTCGAGACAGTAGTCTTCACCTTCCGTTTCCTCTATCTTAGACGTAAAAGTCCTTTTTTTTTTAAAGTTCGGGAAGAACCGATTCGCCTCTATTTAAAAGGGCATATCTCGGCGGAAAAACAAAGAAAAAGTGAGAGGAAAGACAGAGGAAAAAGAAAGGGTGGAGGGGACAGTCGAAGTGGAAAAAGACCAAGGATGACAAGGACTGCAAGGTCGAGCCCCATCATCCTTGGGTGCTAGGGCCGGGAGGGCGCACGTGAAACCTCCTGGAACAAGCACGTACAAACGAGCAGAGAGAGCACTCAAGAACACGAGCTTAGAACCCCCTTGCGGGGGAAAGTCCTTTGTATAGCTTCAATGTTTGTTCGCAATGTCTCCTTTTCTGTATGGGCTTGTGAATACTGACTACTGAGCAATACTCAATTATTGGTAGGACTAGACTCTTCCATAATTTGAGCAGGATGTTTGCTTTTCTGCTGTGGAAGCTCCTCCAGATGATTCCCATTGTTTTTCTAGCCGTTGTAATTTTGATGCTATAGTGCTCTCTGAATTCTGCATCCGACGACATTATTACTCCAAGATCCGTGACTATGGATTTGGTGTTATCTGTTTGGCTTGCAGAGTTTTGTACCCTTTATTCTGTAGCTCTTTGTTATTACCATATCTTAGAAGTTGGAATTTTTCTTCGTTGAACTTCATATTGTTGTCTTATGCCTACTGGAATAATGTTTCAATGTCGTTTTGTAATCTTTCTATGTCACCTTCGTTCAATATTTCCTTGCATATCTTTGTGTTATCTGCGAAACATGATACAATACTGTCATTAATATCTGCAATCATTATTATAAACAGCAAGGGAGCTAGTACTGTCCTTGTGGGACAGCGCTCTCTACTTTCGAAACTTCCGATGTGACTCCATTTACCACCACTCTTTGTGTTCGTTGCGTTAAAAAATTAAATATTCATCTTTCTAGCTTTCCAGTAATTGCTGTATTTTTAAGTTTGTGTGCTATAATTCCATGGTCACATTTATCGAAGGCTTTAACAAAGTCAGTATATATTGCATCTATGTTTTGTCCTCGACACAGTGTTTCCAATATTTTCTCCTGGTGGTCTAATAGCTGTGATAAGCATGATCTTCCAGCCCTGAAACCATGTTGATTTGGGTTGTACAAGTTCTTTTCTTGTAGGTAGTAGGTAGTTTTGCCTCTAATTATACGTTCAAAGAACTTTATAAGGTGGGAGGTGAGAGCTACCGGCCGATAATTCTTGGGCATTGCTCTGTTACCACCTTTGAATAAGGGGGCAATGTTCGCCTTCTTTAATGGAAGTGGAATTTGTCCTGTGTCGAGTGATTTCCTCCATAGTAAGTATAGCGGTTTGGCAAGACTCTCTTTACATTTCTTCAGAAACGTGGCACTCCATGTGTCTGGCCCTGGTACCGAATTGTCTCGCATCTGTAACAGAGCCTTAATTACATCTCCTTCCGAGAACTCTAAGTCCATTAATAGGTTTGTGCCAGAATTTGTCCTTGACTGATTTGTATCAATGTCGAAAAAACTCGTCTGGGTTTTCTACTTTCATCTCGGAATTAGGAGTGCTAAACACAGAGTTAAATTGTTCCTTAAGCAGTTCGCTCATTTTTGGGGACTCATTTGTGTGTTTGGCCACCCTGTCTATCAACGGACCAATACTCTCTTTACACTGCATTTTTATTTCTGCAAACGTGTAGAAGTATTTTGGGTCATTTTTTTATGTTTTCTGCTACCTTGTTTTCCTCCTCGTTTGTCTTATGAATGTTTGCTTTAGGTCCATTTCTATTTCGCCTAGTTTCCTCTCTAGTTTGAGTTTCCTTGCATCAGTTCTTCATCTGTGGAGATGTTTTACGGTTTGCTTCCGTTATCTAAATAGTGTCCTGATTTTTCTCTCGAGCTTGCTCCGTTTTCTTTTTTGTCTTTCTGGAACATGTTTCAGTAATATAGGTTTGGTTTCAGTCTCCATTATACCTAGTATTTGTTCTGGAGTCTTCTCGTGAAGTAGCAATTCCCAATTTATTTCCTTTAAATCTTTATTTACACTTTCCCAATCTACTTTTTTTTAATTTATGTTTAAGCCTTCAAATATTTCTTCTGTCTCTTTGGGATGCGTTTTCGGACCTCTGGGTGTATATCGATTAGGTTATGGTTGGAGAAATTTGTGTGCGTTACCTTTTTATTTATTATCTCATTGTTATTTGTTAAAATTAAATCCAAAACGTTCTCTTTTCTAGTGGCTTCACAGATTTCCTGAGTAAGGGCGTAATGTTCCAGCATATCTAATAGCATTATTGCTTGGGTTCTATCATCTTTTGTAATGTTGCCATGAAACTTCTCAACATATATGACTTTGTCATTTTTCTTCCATGTTGTGAATGGAAAATTAAAATATTTGTTGCTGAAGTTTCAAGTAATTTTAACATGTTTTCTATTTCATTAGTGGCAAATTGGAATTAACTTTTTGTGGTGTTTGGTGGTCTGTAGACGTCCATAATGGTTAGAGTCAGTTCTTTTACTTCTAAAATAATAATTTCGACTGTGCTGTTTGATTTGTTTACCCTCACCTCACATGTGTATGTGTTTTTCACGTAGATACAACACCCTCCACCTCGTCTAGCCACTCTATCTGCTCTATATATGTTGTAGTCCAGCAATGCTATTTCAGTATTCTCGATGCAGTTTTCACAGCCTTTTTCGCTCTTATGTAAGTGTGTTTCCGTTAGGCATATGATATCTATGCTGGTTTCCGTAGCAAAATTTTGCAAGTATTGTAATTTGCAGTCTGCATGGTCAGCATAGAGGTCTTATATATTTATGTATAATACATTTACCAGGTTTCTAATCTTCGTGTTCGATTTTCATAAATAATGGTCGTTTCCTGGTCGATGTCGGTTCCTGTTTGGCGTTATTGGTTGGGCCGCTGCATTTGGGAGTATTGGGGTTGCGGCCCGTGATACCACTGTGGTTGTCGTATTATTGGTGGGTGGTGTTGAAGAGAAGGGTGATGTACGTAAAGTTGTGGTGCATATATTTGCGGAGTTCTGTCTTTTCTTGTTAGAAGAGCATGCTGTGCTTTTATTTACTTCATTTCTTCTAAAAAATATGTTTCATTACTCTTGTTATTACTTCTATTTCGGATATGATCTGTTGTTTCCCGTTCTCTCCTTTGCGTACCATTGATGTGAAAATATGGGAACTCTATGTTCAGGCATTTTTTCTCCGTAACTGACTGTCTGCACATACGAGGGTCGAGGGTGGAAAAAGTTGCAGTTTGGTCCGTACCTGCATCTTCCATTCCTCATCATATAGAAGCATTTTTGGGGGTGATTGTACATGCAGTTTGAGCCATATTTGCACGAACCTGTTTTATAATATTCGCATATGGCCCGTCGTTTAAATTCCCTTGGAGTCTTATGCGATTCGATTTCCTTCTGCTCCACCACCACTTCTTTCCTACTCAGTGGTTTTTTTGTCTTCGGCGTGTATTCCGTATCTCTCTCTTTTGCTGGGGGTATTTCTTTATCTGAGGTTGCTTTCGCCCCTCCCTGTAGTGTGTTGGCCTTAATCTCGTTTTCGTTTTCGGTTGTGTCGGCATTTTCTGTTGTTTCCTGGTTTTCTCTCGGTAAAACTGCTGCACTTGGTTCTTCTATTTCAACATTTTGTATTCCCCTTTGTACTAATTTCCTATTGTTTTCCATGCATTTGACGCACAGGAAACCATAAAGGCCTATAATTTTGTTATTTATTCTATTTATCATTTTCCTGTCTTTTCTATCTAAGTTCATGCATTCGTAGTGTTTAAAGGTATTGCACAGAATGCATTTTAAACCCGTGGTCTGGTCTGCTTCATTTTTGCAATCGCAGAGCTGGTGCGCAGCGCATCCCATTAAACATAATCCAGCTCTATTCAGCTTTTTGAATTTACCGCAATTTACACATTTCTTCGTATTTTTTGCCAGTCTTTCCTTTATTTTGCCTCTTTTCTTCTCATTTCTCAAATTTCGTCTCAAAAACTCGACCTTCCCGTTTTATGGCTCCTCCGAATTTTGTCTGACCTTCTTCCCCTCTATAGGCCTAATATACAAATCTTAGGGGGCTATTTTTCCGTTCGAATTGTTTTCAATTTATGCTTCAATTGATGTTTTTTTCTTTGTGCAAGCTATATGCCATCAGCTTTCACTTAATAAATTATTATTGCGAATTCACTGATATTTAATACCAGCGCCGTAACTAAGGAAGGGCAACAGGGGCAGCTGACCCGGGTGCCAAATCACAACGATGTATTATATTATTTTCATTAAAAAATCTGATATAACGCGATTTGACAAGTAACCAAAAAGTCAACTCTCGGAACTACTTTCTACGCGCGTATACATCGCGTAACAGAGATATCGGCCGTACTGCGGTTTGTTGTTGTTTGGAAGTTAGTGAGGAAAATATCCATATCACATGGGATTTTAATAATCCTCCATCTTGGCCAAATATTAATGATAAACTAAGGTATTTTCTAATAGAACATGGACCTGACCAAGGGAAAGATGCTGATTTCAACGACTCGCTATTCGTAACCGGAGATATCAGACGACGATTCTCCGCAGATTGGTTTTAGAAAAAGCTCAATAATGATGAATCTTTGGAACGAAAATGGTTAATATACTCTAAAACTACAAAATCATTACTTTGCTTTCCATGTATTTTGTTTGAAAAGCGGACAGCATCCGTATCAAATACTGCAGACGCTAAGAAACGGTTTTCTGATGGGAAAAAATTAAACCCACGTATTTCAGACCATGAAAATTCACCTACCCACCGTGAATACTATTTAGAATGGAGGTCTTTTGAAAGGAGACTTAAAGAAGGTAAGTTGATTGATGATACTCTACAGCAAACAAATGAGTCAGAAAAAGAGAAGTGGCGCCAAATATTAAGAGTTGTTATAGATGCTATTCTTTTTTGCTCAACAAATAATCTTGCTCTGAGAGGCACGAGCCATGTTATTGGGAAACCAAATGCTGGCATATTTCTAAACCTTTTAGAACTTATAAGTCACTACCATACCGAATTAAAGCGGGCCATTACTAACCACCAGAAAGGAAGTACAAGCTATTTTTCTCCTAAAATTCAAAATGAATTGATTAGCTTAGTGGGAAACAAAGTTCGAGCTGAAGTAATTTCTAAAATAAAGAAGGCGAAATACTTCTCTTTGCTTTTTGATTGCACACCTGATGTAGCTCATCACGAGCAAATGAGCCAAATAATTCGAAATGTTTCAATTGATAACGGGAAAGTTTCCACAGAAGAGAGTTTTGTCGATTTTACGTGAAAAAGCTGGCAGTGGTTTGGCAGCAGAAATTCTAAATAAATTGTTAGAGGATGGAATTGATATAAAGAATGCTTGAGATCAAAGTTACGATAATGGGGCAAACATGACTGGTAAATACAACGTAGTTCGGGCAAGAATTTTGCAAGTAAATGAATATGCAAGATTTGTACCATGTGCACTCATAGTCTCAATCTAGCTGGTGTACATGCAGCCTCAACCACTCCTACAATGATCACTTTTTTGGGGACCGTTCAGAGGTTATTTTCGGTTTTTTTTCAGGCTCCACTAACCGCTAGAAAACATTAATGAAAAGTTTGAAAATTAGTTTAAAAGCGTATACTGAAACACGGTGGGCATCAAAAGCAAGAAGTATGTGATGCCTTAAGTAACCTAATAGAAAGTACATCCTCAAATCCAGAATCAATTTCAGCAGCACCAATGCCTTCTCTTGCAAATTGATTACAAATATTTGTGTACCTTATTTTTATGGAATCAGATTCTTGACAACATTTATAGAGTCAACAAAGCTTTGCAGTCCAAGAAATTATCTGCACTTCAAGTCTCTCAAATAATTCATGGCCTAATAAACTCTCTACGAGAAATGCGTGAATGTGAATTGCAAAAACTAGGAATAACTGCAGCGTTTCCTAAAACTAAGAGACGAAAAAGGAAGCAAATGGAGCTTTATGAAACAGCTGATAAAGGCTCAAATTTATCTGCAGAGAATATGTTCCAGATTGAGATAAAAGATGTTTTCGATTCCCTCATGACAGACGTGAAATGTAGAATATACAAGAATTTAAATGAAGTTTCCTCTGACTTTGACTTTCTTTCTGGGCATTCACTCGTGGAAAAAGAAATATCCAAATTGAAAAAGGAAAGGCTGCGACTGATTTGGCATTGAAATATAGACAGGACTTAGATGTCTACGAAATTTCAGCAGAAATTCAGTTTCAAACAGCAAGTTTTGGCAATACTTCCAGATGACACCAGCCCCTCCAATTATTATACGAATATTTTTTCTCGGAATCATACCCAAACAGTGAAGTTGCCTTACACATTTTTCTTACTTTGCCAATAACGGTAGCTTCTTGTGAACGAAGTTTCAGTAAGTTAAAACTATTAAAAAATTATTTGAGGTCATCAATATGCCAAGAACGTCTTTCTAATGTGGCCATTATATCTAGAGAAAATGGAATTGCAAGAAAGCTAAATTATGACACGCTTATAGATGAATTTGCATCAGTTAAGGTACGGAGAGTGAATTTGTAACTTAATTTCTAGATTTTATTTTATATGAAAGAAAGTAAGTAAGATTGTACAGAATATCTCATTTCTTAATAAAAACATTTTTTGTCAACAAATTCCTTCAATGTGTACAACCTAGTACTTTTATTTATAGCCTAACATTATATATAAATTTTATATCCCTCGTCTTCCTGACCCACTGCCCGTGGCGCACAAACACCTAGTTACGGCACTGTTTAATACACACACTGGTATAAGATAGTTATTTCGATATTACGCAGAGCGGAAACAAAACGTCCGTACACCACGCAGGAGAAACACACACACACACACACACACACACACAAAAAAAAAAAAAACATTAACTGGGGACGTGTTACTAAAGGTATAGGAACAGTACTGTCTAATGAAAAACATGATTTATCACTTATATCTGAACTAAACGGTTGTTATTCACGTAACAATGGAATGCAGAGCGATTCTAGCCAAGTCATTTACCAACGTGAATTTTCATCCAAAACAATTTTCTGCTTCAAAGGAAATAAAGTAGACGATTTATTTTTAAAATTGCGTTTCACTTATAAAGGGTTGTCCCAGAAGTCTTAGAGGGGTTTTTATTTGGCTATAACTTTTTTGTTTGTGGATCAAATAAAAAAGGATTATAACACTTGAAAATATATTTATCGCGATTTTAATTACAAATTTAATATCTGGTGAAAATCTTCATTTTCATTGCGTAAATCTAAAATGACATTAGCGTACGTTATCCGACTCTGATGATTTTGTGGTTTAATATTTTGAGCAATTTGAATTTTGTACGGGTAAAGATTGATATCCTCTCTTAAAATTCGATGTAAGGAACTTCTTGAAATGTTTAATTCCTGGCTGCGTCGTCGGACTGATGTGGATTTTCCTCAACGCTTTCATGAACCATCTCAACCCGAGTTGGACTTCGGCTTGTCCGAGGACGCCCAGTCCGTGGTTCGTCTCCCTGACCCTTTCCCATACGAAATTTAGCGACGTACCGTCGAATAGCTCGATCAGAAGGAGCGGAATGTGCGTTGAATTTTAATCGAATAGCTCTTTGAGCGGCAACGATGAAAGAGTTGTTTGTCAAATAAAGTTCCACAATAGCCACTCTTTGTTGCACTGTCCAGGATCCCATTTTCATTAATCGCAGCAAGAGTACTTTAATTGAAAAAGAAACATAAATAAATTAATCAAAAAAGAAAAAAGTTATAGCCAAATAAAACCCCTCCAAGACTTCTGGGACACCCTGTAGTCCGAATACAAAATCTTTAAAAGAAAATTGATAATATAAGTTTAGAAACTTGTATAAATCATTTTACAACCCGGGAACAACTGGTCTTAAGCACTAGTTTCTGTGCTGGTCCTATCGCACGCAAACTAAATTTTAAAATATGTAAAAATTCATGTGATATTTCGTTGACAAAACATTTTATAAATAAGTATTCTGTGGGTTAGGGTAGTTATAAGTTAGATAAGGTTAGTTTAGGTTTCCACAGATTAGCTAAGTCCCAGTTAGGTTAGGCCTACGCAGGGTTAGGTTAGGTTAAGTTATGGTAATAAGAATGACAATGTTTTGGGCTGTTTAACCTTATAACCTGTTTCATAATGGCAAAGGTCATGTGACCGTGGGAACATATAACTTTAAATGAGATCTGAACCCCGGGTCGCTACATCATCTGAACGCGGATGAAGACCATCTATCCAATTACTACACAGACCCAACGTCGCTAAACCTCGCTGATCTAACGGGAAGCAGCGTAGCTCCGTTGTAATAAGATTGTAAAATGCTCTCTCAACGAAATAAGTACGAGTCCGACGAAGATATACAGGGTGTTCATAAATTATCTTAAAAATTTAACTTCAACTGAATTGGTAAAAAATGTATGAACACCCGGTACGTAAACGTACATACAATAAAAATGCCGTAAAGAAAAATAAGTATTTATTTCATAAACCATCAAACCATTGTAAAAGGCTGAGAAAAAAGGCAGTCACCGTATACCTAAATATTTGATCAACAAATCAGACCCAGATATCTAAAACTAGATATCTAAAACAAGGCGAATGAACGATGTTCCCTTAAATATTTCAGACCCCACAAATAATCTCAAAATTAAAAAAAATGAAAATTTTCGAGTTTATATTTTGACAGTATTCAATTTGCAAGAATGGGGATAAAACCAATTTATACACAGAAATTTTATTTTGAAATTATAATGCTTAAGTCTTGAAATTATAATGCTCAAGTCTTGAAATTATAATGCTTAAGTCTTGAAATTATAATGCTCAAGTCTTGAAATTATAATGCTTAAGTCTTGAAATTATAATGCTCAAGTCTTGAAATTATAATGCTTAGTTTGTTTATTATTAAAACAAATTCTTTCCTTAACATTAACTCCCTAAAATTTTAATGGCCAAATATTTTAGCAAATTAGAAAAAAAGTACTTATTTATTTTATTTTATTATTTTAAAATTATGCTTTAAAATTTTAAAATTTCCTAAAATTTTATTTTTAGACACGATTATTTATTTAATTCTATCATTTATGCAATTATAAACATTATATATACAGCAATAAATACATACATATTTTACCGTTACCATATTTGAACGCTCTCTCTGAAATATTCATCAAGCAACGTACAGAGAGAGTCTTCTCGCTAAACCACTCGGAGTTATTGAATTGATGTGTTTGAACCAAATATTTACAGTTTACAATTTTACGGAATGAATATTTGAGTTAAAAAAAAAAAAAGTTCTATTTGCACTTAAAACTTTATATATTCAGAAGAAAACAAAAAAAAGAAATGCGCTTCTTTTGAAACTAAAACAATTAGTATTTGTATAAAAACTATTCGTCAAAATCCTTTTTTTCCTTTTAAAATAATGTGCGAGTCGTTTTAAAATTTATCTATCTATCTATTTTTTTTTCCAGATTTGCATTTTACAGAATGCAATTAAAATATTGTGATTTGAAGCAAATACACTTGACAAAAAAAGTTAAGCCTCTTTATGTGTATACTGAATATTCTGTGAGGTTCTAGTTTAAGGGCTTTATAGTTTCTACAAGTGAAGTTAAATATATCTTTTTTCTCATACTTTTTTGTACTACATCTGTGTCCAACGATTGTGATTACAGCGTACTATCACCTATAGCTTACCTGTATTCAATGTACAAACTAAGTTATACCTGTCTTTCATATATATTTTACCTTAGCTATAACATATTACGTACTCCAACAATATAGCCATATTAGACTGCTTTGCTTGAATTTTTTCTCAGTTACTTTAAGAAGCCCACGTGTGGGCCCACGCTTCACAGACGGTAGATACGTATTACGCAAGAGGATGTAAAGGACCATATGCAGTTCCTAAACGGTTTGCTACAAATTTACGAGATATATACTATAACGGTTACTCGCTCTTCTAATTCAGGTCTTAACCCATTCGACACTCTAAGAATGGGGTACGGCACACGTCATATTTCGGACAAATTATATTGAGTTAAACCTCAGAGAAAGTGACAATGACATATTTTTCCCTAATCAGTAGCTATTTGAAAAGAAGCCTTCATTGTAAGACAAATTCGATTTCTTTTGAGAGAAGATGAGAAATAATAAAACGAACCAAAATCTGCGGGAAATGTACAGTAATTTACGTATAGCGCACGTCTATAGCTTCAGAGGTAACTATACGAACTCTATCCATATGGGATATACGGGCACTTTATACATTACACTATATACTGCATAACGCTTTTATAATTTCAAAACGTGTTCATACTCGTGTGATTAAAAGCAGAAAAACGTGACCATGAAACGTTCTCAAATTCAGCTTCGTCCATTGATTGCGAACCTTCAATCAAAGCATACTTTTTGGAGAAAGTAATTAGAGAATGTTAAAAAAAGTGCAAGATTCGTTAGTTTTCTTTATGACGAAAACCACTGAGGATATTCTCTCCAAGATATTCAGCATTACACATAGGAGTTAGTCACAATGTTTTAAGCTTCTCTGAGCTAAGGAGAGGCTCTCAAAACAGCTTAATGTAAAGAAGCCAAAGCTCCAAAGAGCTTTTAGTGTCTTTTCAAAAAATGTAGACCATGTTACTATATTTTGTTGAAAATGCAGTTTTACTTTCCAAGTCCTCCCGAAGTGCATATATATGATACACACAGACCGTGCATGGAACAAGGAACTCTTCTGGGAAAAATTAAATGGTAAATAACAAACACTATAGATTTTTCGTTTTCATGATGTTAGCCCGACGTGGGCAACGGATCACTCGCAAAGAGGCCCCAATGCACGGTCTGTGTGTATCATGAAAAAACCTCAGTTCTCTCTGAGTTCAATCCCATATATATCGGGTGGGCAAAAAAAAAAGGGAGACCTCGAACTTTGGCTGTAAAATCCAAAGTTATGATCAGATTTCAATATGTTTTTCACATCCGACAACTAAGTAAATTTCCTATAAGGTGAGCGGATTTCGAAGAAAACTAATGAAAATTACAGATTCATTGAACATTTCTTTATGCCACTGGAAATTCTCCATTTACACTACCACTGCATTGTCGGGTCGGCAAAAAAAAGGGAGACCTTTTAAATCCTTCATATCTCGGCAAATACTGTACATAGAGCCATGAAATTTTAGTATGTTATGTTAATACTAGGTAATTTTATGGTTTGTATGCCATCTTTTAACATTTAAGCTGAGAAATTGGATTTATGACGAATATTCCAGAAAAATCTTGCTAATCATAGGTTCAAGTTGATAATTAAAGCGATTTTAATTAACATAAGCCAACTGCAGGAAGTTAGGACAAGCTTCTTAAGAAAATCGATAAAACAGGAGATATCAAAAGAATACCAGGCAGCGGTATTAAATTTGGCCACCAAACAGTCCTGATTTAAATGCTGTCGATTACGGCCTTTGGGAAAATTTGTCACAGAGAATTTATCCGGTCAAAGTAAGAAATGTCGCTCATTTACGACAGCTTCTTCTGGAAAAATGGGATGAGCTACCACAAGAACAAATCAATAAAGCCATAAATGAGTTCCGTCCTAGACTGAAAAAGGTTGTAGAAGTTCGTGGTAAACATATCGAGCAGTTTTTTAACATCAAGGTAGAACCATATGTGAGTACTTTGTAACTTTTTATCCGCACATACAATGCAGCAGTAGTGTAAATGGAGAATTTCCAGTGGCATAAAAAAATGTTCAATAAATCCGAAATTTTCATTAGTTTTCTTTGAAATCTTCTCACCTCATAGGAAATTTACTTAGTTGTCGGGTGTGAAAAAAATATTGAAATCTGACCATAACTTTGGATTTTACATCCAAAGTTCGAGGTCTCCCTTTTTTTTTTTGTCCACCCGATATATATATATATATATATATATATATATATATATATATATATATATATATTATACGCCCCTCCTCTCTACATAAAAGTATATCATATATACTTTTATACACCCACCCTTTACTGTTAATAATGTTTTGGGGGGTTCTTATTTGACAGAAGGGACCTACAACTTTACTCGAAGTGGGAAATTATGTTGGAAAAAAAAAGTTTTCAGATTGAGGAAAGGGTAAAAAGAGGCCTGTGGTGGAATTCCATGCCCATGGGGTATTTCCAAAGGAAAATGTACTTTCAAGTAGGAAATCTCACACTGAAAATAGAAATAAATTTGAGAATTGCTTCCTTTGAGATTCACTCTCGGACGAAGAATAAAATGGGAAGGAGATTGAATGCGAACAGAGCATTGAATGTAACTACATAATAAATTCACAACTGGAACTGGGCTTGAAAGTGAGAATGATTCATATATATATACATATATATATAGAGGGTGTCCCAAAAGTCCGGCTCCATAATGTACAACATCATAATAGCCTTTGGGGCAGGACTTTTGGGACACTTTATATATATATATATGAAAATGAAAATGAAAAGGTTTATTGGCAGACTATAGTCCATATGACAAATATTATTAATACAATGACAGTTCATACACTAAGGATAGAAATATATACAATTGATTAGAAATAATACTGCACTGTCGAAGTTAAGTGGAGCTACAGACAGACGTTTTCGTACCAAGAAGTCCATAGCTTAGAGGATAAATGGCAGGACTCATGGATAGCTTGGATGATCGGGTTGGTTGATTTTTTAATTCTTTGCATTAGACTGTGTTGAGCACGTCTTGTTACCTCCGGGAAGCTCGGGACATTGCGGGTAGCAAACATTTGCGAAGCTGAGCATCTCGGGGGTAATTTATGTAAGAGTCTAAAAGACCTGTTGTACAGCAAATTTAGGGTTCTGCCAGAACCTTTTTTATAATTCACCCAGAGTTGCTGACCGTATATATTACTGCAGAAAGTACGAAAGAGTGTGTCTTTAGCTTCACTTGTACAGAAACGAAAGTTCCTTATGGTCATATTCGCTTTAGCACACAGGCTTCGAGATTGTTTTCTTATATCCGAGTCATCACTCAAGGAGCTGGTAATAGTTTGACCCAAATACTTAAACTCTTGTACTTCCTCAATTACTTCACCATTCATTTTAAACCTTATATCAGCTGGCTGATTACAGCTTTTAGGATGAAATTGCATAACCTTAGTTTTTGTAACATTAAAAAGAATATCATGTTTCTGCGAATACACTTCGCAGACATTTAGTAGCCGATCCAGACCTTTAACAGAGGGACTTATTAACACCATATCATCGGCATAAACTAAGTTATTTATCCTTGTGTTATCTATACAACATCCACTGTTGCCTCATTAAGTGAAGCAATTAATCCGTCAATATACACATTAAACAGCATAGGGGAGAGCAAGGAGCCTTGTCTCACCCCGCAAGAGGAGCCAAAACACTCGGATAGTACATTGCCCCACCTAACAGTGAAAGATTGGTGGGAATACCAAAATTTCAATAAATTTAATATGTACATGGGAACCTTCCTGTCTTCTAGTTTTGCAAATAAAATATTGTGGTTCACCCTATCATATGCCTTACTTATATCAAGGAAACAGCTATAAATGGTTGAATTACTGTCAATGTATTTAGATATTGTTTCTTTAAGTACATAGATACACAGGTCAGTTGAGTGGGACCTTTTAAAGCCAAACTGATTAGGAGATGTCCATAGGAAATCATTTAATCGGAGTAACAAGAGTTTTTCTAGTAGTTTCGAGAAGCAGGAAGCGACAGCAATAGGCCTGTAATTATTGCTGGACAGAATGTCTCCGTACTTATTTTTGACCAGGGGCAAGATATATACCCTCATGAACTCTGCAGGGATATAGCTATGAGCAAGCATGGCTGATAGGAGCAATGATATATGCAGACATACTACGTCATTTGCATATTTTAAGTGCTCATTCGATAAGTCATCTACCCCTGACGCAGAACCAGTCTTTAACTCTTTAATTAACCTCTTTACTTCAGAAAATGATATCAAAATATTTTCCCTTGTCCCTCCCACAATCGTTTCGCTGCAATCTATCTTAAGATTATCCCTACTCACACTATTAAGAATGTTAGAGTAGGTTTTTCCACAGCTTTGCAATTTCATCCTCCCCCGACACCCCATCGATTGTCGGAGGGAGGACATTTTTGACACCCGTTTGATTCTTAACAAATTTCCAAAATTTGTTATTATCGTTATTTATGCGAGCTTCACAGGCTTTTGATGCTCGAATAGACTCTTCTTCCTGTTTACATCGCCTTATGGCCGCCTTATACTGACCCCGACTTCTACACATATTCATGTATACTGGTCCTAATCTGGGTCTACCATGAAAGCACCACAAATCATAGGCGTCTTTCGATTCCCTCTTCAGGGGGGCAATAAAATCATTCCATCCAGGAATAACCTTAGTATGATAGTTGTAAGATTTAATCAAGGGGCTTCCTGCTTCTCTTAACAGGGATATTATCTTACTATAATACCTATCTATGAGTTTACAGTGAGAATCATTTGAGCAAGGATTATTACAGCAAGGTGCAAAATTTCTAAATTATTAAAGAGGTGACATGTTCTGTCTTTGTATTCTATTCTCTGCTGCATATTAACATTGGACCAATCGACGCGATTATTCTTACCTATTGAGTTCTTGTTAAGTCGTGTTGCGCATAAATTGGTAACGTTAATTAATATTTCTAATGGTCTATGATCAGAAAGAAGGAAATCATGCAAAATATGAACTCTAACAATTCGATCCTTTAGATTATTACTAGTGAGACAATGATCAATCCACCTGGTGGTACCACTCATATCGCTAACGTATGTAAAATTACCACTGGCTACCCCTAATACATCTACATCACTTATACTTAAATTGGCCGACTCGCACATGTTACCCAATTCTCCAAAGAATTCCGAGTTCACATGTGCGTTAAAGTCCCCCATTATTATACAGTGAGAATATTTGGGGTTATCTGATAATGACTTAATTTTGTACAGCAAATCAATGTATTCATCTAGATTACTGCCGTTGTTGTATGGTAAATAGCAGTTTACAATTAATATGCAATCATTGTTCACTTGTAATTCAATGCCTAACAACCTTACGTTATCGCTTGTTAAAAATCTTATATGTTTTGACAAATTTTTCCTTAATAAGAAAGCAACACCACCAAAAGGCCTACCGTACATTAATTCATCTGACAAGTCTACTGCTGATGACGCATGGTACATAAAGTCATCATGGATGGTAGAGAGGAATTTTAGCTCTTGCTTAGGTAGCCAGTGCTCCTGCAGGAGTATCAAATCTGCACTGTCGCAGATTTTATGAACATCTACAGTTGAATTCCTCACTGACCTTACATTATATGAGACTATTTTCAACAAGTTATCCGCCATGACTGATAGAAAATTTATTATTAGTAAGATTATTATTATTATACACAGTACAACTTTCAGGCATTACCGTTAGGGCGCCTATTATTATTATTATTATTATTATTTTGCCTGTTATCAAATCTCCTGGAAAAGTGAATAAACTCCTTAACAATAATACCGTCGGCCATTGACTCATATTATACGGGTTGAAATGCGCATTTACACCTTTAATTATTACTTTAAAAGAGTTATAATACGGAGATTTCGTGTTTAGTTTATTAACTATCACTATACTGTGTTCACCAATGATTTCTTCTATCATGTGTCGAATATCGCTTGCCTCGTTCGAGAGCTGAATTCGCGACACAAATAGGGTGAGATTCTCCATCGGTGGCCTCGCCGCGGAGACCGGTTGAGGAGACCTTTGGGACTGGCGCCTATTAACAGTTACCCACCCGTCCTGCTCCCTCGATCTCCCTGAGGCAGGGTTCGCCTGCCTGGGGGATGGGTGGCACAACCTTTGGGGGATAGGAGGCCCCTCCCTTACTCTGTGGCTTGGTGAGGGTCTGTTAGCGGTGTTTATACCCTGACGGCCGCGCGTGCCTCTCCTTCTTCGGTGGGAGGGGGGGAACTGCGTACCGAGCGAGGCGTAATCGAACACCTCTCCTCTGCAGTGGGAGGCAGGGAAGAGGGCAATGATGCCTCGACTCTCGGCATTGGACCGTCCCTGTTCCTCATTGTGAGATCGGGAGCAGGAGTCCTTTCCTGAACGGGAGGGGGGTTGACCGCTACCCCTGCATGCTGCGTTTCCACCCCATCTTCAGGGGGGAGTTGGAGGCGGGGATTTCGTTTCCCTCGCTGCCCGACGCGCTTCTTGGAGATCTGGCTTGCTGAACTACTTCCGAGTAACTAGGCTTTGGGAGGAGCGTCTCTTTCAACGCATCTAACTCTGACCGGAACTGTTCTATCGAAATCGCGTTTTTCTGATTTGACACCACGTGTTGGTGTTTCAGTTCAACTATCGACTTTTGTACCTCATTATACTGTTTGAGGAGCACCGAGACGTTTACGTCACCCATAGAGATTACCGGTATTCTATGGAAGTTAGTAACGTAAAAGGTAATATTATTCTCATTATCCCGGAGGGTCGACACTTTATTTATAATGTCTTTCAGGGTATTCTCGTTTTTAGAATTACCTCTACGAGTTGGGAGGGAAGCACCGAACAGGGTGTTTAATTGTACCCTCGCATGTTCTATTTCTTCTGAATCATAAAAATCATGACAGACAGATACAAGAAGGTCTGACTTAATATGATCTACTTTGTCGAATATGAAACATAACAGAGGATTTTCTACAAGATTTACAGCAGACGACCCCATTGTATCTGTAACGGCTTGCGGGGGAGCGTAGCTGGGGGGGCTGGTTGGGGGTGGCGATGGGGGGGAACGCCGAAAGGGGTCCCACTTTTTCGTCCCTTTAAATCATGCTCTGGATACCAACGGTTCGATGTTCAGGCATCTTTTCACATTAATTATGTAACTGTTTCTATGACACAAAAAGTATACACGCGGAGTCACTGTACGATTATACCGTAATGAAACATACATTTCCCGCGATCACCGTCAAAACTTTTACTATTAAATGGAAAATTCGCAGTGTATATGATGGGGGTAGGGCGGAAGAGGGGAACAAGATGGGGATGCTAAAAGGAGTGCCCACTCCTTGTCCCTTTAAAATATATATATATATATACATATATATGCAAAAACAGAATACGAACAACCGATATCTAATAAATAATGAAAGAGAAATGTCTTGGAATAAAAGCGAGGTTTTCTTTTCCATGATGCGAGAAATATTTATGGAAAATCGATTTTGAAACAAGAAAAGTTTTTATCTGTTCAAAACCATTGAATTGTAAATTTCTGAAAAAGAATCAAAAGTTGATAAATCAATCACCTTTTTACAGTAAATTCAAATAACAAACGTAAAATATAACACACACAACACACACACACTTGGCAACTTGGCGAAGCCGCAACATCTTCATACTTTCAACTGTTGATGTCAACATTTAACATTATCTAAATAACCTCACCTTCATTGTATCCATTTTTATGAGGAAATAAGTCTAAAACTGAGACGACACCGCTAATGTCGCTATGTCGCTACCTGCTCGTTCCTGTCACAATGAGCTGCGTGTGTATACTAAAGATTGTCGCGGTTTCGTAAAGTAGAAAAAAACACATACACACATTATATGACAAGAAAAAAATGACCTGGAATGTGTTGACAAACCTTTAATACTTATTTACACGCTTCTAAACAACGGTGTTCATCATCATTGACAAATTATTGATGAATTCAGAGAAAACTGGTAACAATTTACGAGAGATTTTATTTTATTTACACGACCAGACTAAAATGCTTAAAATAGCATTAAAAAGACAATTAACAACTGTGAAATCAGACGACGGTCTTCTTGACACCTTCATTTCGAATGTTTGAAACGTTAGTCATTATGCTTTTTATTTTGTTTGTTCTGTTTACACACACACACACACACATATATATATATATACTTTAATCATTTGATGCATTCACTGCTTAAATAGAAGAATGAAGTGTCTAAAATTGTTCACGCAAAGTATCATTCTGCTCATACTCCCATTTTAGAGTACAAGCAGCTCGGAGCAGCATTGCCAAGCAAACAGGGAGTCAATGTCTATATATACATGGTCAAAGTTGCATATAAGAATCACGCATAAAAGAATAAGCCATCTTTAAGTGTAATTTTTATTATTTCTATTTCGGGTTACTGATTATAAAAATCAACCGGGTATAAGAATCATTTTGACAATTCCATGCGGTTTTATATGTATAAGTATTGCTCAATACTCACGAGTCATACAGGAAACGAGACATTGCAAACATAGAAGCCATACAAAGGACTTTTACGTCTAAAATAGAGGAAATGAAAGATGAAGACCACTGGTCACGAGTACAATCCCTGAAACTTCACTCCCTGAAAAGAAGACGCGAACGGTACACAGTAATATATGTATATAAAATACTTCCAGGTTGTGTCCCTAACCTTAGAAATGAACTAGAAACAAACTGGAATGAGAGAAGAGGCAGATTCTGTACTGCCACAGTTGCGGTGGGACGGGGGGCCACGAAAACGAGGATGAAAAATACCCCTGGAATACGAGGCCCAAAACTTTTTCAATGTGCTGCCAAAAGGACTGAGGAACCTCCAGCACATGAACCTGAATAATTTCAAGAATTAGCTGGACAGGTTCTTACGCAAAGTCCCTGACCAGCCATGCGTGGCTGGCTACAAGAGTAGGAGAAGAGCGAAAATCAATTTCCTCCTCCACCAAGTCCTGCGAATGAGGGGGGAATGCTGCAGGAGGGTCGATCCTGAACTTCTGAACCGTCGCTCGTGTATGTATATATATATATATATATATATATATATATATATATATATACACACACAACATTAAGGCTGTTTGTGCATTTTATAAATCTAGCCAAGATGCGTCTCTGATGAAAATGGGTAATTGCAGAGGGAGGTTGAGATACGACGTTTCTAAGTTAACTCTAGCATTACGGGACCATCTTGGCTAAATTTATTACGCAGAATTAAGCATTTACGATACTAGCATATAATGGAATAACGCAGCATATATACTTACGCAACTCTCCGCTTAAAAGCCGATTATATGGTCGTGTAAATAACAATATAATAATTTTACCGACCATAACGGGAGCTATTTGAGTATGGAAAAATTTTAAGTTCGCGCTTAAGGAGAGAAGATACGTTTTTTTAAGGATTACTTCGCGTGTTACTTCAACTTTATAGGCCTCTGTAACATTATTCAACATTATTATTGCTGCTTGTAAATAACAAAATATGTGAGAAGAAAATAACATTCGTGGATGCGCTTCAGTGGTGTAGTGGTTAGCATCGCTGAATACGAATCCATCGGCCCCGGGATCGAGACCCATTAACGGCAGGCGGCGAGCAGCAAAACTCAGTTGTTCATCCTTCCACACAAAAAATTTGGTTAAGATGCTGGGCTGCTGTTGCTGATCGGGAAGTCGTGAGATCGAATCCGGGAGAGCACTACCTTCGTCAGAATGAACAATTCGGACGGAAGCAAAATCAAGGTTATGAATAATTTCTGGGGAAGAAAATAAAATCTATGGAAAAAACACCGCCAATATCAAAATTCAGCAAGAAATATGATCAGCTAATTTGCTGGAAAGATAACCTTATGTCAGAGGACCTTTCGAATTTTATGATCGAGGGTCGGATCTGAATGCTATGCCAATTGATCATTTTTTTTTTTTCTTTTTACTGGTTGTGAATTGTTGCCGAGTGTTGAAAATTTTAATGTAATTTTTTCGTAATTATTTTACTTGGCGATTTTCTTCCCCCAAATTGTCTTCCGCAAAGCGAGTGATAATAGATTTATTTCTTCAAAACATGCCCATATACATATAAGGTTACGTAGGTTAAACCAACTGTAAATAATAATAAATCACTAATTATTTATAAGAAATTTGGGATTCCACTGAAAAAAAGTTAAATTTCTTATAATTCCAACCTCTTTCGACAGTTTCAGATACGCATTTGTACAAAGGAAAATTATTTTCATGCTTTTTCCGAAGTAACGTTCCGCCGCCATTATAACCCGACACTCTGACAGCTTACTAAATAATGTCCTTACAGTCCATATTTTATTTCTGACGCGCATCCGAGGACGAATGTTATCAGGACCAATATACGTTAAATATTAAACTACTCGTACTTCAGTGCTCCCCACGAAAAACGTTCTCAGAATGTACGTAGACATTCGGAATGCCGAACAAAATTGAGGGTTCGGGACAGGGTGCCAATGGTCAAGACGCGTTCACTAACGTGAATTGCGTGCATCAGATTTGGAAAGAAATGATGGTGTTGAACGCGGGGAAAGGCGCCAGATCGGGTAAAGGGGTAGAATAAAGCGGGGAGGATGTCTGGCATGGTAGAAGAAACATTTGTCTGGCCAAAAATATATTCATTGTAGATGTCTGTGAAATTCAAATTTGAATACGCTTAGGGGAGTATTAGCATATAAAAGGTGATTTGAATGCATACAGTATAAGTTGGCACCGTGCCTCAACAAAATAGGAGACATGATGTGTCGCCAATGAATGATAACGACGAATAAATGGAAGTGAAAAGCAAATTACGTTGATGACAGATCATGCAGAAATACGTAATGAAGAAAATTTGCAACTGGAAAAAAAATTGAAACTGATGAATTCATTTTTCGTTTGGGCAATGAAGAGACGCTTGGCAGGACAAGTTTTCAAAAAATAGTGATTTTGTTTTTCTTAAAATGAAACTGTTCTTGGAGGTAAAGTTCGCTTAGGAACAAAATTTCTGAAACGCATAAAAAATTACTTATTAGTAATATTCTCTGATTTTCTTTGATATTATGAGTATTATTATTATTATTATTATTTTTGGTGACTAATAAAGTTTAAAAAACGATACACACTGTAGGGTGGTCCAAGATAGTATGGCAAAACTTCAAACTTTAAAATGTCAAGCTCCTCAAGGCTGCTCTTGTTACACTATGCAATAGTAACACTTACACAAAATTTTGAGCAAACTGGAGCAAATTTAGAGGTCGCTACAAATTGAACATTTTCATACAAGAATAATATTGGTTTGGGTAATTCCTTGTGTGTGTGTGTGTAATATATATATATATATATTAATCTAGGTTACGAGAGATAGCTGCAAAGGATACACAATATACAAAATTATACATGTACAAAACCCACATATTAACTCGTCTTGGGTTGAGTGAGTTTCAATCAAGCAGTGATTTGATTCACCCTGAATTTGCAGATTTTGACAAGCAAAGGCTGGAAATGTGGGGCTTCTTAATGCAGTGTGTAGTAGGTAGCTGTATGGTGTGTGTGAAACGTTGATTTTGTGATAAAGCGGAAATAAACTTCGTATATTTTTGGTAAGAAAAAATCTTATTGGATATATAATATGTATATATAAATGTTGACTATTGATATTATGAATTATTTTAGAATATTTAGGAGCTACAAAGCTGCTTCATGCATATATACTGAAATGTATATAAATTATAAATTAATGTATATATTAAATATTCTTTGCATATAATTACCTATGTATAAAATATACGTAGCATATCCATATAAGTTATAATATAGTCTTATTATGTACATTAAACAATAAATATACATATGAATGGACGGAGCCGCGTTTAAAATATGCGATTTTAGACGAGGTTCTTTCATTTTCATACCTCATTGTAAGAAAGAGACTGATAATTATAAGTTACTTATTATATAGTTATAAATGTAAGTTATTAAATATTGATTTGTTTCCTGTTTGTTACAGTATCAATAAAGAAAACTTTATATCAGCAGGAATGGAACTTTTTTAAGGAAATTTGTTGAAACTTTGTCAAGAGATGATTTAGTACCTCTCCGACGCTCTTCAGAATAACAGCTTCTCAAGGGATGATACGGTGAATTCCTCCATCTTTCTCTAATTTTCCTGGGAGGAAGTTTGCCTAAGAAGTACAACATCAGAGCTCCAGGAGCTCTTCATCAGGCTCGCTGGATGGCAAAAGCTACCTATGCTTTGAAGATCTTTCTCTTCCAGGAGCCAATGAAACTTACTGCTCATGAAAAAAAGGGTCTGAAAGATTTTTCTCTCTTTGTGGCACTTGTTTATAGTAAATATTGGCATGAAGCACCCTTGGCAGTGAGGGTCCCTAAAAACGACCTAGCTTTTCTAACAGTTATGGAGACTTATCCAAACAGGGTTTTGGCTGAAATCGCACTCAAGGCATTTAAGAGACATCTCTGGTACTTCTCAGAAGAACTGATTGGACTGTCACGTTTTGACGATGGGTTAGACAGCAAAGTAAAAGAAAATATGATTAAAAAATTCTCATCCTGCAAAAGCGAAAGGTCTGAAGTGCCTCGATTCAAAGCTATTCAAAACAGCAAACCCATTGGAAACACGTCAGCGAGAAGACGGCTCAACTCTTCGATGCACTGGATAAAAATGGAAAGATTAATGCAAAAAACTTCACAATACAGGGTGTCCGAGAATTATCTGTACAATTTTTGGCTGTTATTAAAAGTCAACCATGAAGTGTAGAAATTCCAGTGTTGTCCCATTTTACAGAGAATCTCATTAAGTTTTTTCTGATACCAAGTTTTGACAAGTTTTTTAGAAATTCCAGTGTGTCCGAACATTATCTGTACAATTTCATCTTTTAATAAAATTCTTGATAACACACGTAAAATTCTTAAACAAGATTATTTAGAATCTGTATTTTCAAAAGTTTCTTTTATTAAAGTAACGTTGTTACAAACATTCGATATGTGCACCATTAGTGATTCGCAAAACATCGATACTCCAAATGTTGCCATGTACGCTGCAGCATATCCACATCAATTCGCTCAATAGCAGCTGTGATTCTTGCTTTTAAATCATCAATATCTGTCACCCGCGTACATTTCTAAAAAACTTGTCAAAACGTGGTATCAGAAAAAACTAATGAGATTCTCTGTAAATGGGACAACACTGGAATTTCTACACTTCATGGTTGACTTTTAATAACAGCCAAAAATTGTACAGATAATTCTCGGACACCCGGTACCTATGTGAGTTTGCCTTACATTGCCGGCTTAGAAAGAGTAAAACCGTTGACGAAAGATTTTAAGTTTGCTTTGGCGTTCAAATATTCGTCTACCGTGAAAAGTAAATTGGTTAGGAATAACGTTGCAAAAGAGGAACAAGCCTGTGTCTACAGCATTCCCTGTAAAAGTTGTGATTTAGTATACGTGGGAGAAACTGAAAGAAATATTGAAACCGTATTAAAGTATTAAAGAACACAAATATGCCTTCAGAAGTTGTAATACTAATAATGCCATTTTTTATCACGCCAGCCAAAATAATCATGCTATAGATTGGGAATCAAGTAAGGTACTTTATAAATGTAATAATTATGTCAAAAGAAAAATAATAGAATATGTATGTATAGAAAAAGTAGGTAATTTTAATTTGTGCGAAGGTACTTATAAGTTAGACCCTTTAATGAGATTCTTGGTCAAAAAAATCCCTTACGGAGTCGGGGGAACGTGTTCTAACCAAAGTGTGAATTTCTTAAAGGTCTCTGGATTGTTTCCTTACTCGCTTTTATTAAATGTAATAATGGAAGTAATAAATGTGGAAATAAATATAAATGCAACAGATGTAATAATAAAGGTAATATTATAAATTTAATAATGAGGGTAAAGGTAATAATAATAAATGTTAAAAAAAAAGAAAATGTAAATGCAATAATAAATGCAGTAATTATGTCAAAATATTAGAATCTGTATGTATAGAACAAGAAGATAGTTTTAATTTGTGCGAATGTACTTATAAGCGGGACCCTGTAATAAAATGCCCTTCCGGTGTCGGGAGAACGGTATCTAACCGAGGTGCGAATTTCTCAATGGTCTCTGGATTGTTTCCTTCTCGTCTTTTTCATTCGTTTTTCGGTTTATAAGTTCTGTATAATAAATAACAATGTAATAACCAATGTAATAATAAATTTAATTTCTGTAATAAATAATAATGCAATATTAAATGTAATAAATTTAATAATAAATGTAATAATTATGTAAAAAAAAAAATAGAATCTGTATGTTTAGAACAGGAAGATAGTTTTAAATTTGTGCGAATGTACTTATAAGCGGGTCCCTTTAATGAAAATGTCCCTTCCGGTGTCGGGAGAATGGGATCTAACCTAGGTGCGAATTTCTTAACGGTCGGTCCCTGGACTGTTTTTCCCTCTTGTTTTGGTTCATTCGTTTTTCTGTATCCACACGAGGAGGATGCCAGTGGGCATCGAAACTGTTGTGGAAATAAACTCTGTCTATTAGAGTGGGTTTTTATTTTCATATGGAAAGAAGATTGTTCATGAGTTTCTTTCGAAACCACCAAGTGATTGACCAAGTAACGACAACTACGAGTTGTTGAAAGAAAGAGCATTGAAAATGAAGGTTGTCAATGACTTTGCAGAGAGAGCGATTGCTCTTATTCAACGGTACAATACAACACTCACCAAAGATGAACACCAAAAACAATTCCTTCACATTGTTGAGACCCATCGACGAACGATTCCTACCCCTTCTAAAGCGTCTTTACAGAATTAAAAGCCATTTTCATGTTCTTTTGTCAAATTTCGTTATTTTTTTAATTTTAGAGCAAATTATTCATTTTGTAGCGACCTCTAAATATAGTCGGAATGAGCTAAATTTTTGTAGCAATTATCCTTTTATGATTTCAAACAAGGGCAGCCTTGAGGAAGTACAGAAATAAAACTTTTATTTCTTGGACCACTTTATTACACAGTCATTATTAATCAGTAATTTTTTATGCTTTTAAAGATGTTAGTTTTTTAGCCGAACTTTTTTCCGAAACTGCAGGCTACATACGTACTGTAATTGTTCATCTTTAAACTGCGCTTCCCAAGAGTAGATTAGAGTTTAGGATGATGTATATATAATACAGTATTTAAATGACCAGTGTAATAACTTTCAGATAAACCTTAACAATCTAAAGGTTTTTGCAAATTTCTCTCTCTCATGTATTAGCTTTGGTTAGCTTCCGCCCGAATTGTTCATTCTGACGAAGGTCAAGCTTTTCACTCCACCTTAGACCTACAGTTTAACGTGGAATCCGAACCACGCCCCACCAGCAGCCCAGCGTCTTAACCACTAGGCCACCCATTTATCTACCAACCACTTTCTTTATTGGGTGGAAGGATGAACAGCTGGGTTTTGCTGCGCGCCGGCTGCCGTAACCGGGTTTCGAATCCGGGGCCGATGGATTCGTAGTCAACGACGCTAACCACTACACCACCGAGGCGCATATATTATATATAATATAAATATATACAAAGTTGCGCTCGCCATGATTCGAACCCGGGGATTGTTTAGTACGAGTCGCGGGCACTACCACCACACTATGACGAGGCAAAAGTTAACACACTCTCTCATATATTTCAACAACGGAGGAAACACAACTTCCTGCGTCAAGGAATGTTTTACGTGTTAACCCCCCTGCACTGGAGGCAATAGCAGCGCTTAATTCATAGCTTTCTGATGTAAATATATGACACTGTGTTAACTTCTGCTCGTCGTACTGTGGTGGTAGCGTTCGTGGCTCCTACTGAAGAGGTACTGGGTTCGAATCCCGGTGGGCGAATTTTGTATTTATGTAAAATAAAATGTGCGCTCATGCATTTTTAGGTACTACTATAGTATGCGGTCTACCTACATGTTTCAAATATAGTATGCGGTCTATCTACGTGTTTCTGATATAGTATGCGGTCTACCTTTGATTTTCGCTTTACAACCGTAACAATAACTCAAAATTAATTATTTATTGTAACTTAAAACACATTTTAATTTATTTACCGACGATGTATAGTTGCAATATCCTGAAAAAACGCAATAAATTGATCTTCTGCATCTTTCCTTGGGATTTTCCAGCAACAATGATCCAAATGTGATTGTAGCAGTTGAGTTGGGATGCCCCCTCATTTTTTTAAGAGTTTTTATTTTTGCGTCTAACGAAGACCGCTCAATTGATTTGTATTAGCTCCAGTTGCAGGATCTACATAATATTCTTGGTGACTGACTGTTAAATGGCGGTATCCAATGGCATTTAAATTGGAATATGCTGGCCATTCATCTGATGAATAAAGGATCCAGTTGTACATTCTCTTTCAATAATTGGTAATAATGTATTTCTATCACGCCACTGTACATAAAAACCTGCAATCACATCCTTGTTTTAGTTAAAAAACCCAAGGACTATCAACTCTTGCCCCATGGTTTCTGTTGTTTTGTACAGCTGTGTCGCTGTCTTCGGACTCAGAGGCTTGGTCGCCATTTAATAATCTTCCGCGATTGTATTTTCGTCGGCCTGCGAATTTGGCTTCATCAATTTGGATAGGATTATCTTCGGTACCAACTACGGCTAGGAGCACGCCCTTTTGGTTTTTCTGGTGTATTTCACTGTGTTTTGTGCGAATATGACCTTCACTTTTTGTGCAAATGAGCGGTTAAAAAGATATAACCGCCCCCCCTATCCTACGATTTTGAAGTCCCTGGAAGTGGGCAGGGCTTTGAAGTAGAGGGAAATTGTGGGGTAAAAGAGGCCGTGCTCCTAGCCGTAGTGGCACTACCAAACATAAAAAACCTAACCTAACCTAACCTTACCCAACCTAGGCCTCACACCGTGCTCCTAGCCGGGGGCTTCACCCCCCCCGACCTCCCCGTGGGGATATTTGAAGGTCAGAAATGCACAAATAACAGTGAAATAGGTAAATATTCGTTTTAGTACACGCTGATTTCAATCTATTTTAATCGCTCCAAAAAGTGCTTATATCTCCGTTAATATCAATTTGCACAAGAAATACCATAGAAGAAAATAGATTCATATTTAAATTCTACATAAGAAAAACCTAGTGTCATCCCAAAGTCCAGGTCATGTGCTAAAACGAATATTAACTCAGAGGAATATTAACAAAACTTACCTCTTCTACTGGGTGTTCGAAAGTCCCGTCACGCCTACAAAATGTACATATTGTAATACCAATTGTAACCGATGAAATACTCGCAATGACTGGCTTCCAAGCACCCGCCAATTTAACAATTCCCGCGACTGTATAAAGCATGCGTTTTTACGAAACTCTCCTCCAGATGTTTAAAACTATAAAATTCTGCTTCAGCTAAGTAGCATCCCCTGGAGTTGAATGTGAATGAGGCAGGTTCCCAGCAAGAAAAAAAATTAAAAACAGACCCCCCCCCCCCCCCCCCTCCTTAAAACGAAGTATAAAATAATTTAATCTCCGTTCTGTTTCCAAAGTATGCAAATATTTTATTTGAAATTCACTATGCCTTAATCTCTCTCATTTGCGTCGTGTAGCAATCAAGATTCAAAAAGATTTCACCAAAAATTTAAAACTATTTCAAGATCATGATGAACACTACGACTGTAGATTTTCCAAAGAGGAAAACATTCATAAACACTTTTAGAGTATCACTGAGGTTCGGGGGGTCTTTTTCACAAAAATCTGAATCTCAACTATTTTTGATTTTCGAAAATTCGTGTTCTAAGAATTTTGTTTCTGAGATTGCTTTTTCATGTTAGTTTTGCTTTTTCATGTTAGTTTTGCTTTTTCATGTTAGTTTTGCTTTTTCATGTTAGTTTCACGCAAAAATGTTCCTTCTAAATCCAGTTTTTCTCCACCAAATTAATATTATGGAAAGCAAATTTTGGGGTATGCTTTTTTTTTAACTTTGTTTTTTGCTTTCTGCAAAATCCGTTTACATGAAAAATACACAGGGTGTTCAAAAAGAAACGCAACGCGAAACAGAAAGAAAATGGTTAGGTTACAATGATATATGAATTGTCTAATAGGTTGCGTTTCTTTTTGAACACCCTGTAGTTCCAATTATTATATGTTGTAAACACAAAGTAATATTTTGTAGGTGTACATAATATTGTAGAGACCTATACTTCCTTTTAATTAAACTCACACCTATAGGCCACAGCATAGGCTTAAGAACTATTTTCAGCTTTTATATTTGAAGTAAAAATATAAGTTAGTATATAGCCAATAAAATACTTGACAAATGTTATAAAAACAAAGAAAAATATGCAGCATACATGTAAAAATTACACAAGATTTCATATTAATTAATGTTAGGCCTAGTCCTTAAACTGGGGTCACCAGTTAATTTTCTTGGCGGTTCTCTGTTGGGCCATGGAGTATGTGTCAAAATTTAAGTTATTACCCAAAATGTGTTCGATTTATATCGCTTTGTTTGAGCCAAGTGAAGAAACGTCCTTTTTCTTTTACATTAGGAAAGGTTAGGTTAAATTAGCTTAGTTAGACTTTCAGGTAGATTTACAGAGCCTAATTAGCTCAGTTCAAAGGTACGGTTTAACCCAAATCAAACGATGGCAGACTTATACATTTTGGCACAAACCCTATAACAGGTTCTCTAACTTTGCCAAGGTCGGCTACCCATTTTTATTTTCGGAGTGTTTTCGTAATGTGGCTGACATTATTTTTATCGAAATCAACTCAAAATCACCATTTTTAACCCCAGAAAGAAAACTAAATTTAAACTTTACAAAAAGAATAGAAAAGGTTTAATTTTGATTCGTTCGAAATGTCAGAGTCTGCCAATATTTCAAAATTCTGATGAATTCTGTTTGGGTTTATTTCCGACGGTCCATACAAATTCCGTCGGTAGTCCAGATCCGGATCTGGTCCGCCTATTCGTGACCCTTGCCCAAGAGGATATTTAATATTTTCAACTCTGTTCTACATTTTGAAAACTTAGGAGCAATCAAGAACAGGAAAATAGGCCATATTCAAAATCCCAACCATACCACGATAGTCCATTTTAAAATGCTTATTGATACGTAATTATTACTATGATAAATTAAAAAAATAATTCTTTATCATAATCAACTCAAGTTAATATGATCAAAGGGGCATAGGCGGATCCAGAGGGGGGGTCCAGGAGCTTAATTGAAGCAACGGGACTTAATTTGGAGGCCCATACATCCTGGTTAAACGAAATTAGATAAACGTTTGAAGATTTATGTTCACGTTGTTTCAATTAAGCCCCTGGGCCCCCTCTGGATCCGCCTATGCAAAGGTGATTTTCTGCATTATTTAATCCCTTTAAAATTGGTATTTTCTTAAGTATTTAATTAACTCACATTTGAATACAATTTTAGAGATCTTCATAATGTGTATTAAAATTAATCATAAATTAATTATCTTGATCCTAAATTAACTTATCCTAATCATAAATTAAATGATCCTGAGATATGGAAGTATTTGATCGCCTTTAGGTTTATATTTCAAATAAAATTACTTCCAACCAATATTTGAAAAAAGAAAAAAGTTCCAAGGGTCGATGTTGAGAAAAACGAAACCTCAAAACACGTCGCATAACACACACACACACACACACACACACACACACACATTATATAATATATATATAATATATATATATATATACACACAGTGTCACCCTCTGATACCTGCAAGGACCTTTTTTCGACGTCTCTGTGACTTAAATGAGGATATGCAAGGTGCCTTCAGAGAGCCGTAACGAATCTAACGTTTGGAATTGTTTGCACGGAGATCTCTAAGGAACGTCTCGACCTCAGTAAGAAAGCCCTATTGAGGATGAACACTTGGATAATGAAGTACCTTAGGGAATGTTACAAAGCATTGTCGTAAACCTTATAGGCCTTGGTATACGGTGAGGCGTTTATGACCACACACACACACACACACCACACACACACACACATATATATATATATATATACACAGGATGGCCCAAGATAAGTAGCTCCATTGAGTTTTGTTAAAAAAAAATGGAGCTACTCTCTCTCTCTCTCTCTCTCTCTCTCTCTCTTTCTCTCTCTCTCTCTCTATATATATATATATATATATATATATATATATATATATATATATATATATATACATACAGTGTACAGAGTGTAGTCTCGAAACTAACGAAACTCGAAAATAGGAAGCTGCTAAATCCTTGAACCAATAACAAAATATAGCCCAATAAATGTAAATGTACCCAAACTTAGAATATTAGTGAGGACCGACTTCGTCAGCAATATGTATGATATCATAACCTGAGCACAAACAAAGATCAACTGATATTTTATTGAAATTTATTCTTTTCGAAGTAAAACATTGTAAAAAAAAAAAAATTATATTTGTATTTAAAAACTTTATACTTTAAAAGAGGATAAAAACAAAATACCTTTCTTTTCGAACTAAAACAGGTAATATTAATTGTACGTGAAGGATATTTCGTAAGGTTGTGTACGAAATTATTTCGTTGGTAAATTAAATAATAAAAAAAAAAGCAAAATTTTACATATTTTGAATAATGACTGCTATATTTTGATAGAATTATATACATTTACCCAATTTTCAGGTTCATTTCTGCATAATTTCTCGCTCAGTATTTTTTTTTTCTAGTTTTGGATTTTAATTAATAAATAAACTAAATGATTAATGTTATACATTACTTTAAACTAAACGGTAAAATTTAAAAGATGACACCGAGATTATTGTGGGAATGTTTCCATTATTGAAGGTAGGCCAATAACGATAAAATTACATGGCCAGTTACGGTAATCAGAATACAAATACTTTCTTCAATAATGAATTAGTTTGCGTTGAAATTAGTGGTAACCAGAAAATGAGTCACGATTCAACTCCGTTTCATTTAGAGTATATATATATACAGGGTGATGCATAAATGTGTTTCATAAATAGCAGGGTGTATTCTTGAGACAAAAATAAAGAAAAAAGACCATATAAACATAGGTCGAGAAACCCGTAGGTTTCGAGCTATAGCACGCGACAGAAAACATTAAACTCCTAAAAAATTTTTACATTTTATGCAAATACACAGCGTGATACATTTGCTCCATCTAGGACGTTTTGGCGCCGACATTTTAGCGCTGGACATTTTGGCGCCGCCGTTTGGGCGCGGAGCCGGTTTGGCGCCGCCGTTAATTAGTATTAAGTAGTAATACTTGGTTATTAACCTGAAGTGCTGTCTGTCTTTTCAGATAAGTTGTGTTGTTGCCCTTAATAGCATAAATGTCTGAAAATATATCAAGTAAGAAAGGGAAACAGAAGTTTTCACATAATCGATATTTGTATGTGTTTGATAAATGTAGCAAGCGCGACCCTTCGTTACTTTTTTGGCGGTGCGAGCAAAAGAGTCAGTGTATTATAATAGGTGTATATATAATATGGGTACTTTTCCGTTATCTGCCCCATTGACGATTGGTTAGGTTCAGTCATGATATTTTCGTTAAAACTAACAAAAATATCACAACTTAACCTAACCAATCGTCACTGCCCGGTTAGGTCAACTGTACGCCCTTGACGATTGGTTAGGTTAAGTCGTGATATTTTCGTTAGTTTTAACAAAAATATCACGACTTAACCTAACCAATCGTCAAACGGCGCCCAAACGGTGGCGCCAAAACGTCCCATTCCGACATTTGCTTCATTAAAGTAAATGTTCGAAATTCGTTCCTACTTGAGCAGACTTTGCCAGTGCTACTTGAAGATGTACCTATCAGAACTCGACGACTAATGTGGTTCACGCATGATGGTGCACCAGCTCATTTCGCTCGTTTAACGAGGGAATATCTCGATGCTGTGTATCCTGACAGGTGGATTGGGCGCGGTGGTCCTATTTCATGGCCACCTCAGTCACCAGCTTTAAATCTACGGTTAGGTAGACCAGCCATGAGTGGATCCTAGGGTCTTTGTTGGTCTGAAACATTATAACATTATTACTTGTTGGGTCATTTAAAAAGCCTAGTTTATGTTACAGAAGTCCGAGCACGTGATGAATTGTGGCAACGAGGTCAAGACAATTGCGAAACGATCCGCAATACTCCAGAAATTTTTGAGTGCGTCAGACAATCACTGGTGCGACGTGCTGAGGCATGCATTCAAGAAGGAGGAAAGAATTTCGAACATTTACTTTAATAAAGCAAATATATCACACTATGTATTTCCATAAAATTTAAAAAATCTTTAGGAGTTTCATTTTTCTGTCGCGCGCTATAGCTCGAAACCTAACGGATTTCTCGACCTATGTTTTATAAGACCTGTCTTTTTTCTTTAATTTTGTCTCAAGTTAGTTTTAACGAAAATATCACAACTTAACCTAACCAATCGTCAAGGGCATACAGTTGACCTAACCGGGTATTCAATTAACCTAACCGAGCACTCAGTTGACTTAAATGGGCATTCAGTTGACCTAACCGGGCATTCAGTTAACCTAACCTAACTTTTGAACCGCTCATTTCTCCAAACACACTTACATTTTTTAAATCAGCGTAAAAATCTACATTAAATATCTTATTTTCAACAAAATCGGAAACAGTACATGAAACGGAAAAGATCTTAAGATAAACTTCCTTTATTGTTATCTGTGATCAACGTTTCGAAATAACTTATGTCATCATCAGAATTCTAAATACTTAAATTTAATCGACAGCGATAAGAATGAACTTTTGAAAAAGTAAATTAATTATAAAATTTTAAATTAAAACAAGTTTTTCATTACTGACAGAAATAAATGCAGGTAATTTTAAAATTCTGGACTTTTAATAAATATTAAAATGAAGGTTTTAAAATAGTAGTTTCCTACAAAATTAAAAACATTCTGTCAATAATTCATCTACAGGGTGTCCACAATGTCTTGTCACCCCAGTAAAATACTAACTGAGTTTCGTTTTTCTTTCACACCCATTTGAAATGTGTGATAGCAGCAACTCTACGACTGAACAACGCATATTGGCTTACTAGTACCCTACCTTGGTCCATGAGCGACCACGTAATGGCAAAACCATTGATAATATTCGTGCAGACTTCCAGGAACGATTCAATCATGCAGCTTCTTTTTGGAGGAACTGCACGATTTCTGAATTGGTCCTGGAAATCTGCACGAATATTTTCCTCCTTTTTGGAGGAGCCGCACGATTCAATCGGTCCTGGAAGTCTGCACGAATATTTTCAATGGTTTCGCCATTACGTGGTCGTTCATGGACATAGGTACTAGCTAATATGCGTTGTTCAATCGTATCGTTGCTGCTATCACATATTTCAAATGGGTCTGAGAGAAAAACGAAAATCAGTTAGTATTTTACTAGGGTGACAAGACATTGTGGACATCCTGTACAATTATTCATTTTGAGTTTACAATAAACAATGTTCTTATATTTTAAAGAAAGGTATAATATTTAAATTTATTATCTGACTTAATTCGATAGTGTTCAACTTTAAACTGTATCTACGCTTTTAATTATAAATTAACCTCTTAGGTTATATAAATAATTAATTTCTTTGTATTTTTTTTGTATATCTCTCTAGTTGCATTATGACTAGAATTTAATTTGAAGTAGATATAATATTATTTATAGCCCTGTCGATGAGATCATTGATTCCGAAACGTTATGTTCACAGATTATATTAAAAGATGATTATTTTTTAATCTGCTTCTGAAGCACACACGATTCTTTGTCAATTGCAAATTGACAAAAAAAACTCGGAATGATTAAATATACAATCGTTTTCAGTCAATCAAAGCAGGAACGTTGGGACAAAAACGTAAAAAAAAAAAGTTTTTTTAACGCGTAATACCTTTAAATAAGGATAAAGTATGAGAGAAACTCATTGCAAAGAAACAAAACGTAAGAGGCTTTTTTATACTTAACAGATACCGAGCAAATCTATAATATAAAGTCGCGCAGAGAAAAATGTTTTGTTCGAAAAAAAATCGAAATTTCTTTCATTTTTAGACTGTGAATTTTTTTGTTTCGTATTAAAAAAAATTAATTTTTATGGTAATTTCCTGTTCATTTGATAAACTAAATAATTTAGTATTTAGTTTAATAGACAAAATGTTGGTATCTACTTTTAAACAATGCTACTTCTAACCAAGTTGTTTTCTTGCTTTATAATATACGGTATTGTGTTTACATGGAATATCATGCATGAACACTCACGATTTTTTTCATGATGAAAACAATCGCCCCCAACAGGGTTCGAGCCTACCACCAACCGAGGAAACGCACACCGATTTCGCGTTCAGAGGTATTTTATGTGTCAACCCTCCCGCACTCGAAGTAATGACCAGCACTTTATTAAACTATATATATATATATATATATATATATATATATACCAGGTGTCCCCCAAAAATGTCCCTATTTCTAAATAAATGTTCTAAGCTAAAAAAAAGAATCTAGACACAAAGACAAACGCAATAGATACGTAAGACATAGGTGTTTATTAATCTTAGTTAAACATGTTCAGTGTAATCGCCATTGTTTTCTAACACAATATTCAACCTTACGTAAATGTTTGACATAATTTTTGGAAATAGCTCAGCTGGGATGTTGTTTATTACCTCATAGACTTTGGTCTTTAGGTCTTCATTTGTCTTAGGCTTGGTAGAATAGATCCTGTCTTTTATGTAACACCACATAAAAAAGTCAGAGGGTGTGAGGTAAGGTGAGTATGGGGGCCATTCTAGTGCCTCATAAAGGGAAATTAGTCGCTCGAAAAAAATGCTTCCGCACAGGGGCGGACTGACAGCAACCTGGGCCCTCGGGCATAATGAGTTCCTCGGCCCCTTGAAATCAGATTTTTTTTCATATTACAGTTCGATTAGACACTCGACCCAATTGAGAACACTCTTATTGTTTTATGATAACTGCGGGCCGGGGCCGTCCGGCCCCCTAATGGCCCGGGCTCTCGGTCCATGCCCAATTGCCCGACCGCTCAGTCCGCCCCTGCTTCCGCATAAAGTTGCGAGTTTCACGAGCAGTGTGTGACGCTACATCCCGGTGAAACTACCGTGAACCTGGGATAATGCAGTTATTTCTTTTACCAGAAAAACTAATTAATTGTGGTAAGTAAAAATCTTGTAGCATCTGATGATACAAGTTCTGCGTTACCATTACTGCTTTCCCAGTTTCATTCTCAAGAAGTAGGGACTTACTATACCATACCACCCAACAGCGACCCAGTCCATTGATAGAGGTATCGTCTTTTCCTAATTTCTACGAAATTAGGAAAATTATTGCTTTAAGTATGAAACGGTGAAAGAACGGTTTTAATGTACGGTATTTATTAGTTTTAAATAATAATAAATAATGAAAGATTATAAATGTATACGTATGTGGCGGAATTAAAAACCCAATACGTTACCTTTCTGAAGAAGAAACCCAATAACAAAATATACATCCATTATAAAATAACCGACGAATAAAAATAGAAAACTTTCTGGAGGGACCATATATATATATATATATATATATATATATATATAATATATATATATTATATATATATATATATATATATATATATATATATATATATATATAACCAGTTATCACGGGAACCATCTTATTGAAGTAATGTTCTCCCCATGCACCGAATGATACAGACTCCAAACCTCCACGTATATGACGCTTTTAAAATGGGTAAAGTTACGCATGACATTGAAATAGATACGTAGGATGGAGTTTCCACGTCGTCCAATCATTCACAGTGGATAAAAATTCAGTCTCGCGTGTCAGGTTTTTCATTGCATGTAAAAAGGTTCATAGAAAAGGCCATGATCTTTATGTAGCGTTAGAATAAGCCTTTTTGAGAAGGGTTAAAAATAGGGGACCCGTCAATGACACCCTCCCTTTTTCTTATACACTGACTGAGATAACCTATATGCGTTCTATATCAAAGGTGGGCAGGACCGAGTTCCAAAAGGACCGAACTCCAGGAACTCGGTCCTTTTTAAGGACCGTGAGCGGGAAAGTCGGTCCTTTTCTCAGTGAGGACCGAAATGAGGAGCGACGGTCCATTTTTAAGCAATTCCGGACGGTCCGGTCCGGACGGTCTTTTTTAGTGATTTTAGTGTGTTTAGTGATTATTTGAAGCCGAAAAAGGTCAGGGCTCAGTGACAGCCATTTTGAAATGCTAGTCTTCTTGAAGGGAAACTCAAGCATTTAACTTAATAACTTTTTTTCATCATTTATGTATTGTATTAATTATAATTTACGTTAATAAAATTAAAGATTTCCGGTGTCTTTAATTTAATTTTTAATTTTAATAAAAATTTTCACTTATTATATATAAGGACCGAGGACCGAGTAGTTCCTAGGTCCTATCTTCAGAAAGGACCGTGACCGGGACCGTCGGTCCAGTTTGAGGCAAGGACCGGGACCAGGACCGTCGGTCCTTTTTGAGGCCCGGGTGCCACCTTTGTTCTATATACATCTATGTATGGATGCGTGGGGTTGTCGTTCGTTCGTAATTATATTTTATTGGCGTTTAGAATTCACAACAAAATTCTACAGTAAAATGAATATGGTAACTCCAAATACCAGACTTTTGACACATTCTCAATCCTTTTCTGTCCAACTCTCTAACGCAAGAGTTAGTCGTTATTCGCGATCTTTCATCTAATCAACCAGTCAATTGTGGAACAACCTTCCTCAATCCATCTTTCCCCCTACCTATGACCTCCAATCTTTCAAACCCAGACTGTCCAGGCATCTCGAAAACTCCGGACCTTGATTTTAACTCTCTTCTTCTCCTTCTATTGGGGGGACGGCACTTTTGCGTTCGTTGGTCCTCGGCCCTTCCTTCCAGCATAATAAAATAACAAAATTATTAGTATAATTTAAACCATTGCTTTATTTGTTCGAAATAAAAAGTGGTAAACGTGGTTTGTTGTTTTAAAGAAGGAATGTGTGTGTGTGTGTGTGTGTGTGTGTGTGTGTGTGTGTGTGTGTGTGTGATTTTGCCACTTTACAGAGGAAACATATATGCTTAATTTCTCTCGTTTTCAGTTTTATTTCAAACAATAGTTTTACCTAACTTCAGATTTACAGTTTATGTTTCAAACTTTCAGTTCCGACAAATTACAGCGTCTGTCTAATGTAATTTTATCATTTATGGCAAACAGTAACTTTATAACCTGAAGTATGAGCTTAATAAGCGAACGTTACAATTGTCTTGAAACTTCTATTCAATTCAAGTCAGTTTGCAATGTTGGAAATATGAAGAAGGGATTTCTTTCATATTTCCTATACTTTGATAGTTAAATCGCCTTCGTATGAAAGTTCATTAATTAATTATATTTATTGATCTTAATTCTTGGGGTGTTTATACTTTATATGAAAATTATATTTATTTCGAGATTTATTTATTTTACTACAGGGTGTACCAGGGCGTATGCAAGATTTCCTAAAGGGAGGGCGCACAAAAGTAATTCGACCAGTGGATGAGTAAAAAATAGCAACTATTAGGAATTGATGCCTAATCATCAAGTAAAACCTATATTTTTATTAATGTGTATATAGATATGTGCTTATGTACGTATGGGTATGTGTGTGATATGTATATAGATGAATCATTCAACTATATATACATATAATACACACACACACATACAAAATTATACGTGTAAACACTGAAAAATATGCATAAAATCTTTCGTAGTATGCGTTTGCCAAGGTTGAGCCCAAAGGGGAACCCATAGCTACCCTATCAATCTGACTGCAAAGATTGTATTAAATAATAAAAAATTATCGTAACATGTTATTTCAAGAGAGTTTTAAATTGACCTCGGTTGAGCCCGTTAACAAGAGTGTTACTAATGGTGAATAACTTATTTAGGATAATTTCTATCATTCTTGTAATGGAGATGAGACAATGATGAGACATCAACGCTAGCTATAGTGAAGGAGTCTGCATGATCAATCTTTTTTACATCATTAACAAAACTCGAAATAATTCTTGATTGAGTAAGTAGTGTAGGTAAGATTTGACAATAAGGGGAACAAAAATTTTAGCTACATTATAATTAAATGTTCCACAAGCAGCAAAAATAGATTTTAGTGGATAATTTGGTTTGTGGACTTTGAGTAAACCGTATAAAATTCCTGGATTAGAACCCGAGGCAAACAATAAATTGTAGGTACACTGTATTATCTTCAATGATATTACTATTTTTTTAATTTACGTTAAAGCCTACTAAGTTATTTTCAAGTTTTAATAGTTTAGACAAAATATCTTTTCTATTTTTTGAATTTAGAGGAATTTGACAAAAATTGTCTCCATTTTATTAATGTAAATGGTGGAATCAAATAATACTGCTTTACCCTTACCCGGTCTTGTTATGATAACAGAGTTATCCTTCTTTTAAATCATTAAGAATTTTAAAATCTTGCTTATTAAAAAGGGGGGGAAACACTTTATGGGGATTAAAATTATAAAAATTTCCTAAGGAGAAGTCAATAGCTGTAATAATAATTATAAAAAAAATTATTTTTGCCAGAAACATCTTGTCTCATTTGTTGCACTTGCTGAAAAGCAGTTGGCCTCTCTCTCTCTCTCTCTCTCTCTCTCTCTCTCTCTCTCTCTCTCTCTCTCTCTCTCTCTCTCTCTCTCTCTCTCTCTCTTTTGGAACGTCAGTTAAGAGGTTTGTCTCGCAAAAAGTGCCAGTGACATGGTAAAATATTTGAAGGATTTCCTGAATGCTCATTCCCACGATTGCAATTCGCATAATTTTCTAATCTCTATTGCTCTCATGGTGTCTCCTCCTCATATCGTTTCGCCAAGTTAATTTCCAGGGTATATACCCTTGGGTTGACCTTCACTTAAAATTGTGAAGGTTTATTATCTCTATAAACTTAATAATAATAATGAAATGAAAACTAAACTATTTTTCGTTAAATTTCTATTATCATTATTATTATTATCATTATTATTATTATTATCATTATTATTATTATTATTATCATCATCATCATTTACTGGCGCCTGTGAATAGAGTATGTTAAAGAAAATGGAAAATCAAACTCTTATGGTAAACACAAATAATTATAATTGCTTGTATTATATATAGCACTTCTCCAATTGTTAGAAAATCCGGTACTTGAACTTGAAACACAAATTATATTAGCTAAATTCCTGAATTCTTTACTCAGTAATCATGATTTAGACTCGCCGAGAAGTTAGGTGACACTCGCGTCGCTAGAGTGAAATGTCTTGTAGTAAATACAAATATTTATGAATGAAAACTTCACCCGTTAGGTGACAATGTGTGTTGCAGACTCTGGTTGAACCGCGCATTACCAAAGTCAAGAAGGTGAAGCACACAAAGTAAATTTTCCCTGTCTTGGAACAGGTTTCTAAATAGGGAAAAGCTTTTATCAAAAGTAATGTTTCTGAGGTTCAATTTCGGTGTCAAATCGGGTAAATATATTTTTTAACCCTAAACGGATAATACAAGTGTGTGCTATTGAAATTTTACTGTGTGTGCGTCACGATATTGACTATGATGTTCAATTGAGAAGAGATTGCTGTCATCCATGGAAAGCCTTCAACGCATATAAGCATTGTCACACTCCTAAATCAATTAATTCCTAACAAGCTTTCGACGTCAAGAACTAAACGTCATCAAAGATACAGAACAACAGACCAGTGGAGAAGAAAAAGACTAACGGTACCTAATTTATGACAGAAAATCTGGACCAATTGAAGAGTGAGAAGGGAAGGTAATGTAGGTACATTTGTCAAAAACTCTGATCTGTGACTTTTAGAGTTAATGACACATACAAGAATTAATTCTTTGACTCAAGGAAGACAATTTTATTTAATGAAAAGTCTGAACAAGAATATTTTGTAGTTGCCGACTCGCAATGTTAATTCTTATGTATGTCACTTTCCCTTGTAGGCCCTTTTGTGGAGTTAGTTCCTTCATTAGAAAAAATTTAACAAAATATGCAAGATTTCTTGCGAATGATAATGAAAAATTGATAGGAATTGAATTCCATATAAACAATGAAAGCTTAATTGTGAGCTGCTATTTACCTTACAATAATGGCAGTAATTTAGATGAATACATCGATTTTTTGTATAAAATTTAGTCACCATCAAATAAACCAAAATATTTGGAGTGTATAATAATGGGAGAAATCAGATTTTGTTTTTGAACTGGGTAACATGTGCGAGTCTGCCAAATTAAATTTAAGTGATGTACACTAGAATTACTAGGTATAAATAGCAATAATTTTACGTATGTCAGCGATATAAATGGTAGCACTAGATGGACTGATCACTGTCTCACTACTAATAATTTAAAGGGTCTTATTGTTAATGTTCATATTTTGTATGATTTCTTTACCTCAAATCATAGACCGCTAAAGCTAGTAATTAAGTGTACCAACTTATATAGTACACGACATAATAATAACTCATTAGGCAAGAATGAACGTGTCGGCTGGACAAATCATACAACTGACATACTAAAATTATTCCTGAATGGAATTATTTTATCGCTCTTCTGATAAGGGAGTTAAAAGATGCGTAATATATGGTCTCTCTTTGGCCGACTGAGAATAGGGCCAGTTTACACAAATATGAGCTCATTATAAAGCGGCCATAAGACGGAGTAAACAGGAGGAAGATTCCATTCGAGCAGCAAAAGCCTGCGAGGATAACTTAAATAATGATAATAAATTTTTGAAACTTGTCAAGAAGGAAACGGGTACCAAGAATGCCATTCAATCAACAATTGACTGTGCCTCTGCGGAAAAATAGCTAAGCTATGGATAACGCGGTACTCAATCATCCTAAAGAGCATAGAGTTAATCTTAATGTAGGCTGCGATGGAACGTCATCAGGAGGGGCCAGTGAAAATATGGGGACTTCAGTGCCTGAAATTAAGAATCTGATCGAAGGGTTACGGACAGATTCATCCCAGGTATAGATAACCTGTCGAATAAGCATTTAAAGTATGCTAATGATGTAATGAATCTTCATATCTCATTATTGTTCTCAGCCATGCTCGCTTTAGTTGCATTTCTGCAGAGTTTATGAGGGTTTATATCACAACCATTGTCAAAAATAAATATGGGAACATTTTATCCAGCGATAACTACAGGCCTATTGCTGTTGCCTCCTGTTTCTCAAAAACTACTGGAGAAAATTTTGCTACACCATCTGAATGATTATTTATGGACGTCTCCTAATCAGTTTGGTTTTAAAAGGTCCCATTCAAATGACCTGTGTATTCATATTTTGAAGGAGATTGTATTTAAATACCGTTTACTGACAATACTTCAACTATTTACAGTTGTTTCTTGGATATAAGTAAAGTATATGATAGAGTGAATCGCAATATTCTATTTAGAAGAATTAGAAGACACGAATGTTCTACTGTATATTTTAAATATATTGAAATTTTGGTACACTCACCGAACTTTTTTATGGTTAGATGGGGCAATATATTGTCCCAGTGTTTTGGTACTTCATGCGGAGTTAGACAAGGCTCCTTGCTCTTTCCTTTGCTGTTTAATGCGTATAGTGAAGGATTAACTACTTCTTTTAATGAGGCAACAGTGGAATGTAGAGATAACATATAGATAGATAACTTGGTCTTTGCCGATATGGTATTAATAAGCCCTTCGGTTAAAGGTTTGGGTCATCTTATAAAAATTTGCGAATTATATTTACAGAACTATGACATTAATTTTAATGTTACTAAAATTAAGGTAATGTAGTTCCATCCTAAAAATTCAAAGTAAACAGCTAACATTATTTTCAAAATGAGAGGCGAAGTACTAGAACCAGTACAAGAAATTAAGTATCTGGGTTAAATTATCACTAGCTCCTCGAGTGAGGACTCGGACAAGAAAATATCGTAGTTTCTGTGCTAAAGCAAACATGATTATAAGGAACTTGAAATACTACACAAGGGAAGCTGAAAACACACTTTGTTTTATCGTTTATTATCTGCCAAAAAAGAGTACCATTATCATTCTCGTTCTCATCATTATTACTATTATTATTACAATGTTTTTATTATTACTATTATTATCATCATTATTAATAATATTACAATGTGTTTATTATTACTATTATTAGTATTATTATTAAAATGTTTTTTTTTTTTCAGTGTTTTATATCTGAAGGTTAGATAATGTTTAGTTTCAAGCGTAAGTGCGTGACTCAAAACTTGTAATAAAAAACACACACACACACACACACACACACACACATATATATATATATCATCATGAAAAAGAAAAACTATGGTATTTGTCATTTACCATTACTTACCATTACTTATTCGGACTATAGTGGATTTAATTATGTTATAATGTTTCAGACCAACAAAGACCCTAGGATCCACTCATGGCTGGTCTACCTAACTGTGTTCGTAATTGTGTATTGTGCATGTCCTCCGTGGTGGCGGAGGGGACCTACAATTTTACGTGGGTTCCGAACCACAAAGAACATAAGAACATATGAAATTTTTATGGTGGACACAGTAGGGGCCACTTCGGCCCATCGAGGTGGCTCCACTATGTAAAAAGTGTCTGTACATTGGCAACAACCAATTTTTACAAAACTAAATAATTATCAATTTAAAACTAATTAATTATTATCAATTTAAAACTAAAGATAGAATCTCTGGATCCAGAGGATCAAGTCATAATAGACTACTATCCACAAATATGCTACACTCTATGTATATCTATTTATAACCGACATGCAAATAAATCAAATCCAAAGAATCCAGTCAATTTCATTACGGTATCCATCAATACCAGTACCTTGCCAACCAAAATTAAGTCACGGTCCATATCAATTGCGAACCAAGTCACAATTTACAACCATATACATTACAATATATATATACTTAGGAGGAAAAGTGGTGTGGCTGTAAAGACTGTACAGTAATGTAGAAATGTGTGTGCACCCATTATGGGTATCCCAGTTAAAGGTGTTTGTGGGGCAAGTGAAGATCATGAGTTTTTCAATACTTCACAGTACTATGGGGGGGCACCGCTCGGCAGAGGAACCTCTTTAAATGGGGTGTATCCTAGAAAAGTTCCTTGTTCCATGCACGGTCTGTGTGTATCATATATATACATATATACACGGTGAACCAAAAGTAGGTGGACAGTAGGTTGAATACGGTTTGTGTTATATTATATTATAACTATGGTGTTCATTATAACTATGGTGTTTGTGTTTTATTATATTAAATATTATAACTAAATTTATTTAAATTTTATTTTGTATTATAGTATACAAAAAAATTAAATATGTATTCTCAAAATAAACGTTATCATTTACTGTCCACCTACATTTGGTTCACCCTATATATATTGGCAAAACCCTCAGCTCTGTAAACGTAGCTTTTCCCCAAATGACGTTCAGAAAAACGGAATATATATCCTTTTAAATCCCCCAATTTACAGCATATAATCCCCTTTACTCCTTAGGTCTACAAAAGAGTAACTTGACGAGAATTAGGGATTACTTACTTTAAGAGGGACTTGCAGGAGTAGAAATTCAGATCAGAATAACTCTCTCCTACACCAGCTTACTTCTCCTCAAGAAACTTCGAAAAAACAAAATCATATTAAACATTAAAGATTATTTGAAAATTAAACAAAATAACTTAAGAGACGGTAATTTCTGCTCTTGAATTAAACAACAAGCTATAGAACAGGCCTTTACTGCCTTGGAAACCGGAATAAGAGACTAAATATTTTATTTATATATATATATATACACACACACACACGAGTGTGTATATATATATATATATATATATATATATATATAAGGAGTGATCAAAAAGTATCGATAATTTTATTGCTACGGACAAATGAATGCAAGTAAAAAATAACCGTTTACATATGTGAGTCTTCCTGCCCTCTGGCGTCTGCAGTCTGAAGCAAAATCTGCTACCATGAATCAGTAGTGGGTTTGAGCGCTTAAAGGGAGGGTGTGTTTTTGCAGTACGTCGAAATCTCGGAAATGGAGCAACGCGCGTTCGGAGACGAACGAAATGATTAAAACAGCTTTTGGAAATGATGTCTCAGTGTAGCTAACGTTTACAAATGGCACAAAAAGTTTAAAAATGGAGAAACATTTGCTCGTACCAGAAATCGAATCTGTTGGACATTTTCATCCGTAATGAGAAGTGGAAGGGCGGCCACTGCGTTACTTGTCTTCAAGCGATATTTCTCCATTTTTAAACTTTTTGTGCTATTTGTAAACGTTAGCTACACTGAGAGCATCATTTCCAAAAGCTGTTTTAATCATTTCATTCGTCTCTGATGCAGATTTTCCAAGTTTGGCACGCGCGTTGCTCCATTTCCGAGATTTCGACGTACTGCAAAAACACACCCTCCCTTTAAGCGCTCCAACCAACTACTGACTCATGGTAGCAGATTTTGCTTCAGACTGCAGACACCAGAGGGCAGGAAGACTCACATATGTAAACGGTTATTTCTTATTTACATTCATTTGTCCATACTATCATCATCATGCAGTGTTTCCCAACCGGGGGCCATGGCACATTTGAAGGGGGCCACAGGAAAATGTTATTTTGTAAAATAGAGTTAAATCTGCATATTACCTACTGAAAATAATGCTTATGGGGGCCACGGGAAAAAATAAGGTTCCTAAGGGGGGCCATAAGCCAAAACCGGTTGGGAACCACTGGTCCGACTCCATAGCAATAGAATTATCGATACTTTTTGATCACTCCTCGTATATATAATTTGAATTTGTATGTTTGTTCAAAGCTGCATTTAATTTGGTTGAGCCCAGTAAAGCCTAAAACTTAAGGGCCAAATAAAATAAAATAAATAGTGTAATTTCACTATTATTTACATTATGTTAAAATTATCGGAACAAAAAATTGCAAAATTGTATTTATTTTTTAATAAATCAAGTTATTCATTGATTCCTCTTTTCTTCTTATTTTGGTGGATGAGTCGTACCATACCACCATATTCCACAATCAAAATGGTACATGACCTTAATCGGCATTTCTGATTCTCAGCACTCTGTGAACTTTTGGTTGACTATATTTATACAGACGGTTGACAAACGTAAATAAACACCTTTGGTTGTTTTTTATAGTTTCTATTTGATAATAAAAGTCAATAATTAATAAGAGATTTCTTGAATGAATATATTTATAATCGTGTTCCTTTCCCCTTTCCATTACGTAAAACTGACACACGTTCTGGCATTCCATTAATAAGCTTTGTCATTTGTTCTTGAGGACGATCATCGTGGTGTCTATTTACTTTTGTCAACCCCCTGTAGATATCGAGTAAATTTCTCATTCGATTTTGTATATTTGTATATTCTTATTAAAAATAAAGATTTTGCAATGAGAGCCACATTGTTGGTGATGATTTTATTGTTGATAATTGGAGTAATCGTGTTTCTGACGCCCAAGTGTCCTTTTATTAATAGATTAAATATGCCATGGTGTTCTGGCATAGCAATTAAATGCATAAGAAAAACACACTTTTTATATGTCTCAATATCAAAAGAATGAGTTCCAATCAGTTCTTGAGCTCTCCAGAAAAATTACCGAGTGGAGTATAGATGTCAATCCTAAATATAATGAATATATCAAAATCTATACAGGGTGAGTCAAAAGACCTGCCTAGAAAGTATTTCTTGTAGAGTCATTTTTGAAGCGGGACTTTTGACTCACTATGTATGTAGGATAGCGTTAAAAAAAATTGAAGTTCACTTACGACTACGTGATTGATACACGTAAACTTGTGCTACCTAAGGGAGGAAACACAAACTTGCGGTGCATATTGCTCCTGAAGAATCACGTATCAGGACTGATAATATCATAATTGGAGGTGTCTGCAATACAAACTGAGGAAAATTGCAATAAATTGAATACGGATATGGATGTTCTTTTGACTAAACTAACACGGAGCAGTGTTGTTTTTAGTGGTGATGAACCACGTACGGAAGCCTCGTCAATACTTTGACCCCATATTTGCTTGGCAATACTTCTGCGACTTGCTTGTACCCTGAAATGGGCGTGTCTGTGGAATGATGCTCTATGTGAAACATATTTATTTCTTCATACTTCCACTTAAACTAGAAATGCATCGATGAATATTATATATATATATATATACAGGTGTCCCAGAATTAACTATCTATTTCAATGAAATCGGACAAATTTTTTAAAAACACACTTTTATTTATGTTTATCATGTTTAATATGTGTTAAAAATGTATAAATTTCTAAATTTTTTTCATAATTTTATTTTCATAATTTTTTCATTATCTGGTCCAATGAAAGACCGTCTGAAGTCATAGAATGGCAAAGAGACTCTCCAAAAGTTAACGTGTGGCTTGGAATGACCAAATCCAAAATTTATGGCCCATTCTTCTTTGCGGAAGCAACTGTAACAGGTACCGTCTTCCTTGATATGCTTCAGCAGTTTCTCGAACCACAGCTTCTGATGATGGCATTCTTGATAATGTTGTGTTTCAACAAGAAGCATTGATCTTTTGGCGATAAACCTTTGTTTTTATGAAACCCCATGCAAAGAAATCCAGAGGTGTCAAATCCGGAGAACGCGGAGGCCAAGGTCGAGGTCCTCCACGTCCAATCCACCGATTCGGAAGGCGTCTGTTGAGGTATTCTCGAACAATTAGAGCATAATGACATGGTGTTCCATCTTCTTGAAACACAACATTATCAAGAATGCCATCACCAAGAAGCTGTGGTTCGAGAAACTGCTGAAGCATATCAAGGTAGACGGTACCTGTTACAGTTGCTTCCGCAAAGAAGAATGGGCCATAAATTTTGGATTTGGTCATTCCAAGCCACACGTTAACTTTGGAGAGTCTCTTTGCCATTCTATGACTTCAGACGGTCTTTCATTGGACCAAATAATGAAAAAATTATGAAAATAAAATTATGAAAAAAATTTAGAAATTTATACATTTTTAACACATATTAAACATGATAAACATAAATAAAAGTGTGTTTTTAAAAAATTTGTCCGATTTCATTGAAATAGATAGTTAATTCTGGGACACCCTGTATATATATATGGGATGAGTTTCACATTAAACGCATAAACTTTTATATTTGAAAAAAAATTTGCAGGCAAAAGTGAAATACCCACTTCGAGTATTTTCGAGTTTATTTCAGCTCCTCTTCGGAGAAATTGAACGAGTTTCCCTGAAGAGCTGAAATGCGTGGATAAACGCAAGGATAAATCTTTTTTGACACCGATTAGCACTTTGCGGACGGCTCTTCTGAAGGCTATAACTTTTTCCAGAATTAACTACACCACACGCACTTCACCAAAAGATAGACGACGTCGTCATGAATAATTTGATGCAAACATCGAACAAATTCGTTCACTAAAAAAAGTTTAGAGCAAAGTTTATGTGGCCAAAATGTTGTTCAGCCGAGTAAGCCGTTTGTCCGCTTGACGCTTGGCAGTGTTTATTCGTCGAGAGTTCTAAGTTCTGCCCAACGGAGCTATTTACAATTTGTGTTGTTTGTGGTAAAATATAACAAATAATTTTGTGCATCTAGTCAGACCACGATTGTAAAAGATCTCATAAATTTACAAAAATACCATAGCCATAAAAATTTTGAGCTTCACATACAAAGCCAGTGAGACCAAATTTGTGAAACTGCACTCAGAATGTAAAAGGTTCGTAAGCTTAAAGTGAATGTTAAGTTTTCACTGGCTTATAAACTTCTGTTCAAAAAGTACAGGAGCACTAATTTTGGGCAAAATTTGTGTTTCAAACAAAAAGATGTTATCTACAAAAATCATGGACTAGTCTGAAAAATACGTCCTGCAAAAAGGCAAATCTTTTTTTGTCTGTATAATAATAAACCTTAAAAAGAACAGCGCAAGAACAATAAACAAAGAGCATTTGGCGTTAAAAATTCAAAGTTAAAAAAACAAAAAAATATTTAGCGGTGGTTTCTCATTTCCCGGCCTTTTGCTTATCCCGGGATTCCGGGATAAAAATGATTCCCTTCCCGGGATCCCGGGAAATCCCGGGATATAATTAATTATATTTAAAATATATTATAAAATAAATTAACCTAGAAAAGAGGGGGTATAATTATTTTTTAATTTTTTTTATAGTCATTTAATAAGTTCTGCAATCTCCATGATGGGCAAAATAAAATAATATTGCTGTGAAAAATATGTATTAAAAAAAATACTTTTGAATTACATAGAAAATTTTCACAAATAAAAAAATTGCTCCGTTTCATTGAAAACTTAATGAATACAACGAAAAAAAAATTGCCTTTGAATTGTTTAGAAAATTTAAATAAAAAAATAAAAATTACCTTCAAATTGCAAAGAACTTCAATGAATTCAACCAAAAAAATTATCACTGTGAATTTTTATAGTACGATTTCAAAAAACAAAGATGGTCAATACTTCGATCACTCAATCTTGTTCTCATTTTAGTCACGAAAAGTCCTGCTGCTGAGAATGCCCTTTCCGATTCTACTGACGTGGGTGGAATCGTCTTTAATGCATTCAAGAGAAGAGAGATGTTCTGCGTTTTTTCGCCCGTAGCCTCGAAGATCTCTAGTTCCTTTTTAAGGTGCTTTGCAGCGCTTGCTTTGCTGTCTAGTGTTCTTGATTTCTCTACCTCGGCTGCTTTAATAGCTGCATCAAGCCTTTCAGCTAGAGTCATCGAAGATGACTGAGGGACAGCTGATTCTTGCACATCATTATCTTCATCTGTCTCACTAGAGGTAGAATCAGCAGGTACTCCAAAAAGGCGATCTAACATCTGCTTTCTGATGAAATTAACATAGACTTGGTTGGTAAGGCTGGCAAACTTCTGTCACTTGCGAAAGTTGCGACCTTTTTATAATTCTTTCCACTATTGAGGTATTGTATGAGGCCAGTCAAGTTCTCATTTCTTCTCTCTGTTATGTGTCGAATGAACGACTCCTTTAGTTTTTTTGAAAAAGGTGTGTTTAGTTGATTTAGTTCGTTCAACATGAAAGAAAAAACACCTTCTGATGAAAGTAAAGTCGATTCTCTGTTGCCCAGCTTTTCTGCTCCAACTTTTAATGGCTCCAGCGATGCCACAATGTCACGAATTACAGCAACTTCTTGTTTGTCAAGGTCAAAATTGTCCATATCTTTATTGCAGTCGATGAGAGCTTTCGATACGGATGACCTTATTTTGATAAATCGCTCCAGCATGGCTAAAAGACTATTCCATCTGGTTTTGGAATCCAGCAATAGATGCAAACTTTTTCCTTGTTCCTGTTGAACATATCCTTGTAAGATGTTATTCTTTAAAGGTGATTTGCGAAATTTTTTTGCTATTTTTCTGACTTTATTGATGATTTGAGACACGTTGATTTCTTTACCTACAGTGTCGTGCGACCCAAATGAAATATCTATCTCGAACGGATCCTCATCAAAGCGCTCACATAAAACACTTTCAAAATCAATACTATGATTGAAATCTTCTCCATCTTCATCTATGTTGTCATTATGTTCGTCATCTTCAGTTTGAATTTCTTCAGAAAGAGTGATTGCAAGTGAAGTGGTTGACTTCTGGTACAAAACATCACATACCGCTAAGTGGATTCCGTGTGCATAACACAATTGATGCTCACATTCAATTAGCCTTCCAAATTTCACCATCATAGCTGCACCATCAGTAACACAAGCCACCACATGTTTTTCTAAAGAAATATGAAATTCCTCTAACTTTTCTTTGATTACTTCAACAGCAGTTTCAGCAGGTAGAGTACTAGAAATCTTCACCATTCCTAAGTTCCAAAATGTTCCGTCAGTTTTGTATATGTTAATATTTAAATACCGGCGATTGTTTAGTGAGGTGTATTCATCTAAGGATAAACTAAACCTTGATCCTGCATTTATTTGGCTGGTAATTTCAGAATTTAAGCGTTCTTTTATTTGTTTGTACTGCGAATGAACGAGATCCATTACATGTGATGGATTTTTTGGTAAAGTATATCCTCTGTCTGTCAATGATTTTCTGATGAACTCACTTTTTGTAATAGAATTGATAGAGATGCCATCTAGAGTGGCTAGTTTTGTTACTATTTCTTCACATGTTTCTTTCTTAATGAAAAACGATGTTAAGGTTTGTTGAGAGGTTTGTCGCTTGCTACTAGTTGCTCCATTTTCCTCGGCTGTGCGCTTAGCATTAGTAACAGATAACTTGCTAATATTATGCTTGTTAAGCAAATGTCTGATAAGACCGCTTGTAGACCAACCTTTACACTTTATTTGAGTTTTGCATTCTTTACAGGTTGCAAATTCTAGTTTCGAATCCTTCACGAAATATTTCCAAGCAAATGATTCTGACATTCTTGATTGAAGGGGTTCGTTTCGAACAAAATAAATTAAAACATACTATATATATATAGTACTAGGCTAGTATAGGAACTACAAAGAATCTTGAGTCACAAATACTCACAATATAAAGGAAGTGTGACACTTGCACAATGCACAACCTGGCGTAATGCAGTTACTGGAGCTACTGAGCGTGGTGACAAATTGAGACAGCATCAGCGCAATTACGCAAGATATTACAGGTCCTGACAAGTAGTGACAATCTGTGACATGCCATAACAAGCTGAAATTAAAAAACAAAAAACTAAGCAAGCTTAAAACTAACAAATACAAACGTATTCTGACAAGTTATGGGTTAATTAAACTTACTATTAGCAAAATTTCCCAGTCTTAACACAAAATAAGCAAAATTAAATTTTTAAGAAGATATCCCGGGATTTCCCGGGACAGGGAGAATTTCCCGTGAAATTTAAATTAGCTAAAAATCTACCGGGATCCCGGGATCCCGGTAAAGAAACCCTAATTGAAACCAAACAGAACTCTCCCACTCTTAACATCTCGTGACCAAGTGGGTAACGTACCAGCTCACAAAATTCAAATATTAAGTGGCATTAGTTCGAATCTCAACGAGGTAAGGTAAGTTTATTTCTTATGCATTTAATTTTAAAACTTTAAGTTGCTGTTAGCATGTTCCTGATTAACATAAAATTGATATGCATGTAATTACACTCGGTTAATGCAAATGAACTGAAATGGTATTTAATTGACATTTCCTCTAATAGATGGCGTCACACACTTCGAGATTAAATTATTTTCAAGGAATCAGTCCTCCGAAAAGTATTTCATCAAGCATCGAAGTTTGGTGAAAATACTGTCATCACCTAAGGGCACTTGTTCGATGAAAGAATTTCCCACATCTTGGGATGTGTACAATACATGTTAGAAGATATTGCTTTTTGTTTTTAACGTTGAATTTTTAACGTCAAATGTTTTTTTTTTTTGTTATTCTTGTCCTGTTCCTTTTTAAGGTTTCTTATTATGCACACAAAAAAGATTTGCCTTTTTTTATTACCATTTTTCAGACTAGTAAAACCGTTCTTAATCTGTTTTCCAAACACTGCATTAAATTCAAATGTTGGGAACAAGACCTTTTAGAGAGGAATATCTCGTTGAAACTTAGGATACTCAATAAATTTATTTTATTTAGTACAGTTTACGCTGTTTTTAATAATATTCGAATTCCTCTTATTTAAAATAAATTAACCAAATTACCGTGTGCCTCGTCCATTCCTTGACTGTCAGATTTAAAGATCACTTTCTTATACTTTTACTTACAGTATAATGCAATTGCCCTTGCCCACCCAAAAATTCATTGTACAAAAAATATGCTAATTCATGTAGTAGTAGAGAGAGAGAGAGAGAGAGAGAGAGACTATTATTGCATGTTTTACAAAATACAACTTAATATTTATAACATTTAGTTTAAGTTAATTTTATTTAAATAATTGAGAATGAGTAAAAAACAAATTGGGAGCGAGTCCTCACAAATTCTCTAAAAATTATTGGGTGAAAAACAAAATATGTATAAAAAATATGTATACTTTTAACCATGGATAGGAAATTCAATGGAACTGGAATCGATAAACTGATAAAACCGATATTATTTTATGGACTGAAATCGAAAAAAACTCGAACTGAAAAAAATTCTGACAACTAAAATCGGAATTTGAACTGAAATTGAAAAACAATCAAAAACTGAAATCTGAATTCGAATAGATTAAAAATAACAGTTTTGTGTTTCAGTTTTGAGTATTTGGATTGGAAAAAAAAATATAAATAACGTGAATTATTTTCCTTTTTTTTTTGCGACTTAACATTTGTATGGATTTAAAATATTCATTTATCCTTTAATTCGATGTGGAACGGCTTTTTTCTCTTTTCAGATTGATTTTAAGTCCTCAAAGAAACAATTTGTTGCCCGAAAACACTGACAATATTTTAATTGTTCGTTCTAATTTTAACACGCGAGTTTACAAGGTATTTATATGTTGTATATAATAAACAGAGTTGCATTTAATTGTTTTATTCCCCTTATATATTTTAGACATGTCGTGTGCTTTCAAATTTAAAAAATGTTCGAATTAATAAAACATTTCGAATTGAAAGTTTTTGTTAAATAAAACTTTATGTGAAAGAAATGAAGCGAATAAGTAAAAAAAAAAAAAAGATAAGTGTTTCGTGCTGCTTCAGTTGGCTATAGATGCTTACATGTTTAATTATATAAAAGTAAAGATAGTTACTAAAGCAAATTCTCTCTTTGAAAAACACAAATCGAATGCAAATACAAATATAAAATTAAATCTGAATTTGTCAATAGGGTAAACCCCCACCCCCCACCCCCACCCCCCCAAAAAAATAATATAAATAGTACAAAGAAATTCTTAAAGAAATCTGATAAAAAAATGGAATCAAAATTTAAATTGAATCGAACCTAAAAATATAAAACTTGAATCGAAAAATAAAGTCAAATCGAAATTAAATTAAAAACTTAAATCGAAACTAAAATCGATATTTTGCAAACTTAAAATGAAATCGAAAACTGGACTTAAACATTTATCAGTTTCCCATCCCTGCTTTTAACCGATTGCGTATAATAATCGACTCGATATATATATATATATATATAGAGAGAGAGAGAGAGAGAGGCATAACGGTAAAGTAGATATAAAGAGGTTCTCAAGTAAAACAGCAATAACGATACATGATTGCGCAATAAGTAAAGGGGACCAGATAGGAAAGCCTTGAGAGACGATGAACATCAACAAAACTGACGATAAGTTCTCAGAAAGTTAAAATTTAAATAATTTTCTCTTTAAGATGGAAAAGTTTTAGCAACTCGCATCTGGAAAGGAAAATCATACCAGTCAGGAACAGCCCAAAAGAGAAACTTCTGCGGGTGTCAATGTTGACTCCTGCTAGAGAAAGTCTGTAAAACTTTATTTTCATAATGTCTTCAGCATAGTACATTAGGTGTTCAGAAAAACAGATGGTATTAGTAAATTTCCCACTTCTAGCAAATAAATGTTTATTTTTAATAAATGGATTTTGTAAAAAAGATCATTAGTAGAACTATGATAAGACTTTTGGGCAAATATGCCCGTGTACAGTTGGTTACAAAAAGCTGGATTCACTGTGCTACACGTACCTTCACACGTAGTATCCCGAGTTTTGGAACCAATGGTAGAAGGTGCAATGATATGCATACCTAAACATGGTGACCGAGAAGAGACTTTTTTTTGTCCTTTTTATAAGCAAAGAACCTATAAAAAGCTTCTCAGTGCAAACCTCACTTCCTCCAAATTTAGAAAGCCACCCCGAATCCTAATACTTCTTCTTCTTCTTCTTCTTCCTCAGCATAATTAACCCCATTTTATATGGGGTCGCTGTTTAAGGTGAGTCGCCTCCATCTTGGTCCGTCGTACATCATATCCTTCTCCAAATTCCTCTTCCGTAAGTCCGCTCTAACGCAATCTTTCCATCTCTTCTTCGGTCTTCCCCTTCTTCGCCTACCCGGCAACTCCATCACCATCACTCTACATCCGACATGATCTTCATCTCGCCTCATCACGAGCCCATACCATCTCATTCTTGCCTCCTGTATCTTCTTTGATGCCTCCGCCACCTTCACAGTTCCTCTAATATACTCATTCCTGATCCTATTCTCTCTCGTCACACCGCACATCCATCGCAACATCCTCATCTCTGCTACATCCATTTTGTTCTCATTTGTCTTCTTCATAGGCAATGTCTTCATAGGCAATGCCTCCGTTCCATACAACATTGTTGGTCTCACCACAGTTTTATATACCTTTCCTTTCAACTTCACTGGCACCTTTCTATCGCGCAAGACACCCGACATTTCTCTCCAATTCTTCCACCCAGCTCGCACTCTATTATTAATTTCTTTCTCCACATCTTCCTCATCCATTAACGAGCCCAAGTACTTAAATCGGTCTACTCTTTTAAGCACTTCTCCATCCATTACCATCTCATCTTCCTGTTCCTCATGTAAGTCACACCGTAAGTATTCAGTCTTCCTTCTGCTTATTTTCATCCCTCTATCTTCCAACGCTCCTTTCCAACTCTAACTTCTGTTCCCTCTCCTCCTTTGTCTCGGCAATATTACCCCGAATCCTAATACTGCTCATATGATAATAAACTTAAATGCCATGATAAAATATATGCACAACTATCACAGTGTGTGTATATATATATATATATATATATATATATATATATATATATATATATATATATATATATATATATATATATATATATATATATTATAGGGTTGTTATAAAGTTCGGCAATGGTTTTAAAAATAAATAACTTTTTAATTATTCCAAACAATAAAATATTACATAGGAAAATTTACCTTTGGTAACCTTTGGCTAGCTTCCGCCCGAATTGTTCATTCTGACAAAGGTCAAGCTTTTCACTCCACCTTAGACCTACAGTTTAATGTGGAATCCGAACCACGCCCCATCAGCAGCCCAGCGCGCGTCTTAACCACTAGGCCACCTAGGGTACCCATTTATCTACCAACCACTTTCTTTATTGTGTGGAAGGATGAACAGCTGGGTTTTGCTGCGCGCCGGCTGCCGTCGGGTCTCGAGTGGAAGAGGCATATCTTTTTCTCAAAATCCTGTCCTGGCAGTTTATATAATGAGTCGTGTAGCTCTCTCACAATCCCCTTCCAGCGAATCGGTGAGTTCATGTTTACAGTATAATATATGGCCTTTGGAGTTGTTTGACTTCCTTCATAAAGGCAAAGGTCATGTGACGGAGAGGCCCTACAGTTTTACGTGGGATTCGAACCACGGGTCTCTACATTATCTGAATGCGGAGAACGGGTCACCCATCTAGCTACCGAACAAACCCATCGTCGCTTAACCACGTTGATCAAACGGAAAACGGTGTTCTTAAAGTAGCAGCAACAACTTAGCCCCTGTTTTTGCACAACTATTTGGATGTCTGTATGAGTATGATTTTGTAAAGCGACCACAACAATTTTATACAATTTACCGTTTACCAAAGCCTACTACAGAGTCTTATCATGTCATTCATGAAGTGTCATACAAAATGAAATCAACAATTTACTACAACTGTTTACTACGTACCAAAAATTTGTCTTGTGGGAAGCAATGGAAAGTTATATTGTCCAGAGTTCCTTTTATCTGGACCTTATTTACATTTACATTTCATTTGGAAAACATGAGGCCAAAATTAGGAGACAAAATTAGGAGCCATTTCAGTCCGACATCTACCCGACTGAACTACATGACGCAGACTGACCAGAAAAATCGTCAATGGAATTTGCATTTTGTATACATCACTTCAGAGGGCGCTGCGAGTCAGTTTTTGTACGAACATTTATCAATGAAGTGAAATTTTATGATAAGACTCCGTAGTAGGCTTTGCATTTTAAAATTAGTGAATATTTTACTTGAAAATGGTGAAGTTATTCGAAAAAGTGTGAAATTTAATATTATCTAGAGCTCATCAAAGTATCTGTATTTGTAAACTTTTACATTTCGTCTTTGTAAATTTTACTTATTTATTTATTTATTTTTCCTTTTGGTTTGCCTTTGGAAGATAAGTTTTTGCTTATAGAGCTTCGAACTCCTAAGCAGCTTTCTTCTGAAAACTGTTCAGTATTTTAAAATAATATTTTGTGTTACTTTTTAATTCTTTTGTACAATATTTTTGTTTCAAACTTATTTCATTTTTGTATTTTAACAACAGAAGCATCAGTAATGATAATAATAATAATAATGATGATAATGATAATGATAAATAATTAGTAGAATTCTGAATTATTTTCAGTGAAGAAAAATTACTGTTATTATTTAAAGCCATTTTTGTCCATCTACTCGACAGGTACATCAGTCAGTGCTGGTGACTACAAAACAAAATTTGCGAAAAATGAATCTTGTATGAAAATAAAAAGAGAACACACACACACACACAGAAATTCAAAAGAAAATGTCAAAAAAAATTTTTGAAAGATAATTTTTCTTTAAAAAATAGAAAAAAATTGCATCATCTTGAAGGCTATTTTTGTTAACCGAAATTTTATCTTTTCATTTGATGTAAAAAATTTTAATTTAAAAGAAATTACATTTTAAAAGATGTGACGAAGAAATTTTCTTGAAGTTGAAAGGTTTCTTTCTGCTCAATGCGCCTACAAAGGGTTGACAAAAGTAAATAGATGCCTTCGGTTTTCCATAGCTTTTGATTTGATAATAAATGTCAATAAAAATAATATATTCATTGAATCAATATATTTAGAATCGTAAAACTGACACACATTATGGCATTCCATTAATGATCTTTGCCATTTGTTCTTAAGGACAATGATCATGGTATCTATTTACTTTTGTCAACCCTCTGTATGTTACACGCATTGTTTTCTCAAGTGTCTTAATTAGTTGTTAAGTGGTCATTACTGCAGTTCACCAAAGGTTATTCACCGAATCTGAGAGACAAGATGAAAATTTTGAATTCTGTTGACAAATACAATAGGTACGTGGTCCAATCAGAGAGTTTACTAGCTTGCATAGATGCAGAGAGAAGGAAACTTTAGACTTTTCGTGGTTGAAGCAGCTCAATTTTTAAGTTTAAAAAGCAAAAAATGGCAATAATTTAGCAAGTAGCAAGTGATACACCGAGATTTGAGTAGTTCTGGTCGGAAAAGTACAGCTGTTCACGGATTTACTTTACACTGAGGACAGTTAAGCTTCTTCAAATTGCGAAAAAGCTAAAAGTATTAAACTAATATCATTTTTTAAAGATTATGGAAGGTTATTTTGGTTGAAATTAAAATGAAATCTCAGCAGTCATCACGGAAACGGTACGCTACAATTTAGCAAATAAGAACTGTTCAAATTAAAAAACAAAATTCTGGAAAACAATCACAAATCAATAATTTAGAAATTAAATTTCTAAAAATTATAAAATCGCCCATGCATTAGTTATAACGCTCACATATATATATATATATATGTATGATTGTCAAGTTTGTTGCTCCACCTTAGACCTACAGTTCAACGTGGAATCCGAACCACGACCCACCGGGGCAGTCAGAAATTACAAAGTCCTCGCCCGGACTCGATCTCACGACCTCCCGATCAGCAGCCCAGTGTCTTAACCACTAGGCTACCCATTTACCTACGAACCAGTTCTAACCAATTTTTAGTGTATGAAAAGATGAACAGCTGGGTTTGTTGTTACTCGCCGCCTGCCGTCACCGGGAGTCGAACCCAGAACCAGTGTATTCGTAGTCAGCGATGCTAAGCACTACACCACTGACTATATATATATATATATTTACAAACTAAAAAGGGAGAAATACATATTAATCAAAGTAAGTGAAGTACAACAAGAGAAGCTAACTAACAAGCAAGAATGCTGCTGTCTCTGACGAATGAATTTACGTTAAAATAAAAAATAAAAAATTACAATAGAGAAGAGCCTCGATTTACAAATGGTTTTGCAATTTACAAATTACGTACAACAACAGGATGGTTATTGATGTCATGAAAATAACTCAAAGTACAATATCAGTTCACAACATTATTTAAATATTGGCAAATATGACAAATACATTAAAAATAACATATACAGAGGGTTGACAAATGTAAATAGACACCGCGATGATTGTCCTCAAGAACAAATGGCAAAGCTCATCAATGGAATGTCAGAACGTGTGTCAGCTTTACGTAATGCAAACAAGGGAAAGGAACACAATTCTAAATATAGTGATTAAAAATATATTATTATTTACTGACATTTATTATCAAATCAAAAACTATGGAAAACCCGAATCTCTCTCTCTCTCTCTCTACAGTCGACGCTTACGCGCCCTGAATTTGTTTTCGCTGGAAACTCCGAGGCTGCGCGGTCAACTGATTGAGGTTTTCAAGTTCTTACGCGGGTTCAACAATGTCGATTTTAGAAGCATGTTTAGTTTAAATGATAACCCAACTCGCAACAATGGTTGGAAGTTGGATTTGAAACGGTTTAGGACTAGTGTGTGTGGGAATTACTTTACTTATAAGATCTGTGACACGTGGAACAGGTTACCTTCAGAAGTTGTGAACAGTTCCTCTGTGGGTCATTTCAAGTAAAGGTTAGACCAAATCTTGCACACTAGTTGAATGTGTAGAAAATTTTCTCTGGCACCCGTTGCCATTGGTACCTCCTCGGTATGGGCCGCAAGGCCTTTTGAGGTACTTCTTTTCCTTGTAACTCCTTGTAACTCTCTCTCTCTCTCTCTCTCTCTCTCTCTCTCTCTCTCTCTATATATATATATATATATATATATATATATATATATATATATATATATAGGGTGTCCCATAAGTCCGGCATCATAGGAAAAATAATAAAAAAAGGCAAAACAAACGCTTTTATTTACAGAACGTGCTCAATATGTCCACCATTGTTTTCAATACACAAATTCAGACGTGATACCCAGTCAGCAAGCACACGGTGAATGATGTCAGGAGTAATGGTGTTACACGCCCCAATAATACGCTGCCGCAAATGTTCAACACTCCTAATTTTCTCTGCGTATACCAGCGCTTTCAAGTGGCCCCAGAGATAAAAATCTAGTGGCGTGAGATCTGGGCTTCTAGCTGGCCATTCCACAGGCCCTCGACGTCCTATCCAAAGACCAGGGAATTGTTGGTACAGGTATTCCCTTACTTGGGTGCTGTAATGTGCAGGAGCGCCGTCTTGCTGGAACCATGTTGGGAAATTTCCTTCTTCGTTCAAGACACTGGGAAATGCTTCTTCCTTGAGCATACGTAGGTAGGTGCCTCCAGTGACATGTTCATCGAAAAAGAGGGGGTCTATGATGCGATCCTTCCAAATGCCACACCATACCATCACCCGAGATGCACCTTGTTCCTTTGAAGAGGTATACCAGTGAGGGTTGTTTTGAGACCAGTAGCGGTTCTGTCGATTTACCTCACTATTTCCATAAAAAACAGCCTCGTCACTGAACAGAATGGTGGACGGGAAATTGGCATCCCGAGTATATTGTTCCGTAGCCCATTCACAAAATTCCATCCGCCGGTCGGGATCATCTTCGCTTAATTTCTGTAGGATCTGAAGTTTATATGGATGCCATTTGTGAGCCTGAAGAATGCGATGGATGCTACTTTTCGTCACTCCTGTCTCGGCGGACAATCGCCGAAGAGACTTATTGGGACTTCTGTTAAAATGAGCCAGGATAGCAGTCGCTGTATCATCGTCAGTGGACCTCCTTGAAGGTCCACTGCGTGGTTTATCTTCTATGGATCCTGTTTCCTTAAACTTTGCAACAAGTCTGCTAACACAACTCTGTGTTATTGGCTCGCGGTCTGGATGCAGTCTGTTAAATTCAGCAGCGGCCTCTCTTTGACTCCGATTTCCTATGAGTAGAATTATCTGGATTCGTTCTTCCTTGCTCACAGACATTATGGCCTGTAGAAAGAGAAAAATATGAATTATGGTTTGTAGAAATAGAAAAATATTAATTTCTCCTATGATGCCGGACTTACGGGACACCCTATATATATATATATATATATTATATATATATATATATATATATATATATATATATATATATATATATATATATATATATATATATATAATATATATATATATATATAATTTATATATATATATAAATAAAGTAATAGGTTTCTTTCTTTCTGTTTCATTTGCGAACTCACAACGTACTTTGCCTAAATAATGAAAGTACTCTATCAAAGTTTATATATATATATATATATATATATATTATATATATATATATATATATAAACGTTGTTAAACCGTGAATCAAATGCATTATCTTGAAACCGCCGCCCCCCCTCTTCCATGTAGTGATGGAAAAATATGAATAAAACACATGGACTCTTCCCGGAATTTCCTAAAATTTCTATTGGGACTGCAAATTAAATTAAAGAGGTAGAAATTTAGTCACCCAGGGAAATTAGACCATGATTATCTCCAGCACGAAAAGGATAAGAGGAAAAGATCGGAAAGTTATAGAGATTGTATCACTCTCTGTGTACAGACCAAATTCATATTACGTGTGTGTGTGTGTGTGTGTGTGTTTTCTGCCCATAAAATAAAATAAATAAATAAATCTATTCAGTATAAATGGAGATAAATATTATATGAAATTAATTAATAAGAAATAAGAAACTGTCCATCACTAATTAATTTTACTTTTAGGAAAAGTACTTTTATTTCTTCGTTTCGTATATTTTTCCTATATTTCTATATTGAATTTATTGTCATTTTATATGAATTTTATATGGATTTTATATAAATTTTATATGAATTTTATATAAATTTTATATGAATTTTATATTATATTAAAAGATCATCGTCTAAAATATTAAATTAGAATTTAATTTAATTTCACGATATATTTTCATTAATTTTTGTAAAAAATGTAACATTTGATAAAATTTTATCAGAAGGGTGCAAAGAATTCATGATTATCAGAAAAAGGAAAAGTTTTTCTTTGATTTGTCGAAACAATATCTTCCTTCATAGTAGTTGAACAAGTTATTGCTTTACCTCAGGGGTTCTTAATCCCTGGGTCGCCACACAAAATTGGGTCGCCAAGCCATTTTCATTGGGTTATTAAATTGTAATTTATTTATGTTACCCCGTAATCATTCTATCATTAATTCATTTTATTATCTATTACGAGTGACCTGTTTGAAGGCATGGGTCGCCAAGCTAGCCCCGCGACCAGAATTTCGGTCGTAGCTTAAAAAGGTTAAAACAACCACTGTTTTGCCGTTACCGGAAATACTCAATTTCCAACTATCATTTCCTTTGAAACTCGATAACTCCACCCTACCCAATTTTAATTTAATACTTTAAAACAGCCTCTTTTTATCTGGTTTATAAAAAGAACTGTTTCGATGGTATGTTTTTTTGAGGAGGGGGGGAGGGGGACGGTATGAACAATGGCATTACCTCTCTTTTTCCTCCTCGCTGTAATCTTTATGCTTCGCTGTGAACTGCTCGCTCAATCCATTTTCATTTCACGAAAGTTCACAAGAACGAAATCTGGAAAGACAATATCGTTTTGTTCGGTAACAAGATAAGAAGTCATAAATCTAATTAAATTTACACTCAATTAACAACTATTTTATATATATACAAAACTAAGCTCGTTTCATCACCTTCAGTTCTGTTCACTAAATTAAAAAGTTTAAAAGAAAATCTGCGAAGACGATTCGGCAGCGACTTTTATACTTTAAAAGGCAACCTCGGATTAAAAAACTTCCAAGGAAGATTAATTACCAACCAATCTGGAACCGAACAATCGGAGTTCAGAGTTACACACACCCTTCTAACATATATATATAATATATATATATATATATATATATATATATATATATATATATATTTTTTTTAGAGAGAGAGTTGACAAAAGTAAATAGACACCTTTGATTCTTCCAAATTTTTTTTATTTGTTTATAAAAGTTACTAAGCAAAAATCAGTTAATTGAATCAATAATATTGCGTACCTTTCCCTTTTGCATTTATTCATTTAATAAAACTATTTACTGACTTTAATAATCAAATCAAAAAAATTCTGTAAAAAACAAAGGTGTCTATTTACTTTTGTCAACACTCTGTATATATATTAACAGTACCATCGGGAGTCGAACCCACGACCTCAGTGTCTTCAGTTCACGTTTGGGAAACGGCGTTACCCACTGAATTATGGGCTTTTTTTATATATATAAAAATGAAAACTCAAAACCTTGAATTGTACCAACTTTCGTAAATACAAAATATATATAAATAGTAAACAAAAATAAAATATGAACTATACGTTGAAAACTCTCTTATTGAACTCTTAAAGTAGTATTCCCACATTCGTAATGTCTCGCTTGGGTTCATAGTAGGGGTAATCCCGTATGTACAGTATATGTGGATGTTTTCCCGCCGTCAATTCAGGCCTGAGGAGCGGGAGACACGGTGCGACGTTACCAACTCACTAGTCAAAGGGTTGAATCATCGGTGCGACGTTACCAACTCACTAGTCAAAGGGTTAAATCATAGGTGCGACGTTACCAACTTACTAGTCAAAGGGTTGAATCATAGGTGCGACGTTACCAACTCACTAGTCAAAGGGTTGAATCATCGGTGCGACGTTACCAACTCACTAGTCAAAGGGTTGAATCATCGGTGCGACGTTACCAACTTACTAGTCAAAGGGTTGAATCATAGGTGCGACGTTACCAACTCACTAGTCAAAGGGTTGAATCATCGGTGCGACGTTACCAACTCACTAGTCAAAGGGTTGAATCATCGGTGCGACGTTACCAACTCACTAGTCAAAGGGTTGAATCATAGGTGCGACGTTACCAACTTACTAGTCAAAGGGTTGAATCATAGGTGCGACGTTACCAACTCACTAGTCAAAGGGTTGAATCATCGGTGCGACGTTACCAACTCACTAGTCAAAGGGTTAAATCATAGGTGCGACGTTACCAACTTACTAGTCAAAGGGTTGAATCATAGGTGCGACGTTACCAACTCACTAGTCAAAGGGTTGAATCATCGGTGCGACGTTACCAACTCACTAGTCAAAGGGTTGAATCATCGGTGCGACGTTACCAACTTACTAGTCAAAGGGTTGAATCATAGGTGCGACGTTACCAACTCACTAGTCAAAGGGTTGAATCATCGGTGCGACGTTACCAACTCACTAGTCAAAGGGTTGAATCATCGGTGCGACGTTACCAACTCACTAGTCAAAGGGTTGAATCATAGGTGCGACGTTACCAACTTACTAGTCAAAGGGTTGAATCATAGGTGCGACGTTACCAACTCACTAGTCAAAGGGTTGAATCATCGGTGCGACGTTACCAACTCACTAGTCAAAGGGTTGAATCATCGGTGCGACGTTACCAACTCACTAGTCAAAGGGTTGAATCATAGGTGCGACGTTGCCAACTTACTAGTCAAAGGGTTGAAACATAGGTGCGACGTTGCCAACTTACTAGTCAAAGGGTTGAATCATAGGTGCGACGTTGCCAACTCACTAGTCAAAGAGTTGAATCATAGGTGCGACGTTACCAACTCGCCATTCAAATAGTTATAGAGAGAAAGTAATAAAATGAAGAACGCAAATTTCCATTATCGAATGAACAAGGAAAATGGGAGAAACGGAAGTAGGAAACAAGAAGCAAAGAAATTTTTATCCATAGCTGAATATGGACAATTTTTGGCGCGAAACCGTGAAATCGTTGAAATAAAAGTTACAATAAAAATGGTTTGCATTCCAGATAAAGTTGTAGGTTTCTTCAGTTACGTGACCTTTTTAGCCTTTACAAAGGAAATTAAACAACTTTCAAACATTATTTATTTATACGTAGACATCGTAAGTGAAAGAGAACGAATAACTTTAACTGAAATTGTTCAAGCATACTCGCATCTAACCTATACTTACGGAAAAAATTATGCCGAAAAATACCGTTGAAAGAAAGTCAGTAAAACTGCTCATGAGCAAATTTCATGCTTTTTTTTTAATTCTTTCCGAGGCGATTTCTTCTGAAACTGCTCATGAACTCAGAGCTAGAAATTTGTTAACTGTACAGAGGGTTGACAAAAGTAAGTAGACACTGTCGATTTTTCCATCGTTTTTGATTTAATGATAAAAGTCAATAAATAATTTTAACGGATTTGTTGAAGGAATATATTTAGAATCCCGTTGCTTTCCCTTTATCGTGGTGTCTATTTACTTTTGTCAACCCTCTGTGTAAATTAATAAAATACTCACCAAATACATACGCCAAATTACGACACTTTTACTAAAATTGGAGATGTAAAACTACGTACATAAAATTAACGTTCCATTCTCCCTTTATATCTTTTACCTTTTTACCTTTTTCTACCTTCACATTTAATTTAAGACCTAATTCCTGCGCTACATATTTTTACCTATTTGCGACCTCATAACCTTTTGATGAGAGTATTCGAGAAGTAAGAAAATGCTCAGATTTTTGCATATGGAGTAACTAGCTTTGCGAAAAAGCATTCATTGTTCATTTTTGCATATATATATATATATATATTATTCATTGTTAATTTTTGCATATATATATAATATATATATATATATATGTGTGTGTAAAAATGAACAATAAATATTCATATATTAATTTTTACATATTGAGGCCAAACTCGCATAACGCTGACGCAGGTTTCAATAAAATTTCTGATTTTTTTTCTATTTTACTTTTGCTGAATAATTAATGAATTATTTCTTTTTAAATTACTTAATAATTTTTTTAGATTTAGCTTAATAATGTAATCGTGTTAAATTCTGCAATGTTCATTTTCTTTATACATTCTCTCTTCGTTGTAAAAGATAAAGTCATGTCTTGCTTAACACTTAATTTTAAATTTTTATAATTTAATTTTGGCTCATATGCGTGTTTAATTGTAATTCATAATAAAATGCATATTTCAATTTCTATTTTTAGTTAACTCGGCAGATCATGATAACATCAGATCTGTCAATATGCGGTTTGAAATGAAAATATGGCTTCAGCTTCAAATATCTTGCTTATCTGTCTAGACATTACTCCAGCTAAAATATTTACCTTATCTTTAAATATTTTTCAAACTAATTCAGCCTATTGAGAATAAAAAACAAAACAGAAAACAGATCAGCATTAAATAATAATAATGTCATTAAGTTTTAGGTATATAAACATGTAGAATTTCTTCAGTGTTCAGTCTGATTCTGATTTGTCTGATCTGACTTAGAGGCTGAGCATTACCTGTAAAAATTTCAGCAGTAAACTACAGTAAGAGAATAGCTTTGTCTTCTCCTTCGAACCTTGCTTTCTTCAGAGAACTTAGTCTTAAAATAGAGAAAAATAATCTCCTATTTGCTTGGCAAATAGGAGGTCAAAGTACTGATGAAGCTTTCGTACGTGGTTCATCACCACTGAAAGCAACAATGCTCCGTGTTAGTTTAGTCAAAAGAACATCCGTAATCATATTCAGTTGATCGCAATTTTCGTTAGTTTGTATTGCAAACACCCCCAGTTATTATCAGTCCTGGTGCATAATTCTTCAGGAGCAGATGCACCGCAAGTTTGTGTTTCCTCCCCAAGGCAGCACAAATTTACCTGCATAAATTACAATCACACTCGTACTACCTCAGGCTTGCTCTACACAAACTGGACCAAAAATCACAAATATCTGCAATCGCAAACCGTCCGAAAACAGGCCTGTATTTCGTTTAGAATAATATTTTATGTACTGTATATAGCCTCAACACGTAAAAAATTGTCTTTGTAAACTCAAACTGAATAGAATTTAAAGCATATATATATATATATATACAGGGTGTAACAAAAGTCTCTTCTCACAGGGAAATAAGATGTAACAGAATTAGTGCGGAAACACTTCAAAACGTAACCAACAACTCAAAAAGAGTAGAAATGTGTCAACGGTACAGAGAATACAATTTGAGCATGTACTGGATTAATTGTCAAGTTGATTGTATTGTTTGTACAGTAATGTACACTTAAAACTATTTTCTCGTTCAATTCTGTTAGATCTTATTTGCCTATGAGAACGGACTTTTGTTACACCCTGTATATGTATATATCATCAAAAACCTCATTTCCCTAGTGAGTTGGGGTGAGAAGGCAAGCATGCTCAGATATAAAATACAGAAGGTAAAGAAGAAAGAAAAGGTAGCAAGCTAAAGCGTACACATTCATTCATACTGGTATCGTGGTGGACCAGCACTCCCCCCCACCTCGCCAACATGGACAAATTTCACATCTGCGGCGCTTCATACGTCATCTGTAGTGGTGCTTCCAGGCTCTGTCAAAGCTAACTGAGACAGAGTCTCGAACTTCCATACCTCGAACAATCCTCCTCCATTCTAACCTACTTGCAGCCACTTCTCGTGCATCACCCATATCGAGTTCACGCTTCCTCACGCAATCATTCACCATGTCTATCAATCTTCTTCTCGGCCTCCCTCTCCTCTTTCTACCTTCGCAAACACTCTTCTACACTCTTTTCATAACTTTGTCGTCTTTCATTCTTTCAACACGTCCAAACCACCTTAAAAACATTTTGCTCAGTTTTCACTTCCAACTGACTTCCGCACACCACATCTGTCCAGAACCACACGACTTCTCACTCTATCAATCTGGCGCACGCCACACATACTTCTCACGTTATCCATCTCAACTGCCCTTACCCTCGACTTCTCCTTTTCATGCCATGTCAAAGTTTCAAACCTCTACAAAAGTGTCGGTAATAAACCTTCGTGTGAACATCTCGCAACTTCTCTACCCACTATCCACTTCCTTACAATTCCTTTCCGCGCACCCGCCACCTTTCCCCGCACGTTCATCCACAATCGTTCTTCAAAACACATCCCAAATACTTAAAAGTCTCTACCACATCTAGTGTTTCATCGTTCACCGTCACATGACAGTCGGAATTTCTCTTACTCTCCACTTGTTTTTACCCACATTCACTTTCAACACTTTTCTTTCACATACCGCCACAAAACTCTTAACAGCCTCTTGCCTATCACACTCACTCTGAACGAATAGCACAGCATCATTCGCATACAACAGATTCGACAGGCCCCACCTATTCCCACCACACACCAGATTCAATCCTCTTTCAAGCATTCGCATTTTTACCTTTCTCATCACACCATCCATAAACAGATTGAACAGCCACGGAGACATCATACATCCTTGACGCACACCAACGTTTATATCAAACCATTCACTCAGTTCTTTATTTACTCACCACACACACACACACACACACACACACACACACACACACACACACACACACACACACACTACTTCCATCACAGAAACGCTTCACCGCATCATGAGTCTTCCCATATACAGTATATCCAAGACCTATTACACCGCTTCTCTTTTCACTCAATCATACGCTTTCTCAAGATCCATAAAAGCCACGTATACCTTGCAATTCCTTTCGCATGTTCTCAATCACTTGTCTCACTGCGAACATTTGATCCACACAGCCTCTTCCACCTCAGAAACATTCGAAATATTCCTTCCATTTATTCCATTCGTTGCGAGCATTGGTCAATTTTCATCCCTTACTCTCAAACTATTTTAGTTTCATTTCTGCACTTTCGTACTTCCTTCCAGAAGAACTTTCTATTCTTTACATTCATCCTCCTTCCAAACATTACTCGCTCTCTGTTTCTTATGTCGCACTAGTCTCTTCACACTTCTCTTGCTCTCTTCATACATCCTCTTTCTTCTTCGACTTTCTTTATCACAATTGCCTCGCGCACACAACCATCATTTCCTCCTTTTATTCCTCAATTGCTGATGCAACCTCGGCATCCCACTATGCTGTTACCCTCTTCTTGGCACCTCTCTTAGCAACCCCATACCCACTCCTTGCATTCTTAATCAGACATTCCTTATACACATCCCACATTTCACTCGTATCCATTTGGTCTGCCTCTTTTACACTCATTTCATCATGTATTCTCTTACTGTGCTCAACCACTACTTCTCTCACCATTAACTTTTCCACTTTAATTCTTTCATAACCCACCTTTCTTCCACTCTCCACACATCCTAAACTTCATGAGGTCAGAGAGACCCCCACTCATACCTCGCGCTACACGTGTGTCACATAACTCTTTCAGCATAGTTCTTTTCAGGAGCACATAATGTCGTACTTCTCTCACTATATACAGTATATCATTTGTTCTATATCGGGTATACCTACGTACTTCCTTACGTTCGAAAAATGTATTCGTTACACAAAGCTTTATCTCACTGCATAATTCTTTCAGCTTAAACCGTGGTACACCTCAGCATATATCATCCTCTGGACCTATACTAACTTTCTCATTCATGTCTCCTATTACAAACATTTTGCAGCATTCAGGCACCCTTCAGATCATACTATCGAAATCTCTCCAGAAACTTTTTTTCTCATCCTCACACTTATCACACGGCGCAACTATTACCACCACTTTCATTCTTGCAAACTTAAATTACACACAATCCGGAAACTGACACACGAGAAATCTCTCATCGCTTCATACCATACATCATTCATCAACAGGCTCACAACTTCTTTACCTCTCGCCCTTACACACTTACACCGCATCACCATTCACACTCTCCTCCTCCTCCTTTCATTTTAGTTTCACACAATCCCACGATATTAAACCTTCCACCCTTGAACACCCTCACCACCGCTTCTCTCTCTCTTGCTTATCAATTATTCCCCTTACATTCCACACCTGCCTGCTCGCATAACGTGGGCGGACACGTCCGAGGCTATTGTTGCCCTTCTTCGAAAGAAAAAAGGATGGATGGGTCACCAACCCAACCCTTCCCTTCCTGTATCGCAGGAGATACAGGGGTCGCCACATCCCTACGCCTGCATAATGAAAATTATTTTTTCAACTAAAATTCTCAATGAAATTAAGGTTAAAAACGGGAATTTTTTAAATATTTTATCTAAAAAAAAAATAAAAAAAAATATTAAAACCTTTATTTTTCAGCTAAATTTCACTCTAATTTTTACATACATGCATACACATACAGTACATACATACATCATACATACATACAGTACATACATACATACGCTCTGAAAGCATAAATGAAATTAAATTTGAGATTGAAAACAATGTTTCAATTAGTGAAATGGAGAATTCGAAGGAGCAAGTCGCCTTCCAAATTATATATTATATCGTATTAAACTGAAACTCAAAGGACCATTTTTATTTCATTTTCATATAGTGACGTTTAATTCCGTTAGTTAGATACCGCTAACGGTTAATTAACGGATAAAAGTTAAAAATTAGTTGAATTAAATCGGATTCAGACGACACCACAATCATGATGTTTGACAGAAATAATTAAATTCCTCCTTTTGGAGGCAGGATGAACAATGGGGGGGGAACAATGACAGAAATGAAAGGAATATTCTGGAAAGTACGGGTACATTCGTTTATTTTATAAATAATTTCAATAACAGTTCGGGAACGTATAAAATGGACCACATTTTATTAAAATAACTTGCCTTTAAAGAGTATTTGTTAATTTTTGCTAATCCCTTCTAACTATTTTGGTTACGCTATCTATATACATATACAGTGTATATATATATATATATATATATATATATATATAATATATATGGGTTCTTGCCTTTTCCTTTCCTTTATTCCCTGACGAGGTGTATTCCTGAATGTATAAAAGGCCTTGGAATTGCTTTTCATTTTTCCTTGTGGGTATGCAGTATTTATTTATTTTACATGTTTAATTGTAAAGTTTATCACACATACACACTACAGATGGAACCCGGTTTTTAACCAGTGATGAAAATTTTTAATCATCACCAGAAACCGACGATAAGAACCGGTTTTCACATTTTTGCGCAAGTCTCCGATCACTTTGGTCCATTTTCTATGAAACAAACGTTTCCAAACGTTTAAAACATGATAATTACGTTTTGCATCGTTTCGTTTCGTTTTTTGTTTGTTTATAAGTGTAAATAATTGATGCTTCAGTCTTGAATGCTATGTGGATGATTGCACATTGATCATCCTCGTAAGAATACTCGTAAGAATAAAGAAGAAGCAGAGTGTATGACATGTCACAAAGTTTTAAAGTGTTGTGGAGGTTCTACTTCAAGTTTATCATCCCACATGAAAAATATTCATGGCATAAACATCGACCAGATTAATCAGCCATTGAAGAAACAAAGAACAGTGGAAGAGTTTGTGCAAAAAAAGTCCATAGAAGAGGAATTTCGAAACTTGCGTGTGTAGATGGACCGAGTTTCCAATCAATTGCTAAAGTGAATTCATTCAAGAAAGCCTAAGAAAGATAAAATACGACAAGCCTCATCCAACTTACCATAATGGTGTCAGAAAAATGGTGCTTAGTTTTTATGAGAAAAAGAAACATGAATTGGTCAACTACTTCAAGAATCAGGTGAGACAAGGAATCCGCTATTCATTAATTATGGATGAGTATACATCTTTGCAAAACCAAAAGATATATCAATATTAATGTTCATGATGAAAATCAACATTGGTCTCTTGGTCTCATGAAAATAGATGGTTCTCTCGATAGCACCAAAACTATTGCAATCGTTAGGAAAAGATTGGAAGACTTTGGCTTGGACCGAGATAAGCATATCGTGGGTTGCACCACCGACGGTGCCTCAGTAATGGTCAAATTTGGAAGAGAAATAGTACCTGATCACCAGCAATGCATTGCACATGCTATACATCTCGCGGTTTCGGATATCTTGTATTCAAAAACTGCTGAAAATTCAGTTGAAGGGGAAAGTGACCCTTCCCCTGAAGATGAAGCCATCGAAGAAGATGAACACTCTGCACATGAGTTAAGCGAAGAGGAGTGTGAAATTTTATGCACTGATACAATTTTTGAGTCCGACATAGATGACATAATTGTTCTTCCAAAACTTCGAGAAGATTACTTAAAAGTAATAAATAAGGTGAGAAAAATCTGCCGCATATTTCGAAAGTCTCCTTTGAAAATGAGAGATTGCAGGATTTTGTCAAAGATGAATTTAATGGAAAGGAAATGAAGCTTATCTTTGACTGTAGAACGAGGTGGAACAGTCTTTTGGCCATGATATAAAGATTTTTGAAACTCAAAAATTGCATTCCAAAGGCCCTCAGAGTGATACGCTCAACAGAGACGATTTCAGATGAAGAATGGAATGCTCTAAAGAGCCTCTTTGACACGCTTCGTCCACTGGGAATTGTTTTGAAGCGACTCTGTTCCGAAGATGCAAATTTGCTCAAAGCTGAATCTTCCATGAAGTTCATTTTGGATAAATTTGAAAGCAAAAACAATCCTTTAGCTTTTGAGCTACGTCAGTGTCTCATTGATCGCTACTCATCGAGAAGACAAAAAGAAGCTGTCGCCTTGCTGAGTTTTCTCCACAATCCAGAGGTCTTGAAAAATGAATCATCAGCACCGTTCATCTTTCCTTCAAGACAAGCACTTAAGAAGTATGCGGATCATACATTTAAGAGGCTTTTTCCAGAAGCTTGCCAGATTTCAGAAACAGACGACCAAGTCCAATCAATTGCTTCGAAACTCGAAAATTCACAATGCAGCTCAGGTCGTGAAGTAAATGTGTTGACGATCAACTTATGAACGAGTACATGTGTGAGATGAACAAACTGAAAATGAAACCCAAGAAAGATTCTTCTGAGACCTTTGACGTAAACAATGAATTCAAATATTTTGAAGCTACTTTGAATAGAAGCGAAAATTTGGATCGAATGTACGAGGCGTTGCTTACAATAAAAGCCACCAGCATAGAGTCCGAGAGAGTGTTTCAGCTGCTGGTTTATTCGTCACAAAGATTCGATCAAGAATGTCAGATCAGACACTTAATGCTCTTTGTTTTCTCAAGTGTTATTTCAAAAATCAAGTTCGATAATAAACTTTTTAATTCAAATGTAAAACCGGCTTTAAGAATATAGCGACGGTGAAAACCGGTTTTACATTTTTCGGTTATTTTCCATCCCTAATACACACACACACACACACATATATATATATATATATATATATCGTAAAGAACGACGCTTGTATAGGAGATATTCCGCGCAAGACGAGAAAGAGAAAACAACAAATGAAAAAATGAAGTACCACCTGGGAATCGAACCCGGGATCTTCCGATTGCCGGTCAGACGCGATAACCACTACACCATGGACTTCACTCTTCCAAATGCCGTAATTCCTCTACATACTCGCAGAAACCAATGCCCCAAGGGGGCACCTCCCGCATGCCGTAACATTATATACATTCAACTGCAAAGAACACGCAGTATAAATAACGTAAAGAACGACGCTTGTATAGGAGATATTCCGCGCAAGACGAGAAAGAGAAAACAACAAATGAAAAAATGAAGTACCACCTGGGAATCGAACCCGGGATCTTCCGATTGCCGGTCAGACGCGATAACCACTACACCATGGACTTCACTCTTCCAAATGCCGTAATTCCTCTACATACTCGCAGAAACCAATGCCCCAAGGGGGCACCTCCCGCATGCCGTAACATTATATACATTCAACTGCAAAGAACACGCAGTATAAATAACGTGTTTCTTTGCAGTTGAATGTATATAATGTTACGGCATGCGGGAGGTGCCCCCTTGGGGCATTGGTTTCTGCGAGTATGTAGAGGAATTACGGCATTTGGAAGAGTGAAGTCCATGGTGTAGTGGTTATCGCGTCTGACCGGCAATCGGAAGATCCCGGGTTCGATTCCCAGGTGGTACTTCATTTTTTCATTTGTTGTTTTCTCTTTCTCGTCTTGCGCGGAATATCTCCTATACAAGCGTCGTTCTTTACGTTATTTATACTGCGTGTTCTTTGCAGTTGAATGTATATAATGTTACGGCATGCGGGAGGTGCCCCCTTGGGGCATTGGTTTCTGCGAGTATGTAGAGGAATTACGGCATTTGGAAGAGTGAAGTCCATGTGTAGTGGTTATCGCGTCTGACCGGCAATCGGAAGATCCCGGGTTCGATTCCCAGGTGGTACTTCATTTTTTCATTTGTTGTTTTCTCTTTCTCGTCTTGCGCGGAATATCTCCTATACAAGCGTCGTTCTTTACGTTATTTATACTGCGTGTTCTTTGCAGTTGAATGTATATATATATATATATATATACTCTTTCATATGCATAGGTTTGTGTTAATCATTTCCTTCAGTACATATCAAAGCCCTTCTGAATAAATATACTGCACCTTTGCTCTCTCTGTCGCTGTCTCTCCTTACTATATATATATATATATTAGGGTGATGCAAAAGTGGGGGAGTAAAATTTTTTTGTTTCAAATTTTTGAGATACCCTCTCATTTGGTTTAATTTGGTGGAAAAATGATCCTGGGGAAATTTCGGGTCAAAATTCGAATATTTGGAGGTCGCGCCCGCCATTTTAAAATTTGCTGATTTCCATGACACCCAGGAGGTACAGCAAGCGTCACGTTACTTTTTTTTTGAGTGGAAGTTCTCCAGGAGGCCTATCATACCACCTTCCTCTTTTCCATTTGTTCATAAAACAGATACAATACAATAGATATTTACAATATATACATAGAATGGATATACTCGTAAATTTTACTGTTGCGTCAAAGATACGAGAGTTTTCTTAGTTTTGTCCGGAAGCTTCTTCCGATAATTTGATACAACTTGCAGTAGATATTGCTTCTGTTGTTCATCATTGGTAATTAATTTGTTATAATCTTCAATCAATTTCACTCGTCTTTCAGCAATATCATTAACAACTTTCGTGTGATTCACTACGTTCTTTGCAACCCAATAACTCTCATCGAGAAGCCAATCTTCTACTGGTTTGCTCAAGAACGTTGAAGACAATCCGAGTATACTGAAGAAGGACTTTGTGTTAGCAGTTACAAAATCTTCAAGCTGCTTATTGTCAATAGTTTTGATGTCTATTTGTGTCTTCTTTGGAGGATCTGGCTCCGAAGATTTTGTAAGAGCCTCCTTCATTTTTCTTTTGGTGTCAAAGCTGATTTTATCATCAAAGAAAGCCAATGCGATCAACTCTTCTGAGAGATACCACAAATGATTCTTGATTTTTCTAAAGCAGCATTTGCTAGTTGTTCATTTGTGCTTTTGTAGCTGTGAAGATTCTTGAGAAGACTCAGATCATTTCGTGGAGCACTTGCTGCGCAGGGTGCTGAAAACCAATGCTTAATATAAATTGAAACAGAAAACCAACAAATTTCTTTTAGATTTCTTTCTTCTATTGCTGTTATTTTGAATTGACTTTTGAACATAAAGATTTTCATCGAATAAATGACTTTCACCATCCAACAGGCTCTATGATAAGCCCCAGACTTCCTGAATTTTATTCCAGTCGTTGGAGTACCGCCAAGCAAGATGATTGTCAGTTCCAATAACTCTCTGTAATCGTCGTGAGGTTGATCTTCATTGATTTTTCTTGCTGCAAAGTTAATGATTTCCTCTTTTTCCTTTTGTGGATAATTTTCTAATTTATCGTATGAAGTTAGATTAATCTTATTCCAGTTTGTTTTGAATCTTTTGAATAACTGAATGTCAGGGCCTGATGAAGCCTGTAATGCAGGGGATACCACTGCTTCCAACATGATTTCAAGGATATGGTGTCGACAAGGACACCACAACAAATCTTTCTCCATTTTCTGTTCAATTAGGACACAAGCTCCGTTTTTACGACCTGTGTTCGATGCAGTTGTATCGAAACACATGCCTTTTACCTTATCTATTAGATTCCAATCAATGATCGCCTGATGTACTGCATTTGCAGTATCCTTTCCTGTGCCATGATCTATTTTTGGCACTCCAAGCAGTTGATCTTCTCCACTGCCAGAGATTAGGACTGGCAACCGATCAACAACCTCATTCCCAGTAATGTCTTCGAGGAGTTTGCCATCCCAATGAACAATCAAGGGTTTGTCAGCTTGAAATTCTTCTTTCAAGTTTTCACTGAACTTCTTTCTTGATTTCTGTCTTGCCCTGCGAATCGATGAGTAGCTAACATTGTAATTCTCTGGATCTTTTCCAACATTTGCGATCGTTGGAATAATTATTAAGGAGGCTGATCGGTCGCTGATCTTAGCAACATCCAATGAGGAAAGCAGATTTTCATTCATAATCTTGAATTTTTTTCTTGGAAGGCCTCTTTTGGATGTTGAGGGCTGTTCCAGATGTACTTCTTCTTCCATAGATGCAGGTGAATCACTGCAGGAACTGCTGCTGCTTGCAAGAACAACTGTTTCATCAAATGCACTTGATTCACGTAACCTTTTCTTATCCATTTTTTCATGTCTCTTCGCAGCTTCCTTTCGACGTTTTTCTTCATCCTTATCAACTGCCATCATTTTACCCTTTCGACCTTCCCTTTGTAGCCGTAGAAACTCTCTATCTTCCTCAATAGTTATTAACTCGTTAGCATTTGCATGCGCAATATCAAAGAGTCCATCCAATTTTCTTTCCATGTATTCTCTTTCTCTATTGAAAACTTCGATTTTTTTCCTTTGCTCTTCTTCAGCCCTTGCCACTCATCATACAGTTTATTTAATTTCTTCACAACATTACATTTCTGGGTTGTTGGTATTCCTGCTCTCTGCCACACTTCCAATACATCATTAACAGTTGAAGTTAATGCTTCTCTGACGGTTTCATTCTTGACATGTTTATAATTCATGAAAGGAAATTACTTCTTTCTTTGATGGAAGCTTACTTTGATTCAATTTATCTATTTGTTGACCGATCAGCCAGATATCTGTTGAGCTTCTTGATCTCATTTTCGTCACAATTAAGATACAGGAAATAGAAGAGAAATTGAGGCGGAGACACTCACTGATATAACACCTCTCCCGGACACTGCCACAAGCACACTGCGATACCAATTTCTTTGAACGCTGTTTGCTGTTTGCTCATATACGCATCACCTACCACTCTGCCTGCAGCAAACCTGCACAAAACCTGCAAAAAAATAAGAACAAATTCAAAAAAAATTTGATTTTACTCTAATTTTTTGTAATTTTCAATTGGCGGGCGCGACCTCTGGATGTTATTTGTTTGACCTGGAATTTCTCACAGGGTGTTTTTGTGACAAATTGGAACAAATGAGGGGGTATCCCTAAAAATCCATGATGGTCATGATTTGTGCATCACGCTAATATATATACACACACACACACACACACACATATATATATATATATATATATATATATATATATAGAGAGAGAGAGAGAGAGAGAGAGAGAGAGAGAGAGAGAGAGAGAGAGAAAATATTCATTACAGTTAAGGAATAAAAGAAATCAAATCCAACGATTCGAAGATGAAAATTTTCATCGCATTTGGGAGAGAGAGAGAAAAAAAACAACTTTAAAATTAAATTTATGGAAGAAAGTTTGAAAAAACTTTGAATTGAGTGTGACAAAGACTCTCGCGCGATTATTTACGAAATTAACTTCACCAAACATATTTAAAGTTTCATTCTTCAGTTAAGATACTTTTTCCCATTTATTTTTTCAATAAAGGGGAAATCAGATTTATATGCAAATTTACTGTAATTTTCTCTCAAATTTAGTAATTGTTTTCAGTTTGGCGGTTCGTTGTCATATAGGAGACGGAGTAACACGTTATGTTTATACGGGGTAAGCCAAAAAAAATAAAATGGTGTTCCCAAAAATAAGGTGCAGTAAATTATCGTTGAGGCATACCTTTTCGGATCACCCTATTAAATCACAAAATTAATTAGGATCTTTTTTTTTTTTAAACTTTTTAAATAACGAAGTTTTAAACCTCTTTGAATAATCAATGTTTGGATTACGTTTGAAATGCACTCCCGCGTCGCACACAGACAATACACACTTTTCGTAAACTTTTTTTATACACAGAAGTTTTGGTTCCTAAAAGAAGGAAAAACTTCCTCAAGAACGTACCCTCAAAAAGAAGTTACAAGTTCTAAATTTAGGGGGTTTTATTTTGAGTGTATTTCCCAAAAGAATTAACTGCAAAGTTTTCAAAGCCCGAAAATTCAAAATCACTTGATCGAAATGAGGTCCCGAATTTCGAAACTAATAAATTTTCTTTTAATTTAAATTTTGAGATTTGTCGAATGTTGGAAAGTTGAGGGGAGCCAACCTTGTTTAAAATTCAAAGCGAAAATTGAGGAAATTTTCCACGCAATTATGTAAATAATAGAAATAAAAGATAATTAAAAGAAAAAAAAAAAGAATTACTTCAGAGTTAATAGGTAAAGTTTTTATGAACTCTTTCTCAAGCTTTGGTTTCGCATAGTAAAAGTTTAGAATTTTGTAATTATATTGAAATGAAGCGTTTATATATTTTTTTATAAATAAGAAACTTTTCTATAGTAAATTAATTTAATTTATATTTTAATAAAGTATTTGGTAATACAGAATTTTAATAAATATTATAGATAAAAGGATAAGTTATGGCCATGTCTTCACACCGCTACCCGCGAGATTGGCAAAAAAGATACGCGTGACGTTTGGTTTGGGTACTAGCTGGATGAGTGAAATTCCTCTACTTTCAGATGATGTAGCGACCCGTGGCTCGGATCTCACGTAAAAGTATAGGTCCCCTCCGGCATATGACCCTAGACGTTGCGAAGGAGGTTAAACAACCCAGAGAACATTATATATTACGTTATGTCTGGTTAGGTTAGGTTATGGGTTATTATAAAATCCGGGATGGGTTTTAAAAATAAATAACATTTAAACTATTCAAAATAGAACAAAATAGCAAATATCAGGAAAATCTATGTCTCTTAAAGTTTTTTCTTAGTTCACCCACGCACTTTACGCTTCAATATATCCTCCATCTTGGGCAATGCAGCGTTTGATTCTATCCTGTAGGGATTGTAAAACATTCTCAATTTCTTGCCGCGTGATTTGAGGCACTACAGTTTCGATACGTGCTTTCAGTTCTGACAAATCTTGTGGCTGAGTCGAGTAAACGACGCTCTTGACATGACCCCATAAAAAAATCTAAGGGGGTTAAATCCGGTGATCGGGGGCAGCCATGCGAATGTTCCTCCTTTCCCAATACATTTTCCAGGAAATGCTTATTCAAAAACTCTCAGACGTTCCGAGAATAGTGGCAAGGGGTCCGTCATGCGGTCCGTCATGCTGGAAAGTGGTTTGGTTCACAAGGTCTGAGGCCACCAGCTGTGGAAGGAAGAAGTTTTCCAATATTTCAAGATATTGCTCTCCGTTCACAGTTGCTTCCTCCAAAAAGAACGGACCGATGGCTTGCGATTTTCTTTAAAACAGACCACACACTGACCTTCGGAGAGTCTCTCTGATGATGCCCCAATTCCCGTGTTGCTTCATCAGAAAATGTTAACTGGTTCAAAAAGTTCGGATCTTCTTTGGTTCTTGTGAGAAATTCTCCGCAGAATTCAAGCCTAGCACTGTAATCCTCCTACATTATATCTTGAACAACTTGAATTTTGCAGGGATGTTGATGTAACTCCACCTTCAAAAGCTTACGGACTGTCGAGACGGGGATGTTCATTTCTCTAGAAGCACAGATAAGTGGCATATTTGGGCTTCTTTCGAACGCTTCTCGAACAGATGCTATGCTCTCTTCACTGATAGCTGGTCTACCAGAACGCGGTCCGTCATGCACTGAACCTGTTTCTTTAAATTTTTCATCCAGTCTCTTATTGCATGTTCAGAGGGTGGATTTTTGTTGTAGTGTGCCCGGAACTTGCGTCTCACTGCTGTAACATATCTTAGTTTGGTTAACCACATCACGCAGTTTACTTTTTCTTCACTTGAAGCCATAAAGGGGTTAGGTCGGGTGCATCTATCTACAAGAAAAACACAAAAGAAAGAGAATAGAATCGAACGCTGCACTGTGTGGGTGTGATATGTGTGGATATGTTGAAACGTAAAGTGCGGGTGTGAACTATGAAAAAACTTTTGAGTCAAAAATTGTCACAATATTTATTTTGTTCTATTTCGAATAACCAAAGTTATTTATTTTTAAACTCCTACAGGACTTTATAACAACCCTGAATTTTACAGTACATAGTTTACAGTCTAGTATATGAGAGTAGAAGCAAAGGTTTTTTTTAAATAGCGGTATTAGTATACATTGGAGTATGTATGTATGTGTACACAATATACAGCAGTGGGTAATGTATGCTTATAAATACATACTGTATATGATGTCGTGAACACTCAAAAAATTTCTATTGCTCTCGGAAATGAGGTTTAATGCCAGTGAAAAAGGGAAAGTTACTGTTCCACCAGTAACTTATTTCATTCAATGAAGCAACCGTATACAACACTAAGACAAGCCACAGTTGAATTCTCATTTAATGAGAATACTTGAGAGGCTTGGAATTGGGTAATTATATATATACACACAGGGTGTCCCATAAGTCCGGCATCATAGGAAAAATAATAAAAAAAGGCAAAACAAAAGCTTTTATTTATAGAACGTGCTCAATATGTCCATCATTGTTTTCAATACACAAATTCAGACGTGATACCCAGTCAGCAAGCACACGGTGAATGATGTCAGGAGTAATGGTGTTATATGCCCCAATAATGCGCTGCCGCAAATGTTCAACACTCCTAATTTTCTCTGCGTATACCAGCGCTTTCAAGTGGCCCCAGAGATAAAAATCTAGTGGCGTGAGATCCGGGCTTCTAGCTGGCCATTCCACAGGCCCTCGACGTCCTTGAGCATACGTAGGTAGGTGCCTCCAGTGACATGTTCATCGAAAAAGAGGGAGCCTATGATGCGATCCTTCCAAATGCCACACCATACCATCACCCGAAATGCACCTTGTTCCTTTGAAGAGGTATACCAGTGAGGGTTGTTTTGAGACCAGTAGCGGGTGTTCTGTCGATTTACCTCACCATTTCCATAAAAAACAGCCTTGTCACTGAACAGAATGGTGGACGGGAAATTGGCATCCCGAGCATATGAATATGGTTTGTAGAAATAGAAAAATATGAATTTCTCCTATGATACCGAACTTATGGGACACCCTGTATATATATATATATTATATATATATATATATATTATATATATATGTTAAACACAGACCGTGCATGGAACAAGGAACTCTTCTGGGAAATTCATTTGCAAGTTCTTTTTGCAATCTTTATATCCTTATCACGTGATTCCGCCAAGAACAGTTCGTTTCTAAGGAACGAAATTCTATAATTTCCCTAACTGTTGAACAGGACTGCCAACATTAATTTTTTTTTTCTATAATCGAACGATAAAATGTTAAATTAAAGTGCCTCTAAAACATTATCTATGAAACATTCCAATTTCACATTTAGAAGTTAAACGTTTGTTGGTCACGCGATGTTTCAATTAAGGATTGTTGGACAATGCGCTTCCGTATTCATGCTTCATGTTCATGCTTCTAAATCTGCGCAAGGCATTTTAGGATTTTCAGATCAAAACCAAATTTAAGAATTACACAGACCAAATGTATGACAATATATATATATCTTTCCTTTCAACCTTTCAGGTGTTTCGTGCGATGATTCCTCATTTCACGGCCCGTTGCCCTTCCTATCAAGTTGGCCTGGGGGAAGTAGAGAGTTGGTTTCTTGCGCTCTTCATTTCACAGCCATATATAATATATATATATATATATATATATATACACACTTTTTGTCTTAGTTATTATTAGTTATTATTATTAAAAAATTTTGTCTCCAAATATTATTTACAAAACTACTAATCAGTACTTCTTGGTGGAGTGTTTAAATTTTTTTTTTGTGAATTCCTTTCCTCAACTGTCGGGTGCGGGGTTTCTTCCAGAGTGACGTCCCTTCCCGGTGACCCTTGGTAGTCTATGGTTGTTCCAGCGACCCTTCCATTATATCGTTCGTGGGTGGGTGTGTCGATATTAGTGCACACTGCACGATATTGTTTATAACAAGAAGATGGTATAGTGGTAGCGTGAACCGATTTTACACAGCAAGGCTGTTACAATGAATGGTAGCAATGTCAATTATATACCAATGTTTTTCGTTGTATGTTTACTCACTCAAACCTCAGCTAAATGACATTAGTTACCGTACCGATTGAAAATATACATTCAACTATTTTTTATGAAACACCACAAAGTTTTAACCCTTTATGGTACCATGTTGTTTCTATTTAACATTTCAAATACACGCATTTAGACTTAACCCTACAAAAAAGTTGTGCGATAGAGGGTTAATATTTTAATCTGATGTTTGTTCACAGAATGAATCAAATTAAATTTACGTTATATAATAAATAAAGATCGGAAATAAAATAGGGCTAAGGAGGATGGCCTAATTCAAAACGGGATAGAAATATTAAAATAAAAATGACAAGGGAGGTCAAATAAGATCTTCTGATGGACTACTCTCGATTAACTTTTGCCTCTGCTTGGCTCTCTGACTGACTGACTCTATCTCTCACTGACTCAGGGTTGCCAGATAGTGAAGTTGAGAAAATGCTGGCTAAGGTTCAAAAAGTGCCATTTACTTAAAACATTATATAATATTTACACTTCCATCACAAAAAATACTAAATTTCAGTCTCACTTACTCTTATAGTATATCAAATAAGTCGCAACGCATCAATTTACAGTCTTGCACACACCGGTTGGTGGCCATATTTGCACTGCACTCTCCATCATAACAGATTTACATCTGAAAGCTTAACATGTTCACTAACATGTTTTAAACACGTAAGAAAGTACACAGCCAGATATTGCTCTTTTAGTACTGCCACTAACATTATTGCAATTAATAATAATAATAATAATAATAATAATTAATAATAATAATAATACCAACAAAGTTTGGCGCTTTAAGAAACAAAATTAATGCGGGTTAAATAATATCAAACAACTTTATTAAACAACTGAAACCAGGGGCTCATGCGTGTTATTAGAATTCCTACTGACGCGTAAAAATACGTTTCTAAATGTTTAAAAGTTGTAAATACAAGACCCTGTTCTTTCAAACATATCATATTTAAATTTTAAGTGACCTAAAGGGAGCTCATAAATAGTTTAGTAGCAAAGGTCAAATAAAGTAGTCGAATTTGCGATACGATATATTGTTTTCTAAAAATTATTAGATTTTCAACCACATCGAATTGATAACCTAGATATGCCCAAGTTAGTGAAGGCATTTTTAGAAAAAAATTTACATGCCCGGCAAAGCTCAAATATGACCAATTGGCATTAAAATGCCCAATCTGGTAACGCTGCACCGACTCTCGATCTGCGCTGCGCTGTCTTTTTCACGGTGGCCAGAAAATTCGGTCTCAGAAAATTCGGTCTTGGTTTAAAACCAGCCACCAACCAACCACCGTCCAACGATTGAAAATAAAAAGAAAAGTTTACTCGTTATGTTCAATATACTGTACATCAGTGAGTGCCAAATACGTGACAGTGAGTGCCTAATACAAAAAGATCAGAAGATATTTAGGTGAAATAACCAACATTAACCTGTTAGGTTAATTGAATGCCCGGTTAGGTCAACTGAATGCCCGGTTAGGTCAACTGAATGCCCGGTTAGGTCAACTGTACGCCCTTGATGATTGGTTAGATTAAGTTGTGATATTTCGTTAGTTTCTGTGTTTAAGATCAAATTTTTAATTCGTCCTAATACTTAATAAACTAGCAATTTTTAGTACATATTTTAAGTTAATTTCGTTACTAAATAAATCTTATAAATTTGAGTACATATTTGTAGTTTATTAATAAACTATACCAATTTTTAGTACATATTTTTATTTCCCTCGACCAAATTTTCATATTGAATTTGTCCTAATACTTAATAAACCTGATCAATTTTTAGTAGATATTTTGAGTTAATTTCGTTACTAAATAAATCTTATAAATTTGTAGTACATATTTGTAGTTCATTAATAAACTATATCAATTTTTAGTACATATTTTTTAGTTATTTTATAAGACCGAATTTTCATAGCACCCTTTTCACTTCTAGAATTCTGATTTTCATTTCGCATTGGGAAAGCAATTCTTTATTCTTTTTTCCATTTAATCCTGGAACTTACAAATAACTTTAACTACATTATATTATGAGTTTTACAAATTCCTAACTGTTTTATATTATTTGATTAACTTATGTGACCTATCTGACAATATCAAATTATTTTGATATTTATTTCAAATAATATTTGGAACTAAGATTATTTATGAATACACGATTTATTGACATTGAGGTGTGGCATCACGTGACTGATATTCCCACACCTTATAAGTTGAACAAAACGACGCCCATGTTTCAGTGAAAACACGTTGAGACCCATTTGGATGTTTTCATGCAAGCAGTCATGTATCCTTTTCTAGGATTAATCTGAGGCCTACTTAGAAATCATATCATACGTAACTTATGCTTTTCATTTATGCTGAAAAATTTACTGTATTTTATATTATCAATGAATCCCCAATTTTGCAATCCCAACACATCCTTGTCTATATATTTTTATATATCAATTATGTTCAAGTTACTGTAGTCACTTAAATCAAAACGGTGTAACACATTTATATATATATATATATATATATATATATATATATATATATATATATATATATATATATAAATATATATTAAATGTATATTAAAACACTGACATTGTACTAGAGGTTTTATAAAATGAGCCTCCTACTTTTACAGTTATAAACTGGACCCTCCCCCCTTTCCTCCCTGAATAAAACCCTCATTCAGCCCATCAAGCCTTTAAGAACCTACTTATACAGAACGTTCCATTGAGATGGGCACAAATAAAATCGAAAATGAGAAATTTGTTTTTACAAATATGTCGTTTGAATTTCCGAACGGTTGTGAATGAAAATTCATGATCATTTACGTTAATCTAACCTAATATAATTCGTATGAAAAAGACATCTGACGGGTGATCAACCTTCATAAAGTTCAGGTACGGATCCCATGTACAGCTGTAAGTCCCTTCCGTCATATGGCCTTAGATGCCGCGAAGGAGGTTAAACAACCCCATCAAACAACAAAAATGCTTTAAATCATTTAATAGCAGAATTTACTCGCTTCATAAACTGGGAACCGATTAAGACCAACTTTAAAATGGTTTTACCCAAGACGGTTTCTTCTTCTTAAGAATATTCATCTTCGTCTCTTTACGTAAAGTTTATTATAACTAGAAAGCAATTATTTGTATATAAATATGTAATTACTCGAACTGTTTTCAAATGTATGCGATACACCACCCTTCCCAATCGTTTTCTTTTTAATGTCTTCCCCTCAAATTAATTTTCCAGAAAGGTGGAATCGTTCTCAGATGTCATTAAATAGTTCGTCTCTGGACAGCCATGTGAGGGGAAAAAAATTTCAATTTCTTTTCAGATACGTTAACAGGGTGTTGACAAAAATAAATAAACACCACAATGATTGTCCTCAAGAACAAATGGCGAAGCTCATCAGTAGAATGCCAGAATGTGTGTAGTCAGCTTTACATAAATGCAAAGGAGACAGTAACACGATTCTAAATATATTGATTCAATAAATGAAAAAACTGGAAAAAACCCAAGGTGTTTATAAATTTTTGTCAAACCACCGTACATCTACACACACACACACTGTATAATAGAAGGACAATCATGTTTTAGAAGTGAAAATTATTAATAACATGTATCCGTAAAGAGAAAGGAAATATTATTCACAGTACTTTCGTATATATTTCTACACCTCATCAGGGAATAAACAAAGAAAAATGAAGACAGTTGAAAATATAAATTGCTTTTTTTCACCCTTTGTTCATTTCCTGATGAGGTAAATATAAATAATAATATATAATAATATATATATAATATATATATGATGAATAAAACCACGAAGGAAAGGAAACACAGAATGGTGCTCAAGCGCTTTCGTCTAATGACATCCTCATTAGGCGAAAGCGCTTGAGCACCATTCTGTGTTTCCTTTCCTTCGTGGTTTTATTCATCATAAATATTTTTCACGTGTTACTTTCGTGAAATAAACTTCATATATATATATATATATATATATATATATATATATATATATATATATATATATATATATATATATATATACGGCCTTTATGCGAAATCGGCCTTTTGGCAAAAAAGGGTTAAGTCGTGATATTTTCGTTAAACAACGAAAATATCATGACTTAACCTAACCAATCGTCAAGGGCGGACAGTTGACCTAACCGGGCATTAAATTAACCTAAATCAACTGTCCGCCCTTGACGATGGTTAAAGTCATGATATTTTCGTTGTTTAACGAAAATATCACGACTTAACCCTTTTGCAAAAAGGCTGATTTCGCAAAAATGCCGTACAGTAACCGTACAAAAATGTACGAGTTAAAAATCCCAGTTAAAAGTAAAGGCAATTGAAAATTAAAAGACTAAAATTACGAAGCTTTTCGAGGAGCTCAACTCTTTTTCGTTCAGGTAAGAACACCAAACAGAATAAAAGTTCTTACCTGAACGAAGAAGAGTTGAGCTCCTTGAAAAGCTTCGTAATTTCATTCTTTCAAAAAAAAATTTTTAAATTTTTAATTGGGATTTTTAACATTATATATATATATATATATTTTTTTTCATCATCTATAATCATATGTAGACGCCACCAAAATGCAAATGATATAATCACTCTTAAAAGAACTCGAAAAAATTGAATAAAATAAATAACTAACAAAATTGATAAATTTTGAGTCCTAAAAATTTAGACGAGTGTCCCTTCTGAGTGAATTTGACAGTGTTCTTGGAGACGAATGTGCAACTTAATTTAGTTTCCTCGTCTACTCTCTCCATTTAAGGAAGGTGCAAACTCCTTCGTCCGCTGTTCTTAATTAAATTCTGTTAACCTCTGAATCTTATTCGGAAAAGACTGAGGTCTGAATTCGACTAATCTTATTGACGGTTATCAGTGACCATCTTCTCTCGGATGACACTTCCTTTAACTAGGTTTGACGGCTCTTTAGAGCTGTTAGTTTTGCCTTCACTAAAAGCTTGTGTACGTTTTGTGTCTGTACTGGACAGTCGCTACGGGGTAAAGTAATTTAGCGATAAAAAAATAATAATATATTCATAGTCAATAATTCTCTAATGTTATCTTATCGAAAGATTTCTTTATATGGCGGAACAAGGGCTCTCATCTGCATTGGTATGCCCACGGATTCTGAATAGTTTTAATGAAAACGGTTTGGAATACCCCGTAACTTTAATTAAGCAACTTAATCAATTAGGTTGAAAATTAAAATTTAACAAGAAATCTGAGGATTTGACGTAATCGAAAATTTTACTAATTGCCCCGTAAATTTCCTTTAGTTTACATCGGAATACAGCCTGTAGTTAATATGCCTCTGATGAAATTTTTGCTTAACCTCATTTATTTAGGTATGGAACATGGCTGTGCTTTCCTATCAAAATAACATGTTGACAAGGTCTTTGATGAAGTCTCAAAGAGGATAATCTCTTTTAGGCTGATAACTTGCCAAATTATCTGCAGAGAAAATATTTTATCATATTCTTCGTGAATAATTTTCGACACGTTAAGAGTTTTTTAAATTTGAAACACGTATAATTGATGCAAAGATTAATCTACAAAAGGAAAAGTTATTTGGTTTCATTCTATAGAAATTACGAATCTTTTATATGTGTACATTTCTGAAGCAGTTTTGTGCACTGCGCCAGTACTGAAGACTCTCGTATACGTATGGCAATAAAACTTAAATTCTAGCTGTACCTTGTATGACGTCACCGTGGAAAGAGATTATTCTAGTCCCTCTGGAGACATTAAGGGTGGGAGAGAAGTTTGGCCACGTAGCCGGATGGGGTGCAAATTTCGAAATACCATAAAAATCTGCACGATCATCATATCACATAATATTTCAGGTTTCCACAACTACTTTTAGGTATATTTAATTATTATTATTATTATTATTTTCTCATTTATTATCAGTATCGGTATGCCAACCAGATTTTTGGTTGGCATTTCATTTAAAACTTTACTTACTGCATACTTCTGTCGTTCGAGATCTCACGCTCCTGATTTTGACTTTCGAACGGGTACAGACCGAAATCAAAATTATTAAAAAACATTCAATTTTGTTCTTTCATTATCGCCAGAAGAATTTGATAATTGACAAATGAACTGTATGTACTCAAAGAAGTATATGGTCACAATAAAAATACAAATTTAAATATTTAGGGATTAATAATAATTAATTCAACTATGAGATGATTCCACAAAAATAAACATTGATAGTGCGTTCATTGCATGGTTGTTTATACTGTACTATGCATTTGGAATCATCGTCAAATACTAAACGATGTACAGTATTCTCTTGTCATTATGGCAAAGTAATTTTCAATGTAGGTCATTCTTTTTTTTTCTTTTTTTAATACGTAAGCGGAGGCAAACTTTCTTTGTTTCTTTGGCCGAAATAATTTAAAATTATATATTTCCAAAGTTATGTTAAAAAAAAACTAAAAGTTGAGAGGGGATTCTCTGAAAAACACGTATAAAATAATGTGTATATATATATATATATATATATATAATATATATATATATCTATATATATATATATATATATATATATATATATATATATATATATATATATATATACATATATATATATATACTCGCATATACTGTATGTATATTAATTATTTTATATATTTTTCTCTTAAACTCCCCTCCCAATTTTTAGCTTATTGTTACATTAATCTTGCACATACACACACACACATATATATATATATATATATATATATATTATATATATATATATATATATATATAATAATAATAATAATAATAATTATTATTATTATATATATATATATTTGAAAAGCGACGATAAAAGTTATTCCTAATTTCATCGCTCGAATTGAAGCGTCTGTGAGAAATTCCAAAACTTTTCCTTAATTAATTTTAACAAAAATCTTCATAAAAAAAAAAAAAAATCTATTTCGTTTCTAATAATTTCATAATAATTATTTGGAACCAGGATACGTCTCAAGTATAATTGAAACCATTAATTTATTTCAGTGATATATATATATATACAGGGTGGCCAAAAACTATTACCCAGAAAAACGAAACATTCGTTTTTCTGTATCCTCCCGAAGAGGATGCCAGTGGGCATCGAAACTGTTGTGGAAATAAACTCTGTCTGTTAGAGTGGGTTTTAATTATCATATTTTGACCTTCACGTAGAAAAAAGTGAAGTTTTTTTGCTTGTATATTGATCTTACTGCTGAGGCCGTATATTGTACTCATACTTTTACTCTTTCAAACGCTGGCTTTGAATCTAGATTCAATACCCCAGGAGTAGAGGTACAGGCTCACAACTGGAGGGGGGTATCAGAATATGGTGCTCGACTGAAAGGTGGTCAAAGTCAGCAACTGATACTTTCAGATGACAGTCAGTTTCTCCAAAAATAATTAATTTTCCTAATTTTTACACAAAATAATTAATTTATTTCCTTTTTCATTTCAGACCATCATTCTGCTATAGTTGGTGAACAAGTTACTCTTCTTCTTCTTCTTATACGGCATTATTAGTCCCGCACTTGCGCGGGGTCGCTGCTGCGGATCCTCCTTCTCCACTCTTGTCTATCCTGTACCAGATCGACATCCAGCTCCCGCTCCCTCAGGTCGTCCCGAACACTGTCCATCCATCTTCTCCGAGGTCTTCCTCTTCTTCTCCTACCCGGCGGTTCCATATTTAACATCCTGTTTCCTATGTACCCACCGTGCTTCCTCTTCACGTGTCCAAACCATCGTAGTCTTGCCTCGCGCAAGTTATAACATAATGAAATACTCTTTGGAAGATGAAGCACTGATATTGAACAAGTTATAACAATGAAATACTCTTTGGAAGATGAAACACTGATACTGAACCTCCGTAAGGAGAAACACTCGGGTGCAAAACGAATGAAGAGTTTCCAAATAAGCGATGGACGATAACTGGACTTCAATATTTCATAAAGAAAATCGATATCACAGGGTCGACCAAACGAAAAGAAGGCAGTGGAAGGCCAAAAACATCACGTACTGAGGAAAATAGTGACATCGTTTCATCCATGATATGCAGTCAAGAAGAACGGCCCAACACCCACAAGTCCGTTAGAGAATTTCAAAAACGACTGGTATTTCTCGCTCTAGTGTTGTCGTATAGTAAAAGATGATCTGGGTCTTAAATGTTTTAAAAGAGTCGAAGTTCATAAGCTCTCTGCATCAAATAAGCAAGCAAGAGTTGAAAAATGTCGTGCTCTGTTAGATCGATTCCCAGACAGAGAAGAGTCGAAAACATGGTTCAGCGGCGAGAAAACCTTTACGGTTGCTTCAACAATAAACACACAAAATGACTGAGTTTATAGAAGACAGGACAAAAAACCTATCAGTCTAGATCGACTTTGCGGGGAACGTCCGCATTTTTCTCAAAAAGTCATGGTTTCCATCTTTATTTCAAAGTTAGGGAAGTCAGAGATTGTTTTTGTTGATCAAAATGCCAAAATCACTGTTGCTTATTACCAAGAAAAAATCCTTGATGAGGTACTGCCGTCGATAAGGGAGAAGTGAAAGTTGCAAGTGTGCAGTGATAATGGAGGAGGGGCACATTCCGCATAATTTTGGACTCAATTAGGTAACTGTATAGAAACAGAAAGTTTTTCCACCCGTGTCTGTATAACAGCGAATTACAAAATAATGGTTATAGTTAGCAAAACTCCAACTTCACTACGAGATAGACCATGAAATTCTATACAGGACACATATATTGATTGTACAAATAACATTTGATAAAGGTAAAATTATTTTGTTCAAAATAAGGGTAATAGTTTTTTTTGTCCCACCCGGTGTATGTATGTGTGTGTGTGTGTGTGTGTGTGTGTGTGTGTGTATATAAGTCCGGTCTCATAGGAAAATTTACTTTAAATTATACATTAGAACTAAAACAAATGTTCAAATTTATGTTTTGGGACCTTTTTTTTTTGTTGTAGGTAGAATAACACGCAATGACTAATATGGAAGCGAGTTACAGTGGTGAGAAAAGGTCTCGGATTTAGTTCTAATGTATTACTTCCGTAAATCTATTTAAAATACATTTTCCAATGAGATCGCACATATGGGACACCTTGTGTATATATATATATATAATATATATATAATATATATATATATATATATATATATATATATATATTATATTATAGAAAAAAGGCCATTGCAAATACAGAAGACATACAAAGAATTTTTCCATCCAAAATAGAGGATAATAATGATTGGGGTTGTGTAACCTCCTTCGCAACATCTAAGGTCATATGACGGAGGGGACTACAGCTTTACGTGGGATCGAAACCACGGGTCGGTACATAATCTGGACGCGGAGGACGGTCTCCCATCCAACTACTACCCAGGCCCAATGTTGCTAAACTTCGCTGATCAACGGGAAGCGGTGTTACGACATTGACCACGACGAAAGGTGAAAACTAGGCTACAGGTCACGACAACAATCCTTGAAACTCCACCACTTGGAAAAAAGACACGACCGACACTTGATATTATACATATAGAAAATATTTGAGGATATACCCCCACAAAAAAATTGAAAAATGAAATGAAAAAAAACTGAGATGAGAGAGCGAGTAGATTATGTACTACTATCCCAGCTTCGGTGGGATTGAGGACCATAAAAACGACGCTTGAAAATAATTTCAGAATACGGAGCTTAACATGCCACGAAAATAACAGGAATGTACAGCACATCAACGAAGCTACCTTCAAATTCCAAATCGACAAGTTCCCGTGTAAAGTCCCTGACCAGCCATGCGTAACTGGCTATGAGGGCAGGATGAAAATTGGAGAGCCGATTGAAGAGAATTGAACAGACTTATCTCTTTCATCGCATCTCTTTCAAATCAAGCGAGATGTTGCAGAGGGTCGAACACAGATCAACCCTGAAGAGTTGTTTGAAGCCATTGAAAGTAACAAGTATATATATATATATAAAATGCAAATCCAAAAGGGAAAAAATTATTCCAAGGCCTTTCATGTATTCAGAAGTACACCTCATTAGGGAATCATTTTTCTTTTTCCTTGTGGGTTTGCCTCATTCATTTATTTCACATGTTTAATTGTGAAATTCATCCCGTATATATATATATATATATATATATATATATTATATATATATATAATAAATAACCAGCGTTCTAGGATACCCTTCATTCATACTAAAACTTTCCAAATTTAGAACTTGAAACTTCTTTTTGAGGATGTATTCTAGAGGAAGTTTTTCCTTCTTTTGGGTATCAAATCTTCTTCCTGTCAGATGATATAATAACTTCTTTTAATGATACATAATTTCTTTAGATAGAAGAAATTACCTTCAAAACTTCTTTTTGGGATGATTTGAGACGAAGATAATATTTCTATGTCCAGATGGTTGCGGGAAATCTTTATTTTTTGTGTAGCTTTAACTGTGTATGACCCAATGCTAAGGTGCGCCGCAATACCTGCGCAAGGATCATCCTAATGGTGTCTGCAGGGTTGTGCTGCGGCTCTTCCACGGTGCGAGGACTACTGCAATAAACAAATCGGTACATTGCCCTATTTGATAAATTCGTGGGTCGACTGAGGGACACTGAAGCTACCTGAAGCTACTTCCAACAAGACTATGCGAGGTAACACGCATCAAAGAAGAATATCGCCCATTTTCAGTCCTTTGATGATCATTTCGGAAGATCCGTGGCCACCATGATCTCCAAATCTATATCACCCCCAGATTTCTTAATTAATCTGAGGTATTTGAACAATAATAGTTGACTGTACCCACCCTTGCTACGTGAAACAGCTGTAACACACCGTATCGAACAACATTAGAGATATTAACCCTTCATGGACGACCGGTACAAATTGGTAACGTTTCAAATCCACGCATTCTTAACTAAATTTTTTGTGGTGTACGTTTCACAATGAACAGTTTCATGTCCAAATGTGCTTCAAGAACTATAGCAATCATTCTAGCATTCATTGTAAATCAGCTAAGCCGTGCTTTGTTGCAGCTCGCATACATAGTTATAGAATACCATAATATGGGGGAGGGGTGATTTTGGTTCAAGGGGTGACACTGGCAGTTCTTAAAAAATACTGGTTTTATGGATTTTGTGCAATTGTCAACAGAAAACTGGTTTTTTGCTGACAATTGTCACAACATAACTCCTAAGCTAAGGAACACAGAGAAAAAGTGTTTATACCAAAAGATAGGCAAATTTCCATAGATTAAAAATGATAAGAATGCTTTTTTCCATGAAACTGCTTCTTTTTGTACAAAATTCATAAAACCCGTTTTATTTTAAGAAGTGCGAATGTCACTCCTTGAGCCAAAATCACCCCATATTACGGTATTTTAGATGTCTCGGCAATAAACACACACACACACACACATATATATATATATATATATATGGACTAACACGCATAAACACACGTAGTTTTTTATGAAACGAAGTTGATCACCACTAGGATTCGAACCCGGCCTTTTGAGTAGAAGTCGCAAGCGAAACAAGGAAGTCGCAAAAATTAAAAAAACAGCTAACGCTTTCGCGTCCAGGAGTAATTTACGTGTTAACCTTCCCACAAAGGAGATTTTAAATGCTTCCATTACTTCAGTGAGGAGGGTTAATACTTACAACACTTCTGGACACGAAATCGTTGTTTCCTAGGTTGCTGCTTATATATATATATATATATATATATATATATATATAATATATATTATATATATATATATACGACAGGTTGTGCTAACTTTTATTCCGTTGTAGTGTGGTAATAGCACTCACGATTTCTACTCAAGAACTCCGGCGTTCCAATCCTGGTGGAGCAATTTTGTTTTACAAGGTGTTTCAAAAGTCCGCAATCGTAGGAAATATTTTTAATATCCACACACACACACACACACACACACATATATATATATATATATTATATATATATATATATATAATATATATATTTCGATAAGTATAAAGAAGTGCATAGGATTAAGCGCAATATAGCGCTGAGTGAAAATTTTTTCGAAACCCAAATGTCGGATTGGGCATATCGATTTCCTTCCGAATGTTTCCAAAGTAAACATCCAGTGATAAAATTCGATAGTCGGAAGTAAAATTATGAAGGAAATGTGGTTTTAAATCACATTTCTCATTTATTTTCGGTGAAAAATTACACTCTTAAGATTAAATATTGGTATCCGTAATAAATTGCACTATTTTGCGCTCTTACACACACACACACACACACACACACACACGTACGCTTCTCCACATGACCTACATACCGACTTTTTTAAATCCATATATCTAAAAAGAATTATTAATAAACTTAATTTAACCTAACCTAACCTTAGCGCCATCGAATCGAGAGAAGGGCACGATAAGTGTTTCGGACGCAATTGAGGGCTCGAAGCAGATTTTCCGATTTGTAAAATAGTGATGTACCAACTAATCCAGCCCAGCCTAACCTAACCTACTCAGGACTAACGTGTCTTTTTTTCCGACAATAAAAATGTGTAATTTTTTTTTAACGTTCCGAGGTACCAAAAGTATTGCCTGAAAAAAAATTACCCACCACATCCGTAAGTCATCACACACTCGACCCCACATAACCGAGTTGCCTACCCTTACTCACACAGACACGTACACACAAACGCACACGAAAGTAAATAGATACCACGATGATTGTCCGAAAGAACAAATGGCAAAGTTCAGATCAATGGAATGCCAGAACGCGAGTTACCTTAAATAATGAAAAGGGGAAATCAACACCATTCCGAATATATTCATTCAATAAATCTCTTATTATTTATTGACTTTTATTCTCAAGCCGAAAAATATGGGAAAAAACCCAGAAGATGTGTATTTAATTTTGTCAACTCTCTGTGTATAATATATTATACACAGGGTGGCGTAGTATCGCGATACATTTTCTGTATCTTGTCAATAACGCGATACTTCATCACAGACTCAATCAGTGATCTTTCCCCTCCCCTCTCCATCTTCTCTCCTCCCCATCCCCCAATCCCACTCTCAGAGTCGAGGTATCCAGTGAGACAAGCAGCGAGGAAGAGGACGAGTTCTTTAGTTCTAAGAAACGAAAAATTTGTGAGGCTGAGAACAAATCTCGTCAAGAATTATCTAATTATTTAGCGAATAATTCATGAGACATTCAACATTACACACATGTATCCTTTGATAAAAGAACTGTTCATAAAATACAAGACTACACTGCCATCAAGCGCTCCGATTGAGAGATTTTTTTAGCATAGCTGGAAATCTCTTTCCTTCAAAGAGAAAAAAAATTTCTGATGAATTTTTGAGAAGTGACTGTTTGTAAAATTAAATAAAAATAAAAAGTAATTCATTTGCTTCATAATATGTATATATTAATATATATATATATATATATTATATATATATATATATATATATATATATATATATATATATATATATATATTGAGAGGAGGGGCGACAAGCTTGACCTTCGCGAAATGAGGAATCATCACGCAGAACCTTTGTAAGGTGTGTGTGTGTGTGTGTGTGTGTGTGTGTGTGTGTATAAAATGCAAATCCACAAGGAAAAAGAAAACGATTCCAAGGCCTTTCGTGTATTCAGAAGTACACCTCGTCAGGGAAGAATACCCGAAAGAATACACTTCTGAATACACGAAAGGCCTTGGAATCATTTTTCTTTCTCCTTGTGGATTTGCATCCTTCATTCATTTCGCGTGTTTAATTGTGAAATTCATCCCATATATATATATATATATATATATATATATATATATATATTATATATATATATATATCGTATCGCGATTCATATATTATTCATATATCTAGTATCGTAACGCGATACATTTTTGCCAATGTATTGAGTATCGTATCGCGTTACTTTTTTTGGCCCCGATACACCACCCTGTATATATACAGTACTGGCCAAATTATTAGGAATTTTTTAAAAATTTCATTTTTTGGTATAAAATGTTAAATTAAACCAATTTTAAACGTTGAAAAGTTATTTATTTCTACACAAGAATACATGGTCATTATTTAGCAATAGTTTAGTACTTAGTTTGACCCCCCTTAGCTGCCTTAAGGGCTGCGACACGCTTCGGCATGCCATGAATCAATTTTTTGCATAATTCCTTAATACGTGTAGAGTGAAACCAGACTTGAATAAGTCGCTCTATGAGTTGGTGTTTTGTTGTTATCGGCGTTTCATGGATTACGTCCTTTAAAATACACCATAAACTTTCGATTGGGTTCATGTCTGGAGAATTTCCAGCCCATGGGAGCAACCGAACACTATTTCATGACACCATTTTTAACCGACTTTGCCGTGTGGCATGGAGCTGAGTCTTGTTGAAAAAATCCAACGTCTATTACCATACCATTCCCTTATTTGAGGCAGTAGACGTCTTCTTAGTACTTCTATATACTTGACTTGGTTCATATTCCCCTCAACAATGCTCAAACGACTAGTTCCATGCACAGAAATTGCTCCCCAAACCATGATCTTTGTGGAAATTTCACCGTTTTCATCAGACACTCAGGCAAAAATTCTTCTCCAGGCCTCCTTCTTACACTTTGAACACGATCGTCAAGCACGGCAATCGTTGACTCATCGGAGAACACCACCTGCAATCAAAGAAAGCCCTGTGAAAGAGTCAGTGCATAGCGTATGAAGTACAGCTAAAACGAAGTACAGTATGACTTGCTGCTTTACAGATATTTTTACTGCAGTTTTATCACGTACTGTAAATACACTTCTATGCATACTGTATTTACTGTATTAACATTCTATTTAATGTTAAATATTATTCTTACCTGTTCCCAATCCTCACTAGTCCAGTTAATGTGTTCCTTTGCCCATGCAAAACGTGCCTTCTTCATAGCCTCAGTGAGCCTGGGCTTCTTCCTTGGGCGGTAGGCTTTGAAGCCGGCAGTTAGAAGCCTCCTGTTGACTGTTCTACGACTAATATTGATGCCATCAGCCGCTAGACTACTGGAAATGTTTTTGCAAGTAGCTCTTCTATTTCTAAGAGACAAAATTGCAATCTGTCTATCAGTTCTTGGAGTCGTTACCCTTTTTCTGCCGCATCTTCCAACCCTTTTGGGGCCTACATTTTCTCCAAATACCATTTTTTTCTTAATACGAATACTGACTGTGGTGAAAATGGAGTTTGGCAGCGATTTCCTTTTGTTTAAATGTAGAAGAAGTTAATAAAACCTGTATTTGCCCAATTTTCCGTGGACTCAAGTCATTCTTTCGCCCCATTTTCAAATTCACTTAAAAACTGTAACAAATAATTGCCGAAATTGGGTAAATACACTATTTAAATTAAACGGTAGTTACAATGACACGTAAAAGAAAGAGAAAAACACACCCGCATCGCACGACAACCAAACGACAACTGACGAACAAACACGCTTCGTTCGACTAAAGAATTATGCAAAAAAATGGTTCATGGCATGCCGAAGCGTGTCGCAGCCATTATGGCAGCTAAGGTGGGTCAAACTAAGTACTAAACTATTGCTAAATAATGACCATGTATTCTTGTGTAGAAATAAATAACTTTTCAACGTTTAAAATTGGTTTAATTTAACATTTTATACCAAAAAATGAAATTTAAAAAAAATTCCTAATAATTTGGCCAGTACTATATATATATATATGCACTAGAATCACAAAATAACACGTGACCTTATTAATAAGCAAACAACCACAAGGAAAAGGAAACACAAAGTCCGAGCGCTTTCGTGATATATTCACATTGTGGTTGTTTGCTTATATATATATATATATATATATATATATATATATATATATGAAATGAAAATGAAAATGAAAAGGTTTATTGGCAGACTATAGTCCATATGACAAATATTATTAATACAATGACAGTTCATATACTACGGACAGAAATATATACAACTGATTAGAAATAATACTGCACTGTCGAAGTTAAGTGGAGCTACATACACGTTTTCGTACCAAGAAGTCCAGAGCTTAGAGGATAAATGGCAGGACTCATGGATAGCTTGGATGATCGGGTTGGTTGATTTTTTAATTCTTTGTATTAGACTGTATTGAGCACGTCTTGTTACCTCCGGGAAGCTCGGGACATTGCGGGTAGCAAACATTTGCGAAGCTGAGCATCTCGGGGTAATTTATGTAAGAGTCTAAAAGACCTGTTGTACAGCAAATTTAGGGTTCTGCCAGAGCCTTTTTTAATTCACCCAGAGTTGCTGACCGTATATATTACTGCAGAAAGTACGAAAGAGTGTGTCTTTAGCTTCACTTGTACAGAAACCAAAGTTCCTTATGGTCATATTCGCTTTAGCACACAGGCTTCGAGATTGTTTTCTTATATCCGAGTCATCACTCAAGGAGCTGGTAATAGTTTGACCCAAATACTTAAACTCTTGTACTTCCTCAATTACTTCACCATTCATTTTAAACCTTATATCAGCTGGCTGATTACAGCTTTTAGGATGAAATTGCATAACCTTAGTTTTTGTAACATTAAAAAGAATATCATGTTTCTGCGAATACACTTCGCAGACATTTAGTAGCCGATCCAGACCTTTAACAGAGGGACTTATTAACACCATATCATCGGCATAAACTAAGTTATTTATCCTCGTGTTATCTATACAACATCCCACTGTTGCCTCATTAAGTGAAGCAATTAATCCGTCAATATACACATTAAACAGCATAGGGAAGAGCAAGGAGCCTTGTCTCACCCTGCAAAAGGAGCCCAAACACTCGGATAGTACATTGCCCCACCAAACAGTGAAAGATTGGTGGGAATACCAAAATTTCAATAAATTTAATATGTACATTGTACATGGGAACCTTCCTGTCTTCTAGTTTTGCAAATAAAATATTGTGGTTCACCCTATCATATGCCTTACTTATATCAAGGAAACAGCTATAAATGGTTGAATTACTGTCAATGTATTTAGATATTGTTTCTTTAAGTACATAGATACACAGGTCAATTGAGTGGGACCTTTTAAAGCCAAACTGATTAGATGTCCATAGGAAATCATTTAATCGGAGTAACAAGAGTTTTACTAGTGTGTATATATATATATATATACACACACACGAGGATAATTCAATAAGTATCCGCACTTTTTATTTTCACATCTGATAGATTATAAACACATCACTTCTCAACATAGTCTCCCTGTTTCTCAATACACTTAGTCCAGCGATCTACAAGCTTCCTAATGCCATCACAAAAGAATGTTTTTGGCTGTGTGCGTAGCCAGTCATGCACCGCCTCCTTCAGGTAATCATCGCCTTGGAATCGCTGACCTCTCAAAGCGTCTTTTAATGGTCCAAACAAGTAAAAATCCGAAGGTGCCAGGTCTGAACTGTAGGCTGGATGGTCGAGAACTTCAAATTTAAATTCTTGAAGGCATTTTCTAGTCTGTGCAGCGGTATGAGGGCGCGCATTGTCGCGTAACAGAATAACACCTTCCGACAATCTCCCTCTCCGTTTTGCGCGAATTGCTTGCTTTAACTCATTCCGAAGCATGTCAGAATACGATGCACTTGTTACTGTAGTTCCACGCTCTAGATACTGTTCAAGGATAGGGCCTCGTGTATCCCAAAACAGTGTTCGCATAACTTTACCTGCTGACGGTTGCGCTTTGAACTTCCTTGCAACGGGAGAGGTTGGATGCTTCCATTGCATGCTCTGTCGTTTGCTTTCTTGTTCATAGTGATAGTGAACTTCGCCGTGGTAACGCATTATTCCCATACTGAGCACATAAACGCGTGTGAATTTCAGCTCCTTTCACACCTTCTGCCCAGAAAAAACGAACTACGAATCTCTGTTCTGCCAGAGTACAAATTGAAAGCGGCGCAGCCATGCTCACTATTCGTACGATATGTGACAGCAACGACTAGCCTAAATAAGCCTATACTGTTGCTAGCCTAAATAAACCTATACTGTTGCTAGCTTAAATAAATCTATAGATCTCAGTTCGGCTCGTTATTACGAGTATATATTATATATACTATATTACCACTAAAATAAAAAGTGCGGATACGTATTGAAGTACCCTCGTATATATGCGCCTCGATGGTGTAGTGGTGAGCGTCGCTGACTACAAATCCATCGGCCCCGGGATCGAGACCCAGTGACGACAGCCGGCGCGCAGCAAAACCCAGCTGTTCATCCTTCTACACAATAAAGAAAGTGGTTGGTAGATAAATAGGTACCCTGGGTGGCCTAGACGCTGGGCTGCTGGTGGGGCGTGGTTCGGATTCCACGTTAAACTGAAGGTCTAAGGTGGAGTGAAAAGCTTGACCTTCGTCAGAATGAACAATTCGGGCGGAAGCAAACCAAAGATAACCAAAGGTATATAGGGTTGTTTCATAATTACACAGGTGAAATTTACAAATGACTACGCACAGGGAAAAATAAAAAGCGCTTCGAAGCCTTTCGTGTAATTAACAAAAGTATTTAGGATTCACTGACGAGGTGGTGTTATTTACCCGAAAATCCTTGGAATAATATATATATGGGATTGAACTCAGAATGGTTCCCTAAGATCTTTTGTTACACACAGACCGTGCATGAAACAAGGAACTGTTCTGGGAAAATTAAATCCACTATAGTTCGAATAAGTAATGGTAAATGACAAATACTATAGTTTTTCTTTTCATCATAATATTAGCCCGACGTGGGCAACGGGTCACTCGCAAAGAGGCCCCAAAATATAGCTTCCCTCACCAGCTATCTGCTGCCAAGCAGATAGGATCCAGCTTTGGGACAGGATCTAGGGTTTACAGCTACACCTAGCCTACAAAATTCAGAACCTCAATATACGCAAGAAACTCGTTGCATTCACGTCATTGAATACATCAAAGAAAAAGGGATAACTATTGTATTTTGAACCAAAAACCAAAACTTAAAACAACTGGCAGAATTGAGCGTCCACTTTTTAAAGCACTTAACATGTCCGTTTCATGATGGATCGTATCTGCTTGGCAGATAGCTGGTGAGGGAAGTTATATTTTGGGCCTCTACGTGAGTGACCCGTTGCCCACGTCGGGCTAACATCATGAAAAAGAAAAACTATAGCATTTGTCATTTACAATTACTTATTCGAACTATAGTGGATTTAATTTTCCCAGAACAGTTCCTTGTTCCATGCACGGTCTGTGTGTAATATATATATATATATATATATATATATAATATATATATATATATATATACACAGTATACTGTGTATATATATATATATATATGGTATGAATTTCACAATTAGACGCGTGAAATGAATGAATGATGCAAACCCACAAGGAAAAAGGAAAATGATTCAAAGACCTTTCGTGTATTCAGAAGTACACCTCATCACGGAATGAAGGGTGGAGGCAAGATGACCAAAAATATATACAACGGGACAGAAAATGTGACTTAGTATATATAGGCCAAACGGGTAAAACGTTAGATATTAGGGTAAAACAGCATAAATATGCGTGTAGAACAGCAAATAATTCTAATGCATTGTTTAACCATATGTATAGATGTAATCATAGTATTAAGTGGGATAGTTCTAAAGCTCTCGTTAAAAACACATATAATCGAAAGGAATATTCTAGAATGTGCATTTATCCATTTTAAAAATAATTTCAATAACAGTAGGGGAATGTAAAAAATTGACAATATCCTGTTAAAATACCTTTTGCCTCAAATCAACTGTTGTTAATCTTGTGTTAATCTTTTTGTTTTTCTGTCCCGTTGTATATATTTTTGGTCATCTTGCCTCCACCCTTCATTCCCTGAGGTGGTGTACTTCTGAATGCACGAAAGGCCTTGGAATCATTTTCCTTTTTCCTTGTGGATTTGCATAATATATATATATATATATATATATATATTATATATATATATATATATATTGTCACACCTTGTCAACATCAGACGAGAAAACGTCAATCACATCTGTGAATATTCTATTCACTTTGCATTTTAATTGGTTAATTATATATATATATATATATATATATATATATATATATATATATATATATATATATATATATATACAGAGAGAGAGAGAGAGAGAGAGAGAGAGAGACTTTAGTTAGACGTAAAGTTCAGGGAAAACATTTCCCCTAAAAATAAAATTAAAAAAAACAAACAAAAAATTACCAATTGGTTATTTTTCGTTTGATATGCCAAAAGCCTCCAAAAGTTACAAGTCAGTAATGATTAGATTTTGTGTTTGAAACTTTTTCACATTCGCCAAAAAGAATAAAGTACCCAAAGTGAAGCAGAATATTAGCAATCAGTAATTTTTTTTAATGTATTTTAGAAAAATGTTTCTAGACGAATTTTTTTCCGAAACTACCTACCTCATATTAAAAATCATCCTAAAATTTTTAATATAAAACTAGTACGAAATAAGTTATGAAACAAAATTAATTTATAATAAAAAAAACAACGATATATTTAAATTCCTTATTAAAAAAAAAAAAACATTTTGAGATTAACTATATATTAAATTAGTTCCGATAATCCTTCCTGAAACGAAGTTAAAATTGGAATGTCTCCTTCCCCATTCACTGTCGTTCTCATTTCATTCTCGAATGAGAACTTCAAAAGAACCCATTTCCAGATTGATCTCTTCCCATTTTCACTGTAGGATTTCTCTCTATCGTTTTTTTTTTTTTTTTTACCTTCTTTTCCACACTTTTCTCAAATTTGGAATCTTCACTCGGATCATTCTCAATTTCGAACCGCGGATGAATATGAGGATGACGATAATCGGTACGAAGTGATAAAATTAGGTGCCTTCAAATCCCTCAACGTACAAAATCTTTTGAGATGAAATTAATTTGCATTTATCGTAATTCTTATAGTTAGCAAAAATCCGTATAAAATCTCGTCGACATTCTGTCGTTGCCAATTGTATCCGGTCCAAAATCAGAAAATTGTTAATCCTTTCGGGCTGGAATAGTCCTCATGCTGCATTTCTCAGATCCGGAATTAAGTTTTTATATTTAAAAAAATATTATTTTGTATTTTAAAAAATTATTATTTTTTTTTACTTTTCCTGTAAGTAAATAATACGTCAGTAAATAAAAAAACAACAACAACAATTTGAAATACAGTTCGCCTGTTAAAGTCCTCAAAAACTTTGTACATACGAAGGGTTGACAAAAGTAAATAGACATCTTTGGTTTTGTTTTTCCAAAAACTTTTTTATTTCATTATAAAATTCAATAAATAATAACAAATTGAATCAATACATTTAAAATCATGTTCTTTTCCCTTTGCCTTTATTCATTCAATAAATTTGTTATCATTTATTAACTTTTATAAGCAAATAAAAAAAAAAAACCATGGAAAAAAATAGGTGTCTATTTACTTTTGTCAACTCAACGTGGAAAAAAAAAAGGTGTCTATTTGCTTTTGTCAACTCTCCGTACGTAGGTATGTTGCAGGATTATTCGGTTACTCACGCGTACACACACACACGTACGTAGAAGACGTGAAAAGGTTAATCTTTGGCTTAAATTTGGATTTGAGAAACTTCCAACTTGTTTTTACTACTGAATCTGAACCACATTTTTCAGCCACTAGGAAACCCTTCAGCTCTTACATTAATCAACAACGCTCCAAACTGTCATTTAATCCGTTCTTCTAATGCATCATGACCGGTCCCCATTGTCAAACTGGCGAGAATGTCCATCGTCGAGGAACGCCTTTTTGTGGGGTTTTAAAAGGAGATCGAAAGAAAGAGAGTTCTCTGATTTGAGTCATTAATATACGCTTCCTTGTTTGAATAATTTTTTGTATTTTATTTTGAACACACACACACACACACATATATATATACTGTACAGGGCTATTCAAATTGATTCATCCGATTTCAACTGAGAATACTTCCGTACCTATCAACCGTGCATCAACTGGGCATACACCACATGAAAGAGGAAATCTCCGAGTTTTACAAAATCACCGCGAGAGAGCTCCAAAGTCACGCCGTGGCCTAGCCTAGCAACAAACAGTCAGTGTGAAAATGGCGTCCGCACAGCAGGCGTTTTGTGTGTTGCAGTTTTCGAGCTGCAAATCGGTAGTCATCTTACACCGTGCGACTTCTTCCTTTGGGGGTACGTTAAGGATACTGTGTACGTGCCACCGTTGCCCACATCTTTGGATGAGCTGCGAACTCGCCTTGTTACTGCCGTAGAGTCAGTGACAACGGACATGCTGGAGGGAGTATGGGAGGAATTCGACTATCGTGTCGATGTTGCTCGTGTAACTAGGGGAAGTCACATAGAGCATTTATGAGGTGAGAGACAAAATTTGGACAGTTTTTCTTTTGGTTGATGTATCACAAATCACTCTGTATTTGTAACATTAAAAAATATTCTCATTTGAAATCAGGTGAATCTATTTCAATAGCCCTGTGTATATATATATATATATATATATATATATATATATATATATATATATATATATATATATACCCTATATATATATATAATATGAGAGAGAGAGAGAGAGAGAGAGAGAGAGAGAGAGAGAGAGAGAGAGAATTGATAAAAGTAAATAGACACCACGATGATTGTCCTCAAGAACAAGTGCCAAAGCTCATTAATGGAATGCCAGACCGTGTATCAGCTTTACATAATGCAAAGCGGAAAACAACACGATTCTAAATATATTCATTCAATACATCTGTTATTATTTAGCGACTTTCATTATCAAATCAAAAACTATGGAAAAACCAAAAGTGTCTATTTCCTTTTGGCAAACCCTGTATATAATTGAAAAATCCCAATAACCGCGACAAAATATAAAACAAATCCGCAGTAACAGGAAAATTTAAAAATTATTGAAATAAAAAAACAAAAATAAAACCCTGACTGATATTTTGACCCGCAACAACGGTGTCCTTCTCAATCTATTAAATTAAAAAAAAAAGAGTTAAAAACTAGAGAACCAACTCCAATGACAGCTTTAATAAAAAAGTCAATGACAGAAAATTAAAAAGATGAAGTGCAAAGAAGCCTCGTACATCTGGCTACCTAATTTATGTTATTTTATGATTTTCTTGACAATAATAAAAACTTATTATTTTCATAACCTAAATTTGAGTTGAAACAATCGAAATTTTTTGACCTAAATTTGAGGTAAAACAATCGTAAATTTTTTATATAAAATGATCTTACAGGGTGGCCCATAAGTCCCAATCGGTTATAATTAAAGCGAAAATCCATCTAGAGGATTTTCTTAAAAAAATGTAAATTCATTTTTTTTTATATAATCAATAAATAATTCTAAACTTATAAAGTTTTTACTTTGATTTTTTGTATTTTCGCTTTAATTATAACCGTTTGGGACTTATGGGCCACTCTGTAGAATCTTTTTGCGCTCCAAATCTGAAGCCTTCTTTAAAATTTCTACCTTCTCTACGTCAAATACATGATCGTATTCCTTTCTATATTTAACCAAACAGTTATTATGGTCCCTGTCCTCGGGCTATATTTATGCTGATAAGATCCTTTTGTTCAAAACCCTCGTTTCTCCCACGTCCTTGTTTTGAAAATCCCGTCGGCCCTACAACAGGATTACTCGTTCTGTGGTCCCCGGGACCACTGGTGATCCGCAAAATTATTCTAAAATTAAAAAACACGCACATCCACACCCATTCATTTTGCAAAACATTAACATTCTAAAAACGAAGTATTGAATATTTTTTCATACGAATATAGGCTTTTTTGTATTGAGAGAACATAATTATTACAGAAAGAAATTTAGCGGGAGTTTCTTTATTGTATGCTACTGCGTCACTAGTAACCGGCGGGAGTTTCTTTATTGTATGCTACTGCGTCACTAGTAACCGGCGGGAGTTTCTTTATTGTATGCTACTGCGTCACTAGTAACCGGCGGCGTTTTCTCTAACCAGTTAACCTCATCCAGTAACATTTTTATTTGTACTTTTAACAATAATATTGATTATTATTATTAATGAATATAGTATTAAAAAAAATTATAGTATTACAGAAAAGTTAAGTTAAATTTGGAATAGTGGGCCGCGGACGTTGGGATGATTGTGAAATGGGTCCCACATATTAAGAGGTTGAATACCACTGCCCTACGAGGAATAGGGCAGTAAATACACTATTCCTAGGTGGTTTTCCTCGTTAAATTCGGCTGCATTATTAATAGAATCTTTAACAAATTTAATTATATTTGGGATCTATGACTCGAGTGTTCATTATTGATTGGCATTTTTAAATATGCATTTCCTTTCTGCGTCCCATTTCGCCTCTTCTCCTGGCACCTTACAAAGTCCTTCTAGCGGAAAATAAAACCTTCTCGGTGAAATTCATGCGATATGCCAACCTTTTAAACGCAGATGTTAGCCGTTTTATTTTCCCATCCACAAATCTATTATAACGGGTTTATATTTAAGGGCGTTCAGAATTTGTGAGGACACCTTTCTTAATACCATCTTCACGATTCGAGAAAGCATGAATATATGCATCCTGAGCTGTTGGTTTTCTATAAACCTTGAAACAAGAATAGTTACGTTCATCCCAATTAACGTAGACATCAAAAAAAAAAAGCAGATTTCCCTCATTTTCAAATTCCACTGTAAATTTTATTTTTCCTTCTATAAAATTTGCACTTTTAAGTAATATTTTAATTGTGGTTTTAATATTTACTGGACCCTTACTCTGCAACAATGACTGCTTTGGTCCTGTTGGACAGGATAAGTACTTATGGTTTTGGTACAATTCGAAGGCCATTTCAAACAAGTAAACTCTTTTACGGCAGGACACAGATTTTGAAATCTTGGCTTTCTTTCGGTAACGTTGAGTCGTTATTTGTGGCTCGCCAGATCTTGTATTTGGCTTGCGCTCGCCATCTTCGAAAATCCTCTTTCTCATCTTACGTATTTATCATATTTGAAGTCGGTAGGCTACTCGCCTTTGACTTGTCTTTTTTGATGAGTACTTCCACCTGGCCTCACTTCTCTGGGGAAATTTCCTGTTCCCTGCAAATTTTTAGCTTGTGTAAATTACAAATATGATGTAAGAATATTGGGCTGCGGACTCATCCTTCCCACTTTCCCCCAACGGAGGGCAAAGATAGCCTCGGACGTGGGCACTGCGCCTGCCTGAGTCACCCATGTAACTGCGGACAAGCGCGTGAAGCATCCGAGCTATCTCTGCCTTTTCACCTCAATCCATTGGGAAACGAGGTTTTGTTTACGTAAATTAGGAATGCATTAGGTAATGAATACACACGAATTACAGGAATAATTCTGAATTAATCACCTTTACTGGGGTTAAACCAGCAAAAGTAATGTTAAAATCGTTGTAGTAGGAGAAGAACATTGATTATTAAGACAAATTATAAGAGCATTTGTCAAAACTACTATAATTTAATAAAGTATTGATTCCGATATATTTGAAAAACATATAAAATTTATTATTAAATAAAAATAATAGATAATAGTACTAAAATAAATGAATTTTATACGGAATAAATGTATAAATTTTATATACAATTACTTCAAATTAGTCCTAGAAATGCGCGATATTGCCTAAATTGTATCTCTTTCAAAAATCAGCTTTCCTCATCACCATGAGGATAGAAACTATTCTACAACAATGTATTTTGTATTTTCATGTATATTAGCACGTTTCACTTCAAAGCAAGTATCATTTTATAACTTTAAAGCGGTGGTTCTTAACCTTTTTAGGTTGCGACCCAAACTGTGGTCGCGAGGCTAGCTCGGCGAACCATGCCTTCAAACAGTTCACTCGTAATAGATAACAAAATAAATAATTAATGGTAAAATGATTAGGGATAACATAAAGAAATGATAAATAACAATTTAATGACCCAATCAAAATGGCTCGGCGACCCAGGGGTTAAGAACCACTGCTTGAAATATAGTGAATGAAAAACTGTCATACAAGGAAATATTCTATACGATATAAACTTGTGAATGATTTCTAAATTTTTGGGCATGACTGTATACCTTTACAAAAAGTGAAGGTGTACATTTCATCAGGTGTACGTAAAACTTCGACTCTTAAATTTAACATTTATTAGTTTGGTTAGTGTTCGCATTCAATACAGTTAAAATTTTAGGACGAATCTTAATTCCAATTTAATATTTCAGGTAACAAAAATACTAGATTCGCGACAGAGAATCGTCTGATTTTTCGTACCCAGTTTTCACACGTTCTTCCTTTCATACGGCAAATAAAAATACCCTTTTTTAATTTGATGTAGTAAATTCAATCAATTAAACTCATTCCAGCCTAAAATTACTTTCAATTGTTTAATTTAAATTGTTATAATTTGATTATATTTGAAGTGCAACTAATTATTTTTAATTTACTTGTGCGCCAATGAATTAAAACTTAATTATCCATTTTATTGTTTATTGATCGATTATTCACGATTTTTCCCGATTAGGCCTAATTATCTTTACAGCCATTTATTTTAATTCATTAGCAATTGTTCCACCTGTATATATACATATACAGTCAGAGCTGGGCACTTGCGGCATATTTTGCGGTACTGCGGTACTGCGGTACTACCAAACTACCAAACCGGGACCGCTTAACGCAGTACCGCAAAGGATCGCTGAAAGTACCGCAGTACCGCTACCGCATTCAAATTTCCGCGTACCGGTTTGGTAGTTTGGTAGTACCGCAGTACCGCAAAATATGCCGCAAGTGCCCAGCTCTGCATGATATACTAGTATAAAAGGAAAGTTTTGCAAATCACCGCACTGTAAATCGTAAAATTAAAAAAAAGATGAAATAATCACGAACTTCAGTTGTTAGCCCCAAAACCAGGAACTCTCATCAAAGTTTAAAAAGTAATAATAAATTCAAGAGACAGAAAATCCTCAGGGGTGCCGCGAAAGAGAGACAATTTTAGACAAAATCCTCAGGGATGCCGCGAAAAGAGATAAAATCCTCAGGGGTGCCGCGAAAGGAGACAGAAAATCCTCAGGGGTGCCGCGAAAGGAGACAAAATTCTCAGGGGTGCCGCGAAAGAAGACGAAATTCTCAGGGGTGCCGCGAAAGAAGAGAGATGGTATTAGGGTACTTTGAACCAGAAAAGGTTGGGAACCACTGGTCTAAGCACTTAACAGTAAGCCAAATAAATGCAACGAAATCTGTATGCGCGTACAATTTAAATATGATAATAGTATCTGGTAACACAGTTTCAATCTTCTCCGCTTTAACTGTTACCGGGTATATGACGTAAAAATTAAGAGATTATATTAATTATAGGTGTTCATTACAATGTTTATCACAGAAGTACAAGGTAAACTTACATTGCGTATTTAATAACAGTCATTAAAGTTGAACTTTAAAAACAAAATGAACAGTACTCCAACTGTGTCCATATATACTCGTGTATGTTAATACTCCGTCGATGGTCTCGGGTGGCTCGAAGTTGACAGGGGTTCTGGTTAGGTGGCAGCAACGGATTTCTCACTCTGGGATAGCTGGTACCGTGTAGGGAATCGCAGTAGTTTCTTTTATACTCTACTCCAATTTCTTCTTGAAGCGGATCGGAGAATTCTGTGAAAACTTACTAAATTATCTGACAGTTCCCCGATTCTTCGTGTAACGTATCAGAGAAGTTGGTGAGGCAAAACTGGTCTCAGACTTAAGAATGACTGATTTCTAACTTTTACTGCTGCTTCAAAACGCTGTGTTCGTTTATTTTACTCTTGGAGAATACGGACTCAAGGGTGAAGTAAAAATATCTCTTACTGACTTTTACCGCTTCTAGATATTACAGGTAATGCTTTCAGCCTCTAGGTCAGATTATACAAAACAATAATAATTTGGAAGATTACCAGGGTTTTTAGATGCTTTAAACTGGTGACGTCATTATTATTGAATGTTGACCTGTTTATTGATTCTCAATAGGCTGAATTCTTTTGCAAAATATTTGAAGATAAAGGCAAATTTTTGCTGTAACAGCGTATTGACAGATAAGCAATATATTTGAAGATGAAGGCACATTTTTCTCTTAAACGGTATATTGACAGAACTGATGTTATCATGATTTGCCGAGTTAACTCAAAATGGAAATCAAAATATGCATTTTATTATTAATTAAAATTAAACATGCATATAAGCAATAATAATTGGTAATAATTGTTTGAAATGTGAAGACACACAACTTGCGAAGCAGAAAGTTGAAAATTAGAAGACTTTGTACCCTAATTTCGAGCTTATGTGAAGAATAAAAGTCTTTGGTTATACTTGCTCCGTTCTGAGGAAGTTCACAAACCTTGACATGTGTTACTAAATTCATTTATCCTGCGGTGAAGAAGGAAATGAGCAACCACTTCACTAATATGCCCTTGTTAAACTCATGAAAATGTCCACAGAGAGAAATAGGAATAACAGCGTAAACGGAGTTGCCAGTCAAAGGATAAGCAATGTCGCGCTCGGCAGGAGAAGCAGCAGGGCTTCCCAGGTCGTCGTCAGACGAATTCCCCGCGACACCAACAAAAGAGTAAAGATTGGGACGTGGAATGTAAGAACAATGAACAGACCAGAAAAGTTAGAGAACATCAAACAAGAGATGAATAGGCTGAGCAAAGATGTCATGGGGGTTGTTGGAAGTCAGATGGCGAGAAGGAGATTTTATTAGTAGAGACGTGAGAGTGATTTATTCTGGTGGCGACAGGGCTGAGAGAGGAGTTGCTATTTTACTTAGAGGAAGGATAAGAAACACCGTAGAGGAGTTAGACCAGTGGTTCCCAACCTTTTTGAGGCGACAGCCCATTAGAGCTGATTCGAATAACTCATGGCCCACCTCCCATTTTGCTAAGCTGGTATCATGTTTACATAAGGGTTCATAAGCAAATTTTTGTTATTAACATAATGCTAAGAGGCAAGCAAGTGGGCCATGGCCCACCGGGTGGGAACCAGTGAGTTAGACTGTGTCAGATAGAAGCATGTGGATATGAATGAAAGGTGAAAAAGTAGACACATTTGTCATACAACTTTGCAAGTGTATATGCCAACAAGCGCCCATCCAGAAGAAGAGGTAGAAGAAATGTATGATAGAATAGAGGAAATAATTGAAGCCCATGGAAGAAATGCTAACGTAATAATCATGGGGGACTGGAATAGTGTGATTGGAAAGTGGAAAGACGGAAGGGAGGTTGGACCATTCGGATTAGGTAGAAGAAATGAAAGAGGAGAAAAGCTAGTAGAATTTAGAATTTTGCAGAAGGCAAGAACTCATGGTGACTAATACTTGGTTCTAAAATCACAAAAGAAGGAGATACACATGGAAAAAAAACAGGAGACACTGAAAGATTCCAAATTGACTTTATTTTGGTAAGACAGAGATATAGGAATGCAGTGAAGCTTATTCTGGAGCAGATGCTGACTCCGATTATAACTTGGTGGTAATGGAAAATATGGTGAGGTTGAAGATTCTGAAAAATAATAAAGTAGGGAAGCAATGGGATACTGAAAAACTGAAGGGAAAACAAAGGATAGTTTTTTTGCTAAAAAGGTGAATGAAAAGATAAGGAGGCAAAGAAATGACGGCCACATTCACATGACAAGTGAAGAAAGATGGTGTAGACCAGTGGTCGGCACCTCTGACCGGCGGGGTCAATTGTAGTATATAGTATATATAAAATAATAAATATTATTACATGAAGAGTGTTTTTTATTTTAAAATGTCCCGAAAATAGTGAACTTTGATTTAAATTTTGAACACTGATCCATTATCAAATTACCAATAAATCAAATTGTTCCAGTTTCAAAAAAGGTTGCCTACCACTGGAAATGGAAGAATTAGAAAGGAAAGGAAGAACTGATTTAATGTACCAAAAAGTTAAGGACATAAATAGATGGAAAAGAAGTAGCTTGGGAGTGCGAGAAATAGAGGGGAGAAATGGAGAAAAACCGAAAAGACCAAAAGATATAAGGAAGAGATGGATTGAATATATTGAAGAACTGTATGATAAAGAGAACAAACCTAATAACATCGAAATGGAGGAAGCAGATGAGGTGGAAGTAGATTGTATGGGACAGGACATATTGGAAAGAGAAGTAGAGATGGCTGTAAAAGACCTAAGAAATGGCAAGGCCCTAGGACCAGATGATGTACCAGCAGAACTTCTGAAAAGTCTTGAAGGTGATGCTAGAGAGGAGGTGAATGTATTGTGCAGAAACATGTATGAAAGTGCAGACTGGCCTGCTGACTTTATGAGAGTCTTTATGATTATAACTCCAAGAAACCGAGAGCCACCGAGTGTTCAGAATTTCAAACCATAAGCTTGGTCAGCCATGCATCAAAAATAATGCTAAGGATACTAACCAGAAGACTAACGAACAGAGCTGAGCAGTACAGTGGAGAGGATCAATTTGGATTTAGGTCAAAATGTGGAACAAGAGAAGCTATTGGTATTATGAGAATGATGGGAGAGAGAATGCTGGAACATGATTAGGAAATGTTTGTTTATTTTATTGACTTTGAAAAAGCTTTTGACAGAGTCCAATGGAGGAAACTAATGGAGATATTAAAGAATATTAATGTTGACTGGAGGGACCGTAGGCTGATAAAAAATCTATATTTTGGGCAGACTGTGAATGTTAGAGTTGCAGGAAGAGAATCGGAGCCTGGATTGGTTAGGAGAGGGATCAGGCAAGGATGTTCCCTGTCCTCAGTGTTATTTAACATCTATGTGGAAGCAATGATAATAGAAGCACTCTCAGATCTGGAAGAGAGAATCAGAGTGGGAGGTAAATTGGTCAAATCTGTAAGGTTTGCAGATGACAAGGCATTTGTTTGTAGTACTGAGGAAGGAATGCAAAGAATGGTCAATAGCTTGACAACAACGGCGGAAGAATTCGGAATGAAAATTAATGAGACCAAAACAAAGGTAATGAAAATTGCAAGAAGGAAAGGAGCACAAATGAACCTAACGATAGGAAATCGGACCTTAGAAGAAGCTGAGCAGTTTAAAATCTGGGAAGTTTATTAACCAACAACGGAGATTGCAATAAGACAGTAAGATCTAGAATTAGTATGGGTAAGGTAGCTTTTGAGAGACAGAAAAGACTACTTACAGGTAAACTCAACTTGAAGCTGAAGAAAAGGTTAGTTAAAAGCTTCATATGGAGTGTGGTACTGTATGGAGCAGAAATATGGACACTGAAAACAATTGAAAAGAAACTCCTGGAAAGTTTTGAAATGTGGATTTGGAGAAGAATGCTAAAGATAAGCTGGGGGGGAACACCAAAGTAATGAGGAAGTACTGCAAAAGGTGAGGGAGGAAAGAAGGAAAAGGATTGTTGAAGGAGGTGATAGAGGGTAGATATGAAGGTAGAAGGCCGAGAGGAAGGAAATATGATTTGATGGATGATTTGAAGGCAGGCAGGAGATACCATGAGATGAAAAGGATAGCTCAGGATAGAACACCTTGGCGGGACACATGAGTTGGACCTGTCTGATAGGCAGAACACTATGGATGGATGGATAAGCCAAAATTAAATGCTTAAAATTTAAAATCAAGTGTTAATTTAGAGTTTCGGCAAGATACGACTTCATCTTTTAGAACTAAGAGAGAATGTATAAAAGAATGAACATTGCAGACGTTAACACGATTACATGATTAAGCTTAATCTAGAAAATGCTTAGTTAATTTAAAACAGAAATAATCCATCAATCACTTAGCAAAAACAAAATAGAAAAGAAATTAAAAATTTATTTGTTTCCAAACTCTACATTATGTATGGTAGCATGTCATGCGAGTTTGGACCTTACATGCAAAAATGAATGTCAGAATTATTCATTTTTACATATATATATATATGGGAGTTGACAAAAAGTAAATCCTTCGGTTTTCCATGCTCTTCAAAATACATGTATTTATCAAAGAGGATACCCACATTTTTTACTGATTTAGAATTGGGTATGTAACAAATATCAAATATTATTTGCGTTCCTTCCTTTATCTTACAAGCCACGACTTCGGTTCCCTACCTTACGGGTAGGGCTTGTGATTACTTCGTGACCTTTAACGCCGCTCATCTTGATAGATCCGACCCTAACGGGCGACTGAGCGAGGGACATTAGCTGTACCCACTTTAGGCGAATCAGCCAATCATATCAGACGACTGAGCGAAAGAGATATTTGTTACTCCACTCAACTCTGCTCAAAACCGCGCAAAGTTTTTTAATTATAGATAGCTGTATCACTTTGAGATCATGAATTTACACTGTGTATTATTTAGATTTATTTTTATGCCTATGAGATTATAGTGTTCTTTCCAAGTTGGATAAATCTGCTTTTATCTTCCTTATCTCCCTTACTTTACCCCGTTTACCTCAGTGAAGAAACAACATTTCCAGCAAACGTGACGCTTTGTGTATCCCCTTTCACCGTAAGCCGAGAGAAGCCTTTTAAAAGCTTAAAGGAGCACTTAAAAAAAATAAAAAAATAAACACTACAGTAAAAAAGTTAAGAGTTAAAAATCCTTTGAAGGAATTAATGTTAGAAAAAGAATAGCTTTTAATAATTTTATTTTCCCTGTCTTGTATTTCATTTGTTTTTAACATCTTTCATCGTTTTACAAATATTTCAGAATCTCTTTTAATCCGATTTTCAAAAACGTGTTCTATATGAAACAGGTTTACATTTTATATCAAAATAGAGTACAATATAAAATACCTATGGAAGAATATGAAGGGAAAGTGGAGCGCGAATCATCTCACTAAAATAGTCTCGATGTAGTTTTTATATTCGTGAAATATTGCATTTCATGCTGAAATACATACTGATATTTCATGTTCAAGTTAGACGTTTAAAAGTTATCCATGCAATACTCGAAGCTCTGGTTCGCTCCCGCTCGTTGATTAGTTCCAATGTTGGGTTGAGTTAGCCGCTTACCCTGTCATTTACAATTATTTTTATCCTTTCTGTACGTAAGGAGTTACGTACATATACACACCACTGTTTAAGTTAAAAAGTACCATCAATATTGATAATTATATTAACGTTCATAAAATTATGGTAAATATTCATATTTTTGAAGTTTGAAAAGAAATAAAAACTTCTTTTCCTCAAAAAACAATAAAAAGATCGTATTTCAAAACAATTGCTTCTTTCTAATTTCGTAAATAAGAGCTGGAAAATATTTTCCCAGCTTCAAGTTAAACGGATGAAATGAATTTTGTTTCTCTTTGATAACCTTTTTAAAGGTCAATATTAATTAGCGATAAAAATTACCAATTGCTAATGGAAATTCTGTAAAGTTTTAATGAAAGATTTAGAATTTAGTGTTTGCTTATAAAAAACGGCCGCTTTTATTTCCAATTACCTTCGATGTTCCTCTCTATATGGAATAAGATAATTGCGAAATTGTAGCTTCGGTTTATTGAAAAGCAAAATCTCATTGTAAGTTTTATTAACTTTGATAAAGTTTTTGTCATTATAAGTTATAAAATGGAGTCATGCGAACATTTATAAACGCGTCAGAAAGAGGAAAATAAGTAATAATATACACTGTAATTAGATAAACTGAAAAATATTGTGAAATTGTGATAACTTTAAGAGAGGGACCAAAGTCAGATTAAAAAAGGCCTGTCAATAGATTTCAAAAGTGCGCTTCAAAGTAAATGTGTTTTGTTATTTATTACTTAGCCATCTATTCATCGTGTTCTGCCTATCAAGCAAGTCCAACTCATGTGTCCCGCCAAAGTGTTCTATCCTGAGCTATCTTTTTCATTTTATGGTAGCTCCTGCCTGCCTTCAAATCATCCATTAAATCATATTTCCTTCCCCTCGGGGTGTTTATTCAAGTTTATTTGCTTTTACAACATCTAAGTTATGTACTGATTTGCAAGAAAATTATACAAGGAAAGACAAAATTCGTGAATTTCACAATATCAAAACCTAAATTTTTTTGAAAATCATACTTTATCATTCGAGATTTGTTCTTTAATTTAATTGAAGTTATTATATTTCTTGACAAAGTTTTGTGATGACTGAGATATCAGTTAATCTCCCAACTCTCAAAGACTGGATCGACGAGCGCCATTCGTCGGGGTTGCTGTTCAGCGAACCGTTGAACTACAGCTTCGTAATCCACGGACTTGTCGTAATGAATGCTCATCAACGCCAAGGCCGACAATCTCTCCGTGGACATAGTGGTCCTAAGGTACCCCTTCACAAGTTTCAAGGTACTGTTGGCACGTTGACGCATTCCTTGCTGTACACCAGCCAAGGATAGCGTTGCTGCCAAGAGCTTTGAAAAGATCGATTACAACCATTCATAAACACTTTGGGGAAAGAATAATCCTTTCCTGGTTGAAAATGGTTACTTACGACATTGAACTTTTCAGCTTGTTGCAGAGATCTAACAGGAATTTTCTGACGCAACAGGGCAGCAACGTCAATATCATGTACCGATGCATAGCAAGCAGGGTTATCTGCAATAAAAACAAAATGCGGAGCTATTATAATTATATTAAGAAAATTAAATAAGATTTAGTTTACTTTAGTTTTTAGTCTTAACCGTGAAATATATCAAAACAAGAAAAATGGTTTTTTGTGAGTCAGCTTGTACAACACGTGTTCCTACCGGTATCATTGGCGCTCTGCGAATCCTCTTTGCAGTCGGGGTAGATTGTTCTTCTTCATCACTGTAAAAACGAGAGAAAATGAACTTAATATGAGCAATCGATCAGTAACTGTAAGTAGTTTTTAAAGTCATTGTTTTAGTTTCCAATACAATACTAACCTTGCCACTGACGTGGGATGGACCAAACTTGATGGACCAAAAAATCGGTCAATTCTTGGTTGCTGTTTAACTCTTGTTGACATTGTAAACCGAAAATTCTACTGAATAAATACTTTGAATGAATATTGCTTTTTAGACTTTTGAGTATTAAAGTAAGACACAGGGTCGACTAACGATCTGAAACAAGTGAAACAAAAGGGTATATTACATGCTTTTAGTGTTGTTTGCAAAATAACTTGCATGTTCAGTCAGTTAGCTTTGGGAGCGGGCTTTCTGGTTTAGGGGGGGGGGGTTCGATCGAACCCCCCGAACCCCCCCTGGATCCACCACAGCACTCTCATTCTCTCTTCCAGATCTGAGTGCTTCTATAATCATTGCTTCCGCATAGATGTTAAATAACACGGGGGACAGGGGGCATCCTTGCCTGACTCCTCTCCCAACCAATCCACGCTCCGATTCTCCTCCTGCAACTCTAACATTCACAGTCTGCCCAAGATATAGATTTTTTATCAGCCTACGGTCCTTCCAGTCAACATTAATATTCTTCATTATTTCCATCAGTTTCCTCCACTGGACTCTGTCAAAACCTTTTTCAAAGCCAATAAAACAAACAAACATTTCCTGACCATGTTCCAGCATTCTCATAATACCAATAGCTTCTCTTGTTCCGCATTTTGACCTAAATCCAAACTGATCCTCTGCAATGTACTGCTCACTGCTCAGCTCTGTTCGTTAGTCTTCTGATTAGTATCCTTAGCATTATTTTTGATGCATGGCTGACCAAGCTTATGGTTCGAAATTCTGAACACTTGGTGGCTCTCGGTTTCTTGGGGATAGTAATCATAGAGACTCTCATAAAGTCAGCAGGCCAGTCTGCACTTTCATACATGTTTCTGCACAATACATTCACCTCCTCTCTAGCATCACCTTCAAGACGTTTCAGAAGTTCTGCTGGTATATCATCTGGTCCTGGGGCCTTGCCATTTCTTAGGTCTTTTACAGCCATTTCTACTTCTCTTTCCAATATGTCCTGTCCCATACAATCTACTTCCACCTCATCTGTTTCCTCCATTTCGATGTTATTAGGTTTGTTCTCTTTATCATACAGTTCTTCAATATATTCAATCCATCTCTTCCTTATATCTTCTGGTCTTTTCAGTTTTTCTCCATTTCTCCCCTCTATTTCTCGCACTCCCAAGCTACTTTTTTTCCGTCTATTTATGTCCTTAACTTTTTGGTACATTAAATCAGTTCTTCCTTTCCTTTCTAATTCCTCCACTTCCATGCACTACTCTTCAAGCCACATCTCTCTTGCTTTATCAGTTCGTTATTCAGCTGTCTGTATCGTTGTCACCCTTCTTCTGTATTTATACTCTTCCATTTTCTGCTTCCTTCCATTTTGTCAAGCATCTCTGTAGTGACCCAGGGTTTCCTTGCTTCTCTTTTCACATAACCGATATTTTCCTGTGCACTCTCCTTTTTTATCCCTCAGTCGACACCATCTTTCTTCACTTGTCATATGAATGTGGCCGTCATTTCTTTGCCTCCTTATTTCTTCATTCACCTTTTTAGCAAAAACTATCCTTTGTTTTCCCTTCAGTCTTTCAGTATCCCATTTCTTCCCTACTTTATTCTTTTTCAGAGTCTTCAGCCTCACCATATTTTCCATTACCACCAAGTTATGATCGGAGTCAGCATCTGCTCCAGGATAAGCTTTCGAGTTTTTCACTGCATTCCTATATCTCTGTCTTACCAAAATAAAGTCAATTTGGAATCTTTCAGTGTCTCCTGGTTTTTTCCATGTGTATCTCCTTCTTTTGTGATTTTGGAACCAAGTATTAGTCACCATGAGTTCTTGCCTTCTGCAAAATTCTACTAGCTTTTCTCCTCTTTCATTTCTTCTTCCTTATCCGAATGGTCCAACTATTGCTTATAAGGTGACACATCAAACCGCGGAATTAAATGCAAATCTATATGGAGAACTAGGCTGTGTATCTGATGAGCAGTGAGCGTTACTCAGGAGGAACTTTAACTAAGATAAAATTCACTAGGAAGTAAAAAAAAAAAAAATGGTGCAGAGATAAATAGGATGTTAGATTTCAGTGATTATAATTTTTTAATTCAATGGATATAAGTGAACCTGCGAGAGGGAATTGTAAGTTAGATTTTGATCAGAGAAGCTAATTTAACCTCGGACATTTGTGTGGCGAGAAATTAGGAGCATGTAACCTTAACTTTGTTACATTTACTATCAACATTGTCATTCAGGCAGACGAGAGCCTGTTGGTGTACCACACTAACTGCATTTTCTCTGGGCTGATTTCGAGGGACCAAACGATTGTCTTAATGATAGAGGAGGAGGAGGAGTTTTGAATTTCTTCGAAAACTATCATACTTTATGGTTAAATAGAATACTTCCATTCTTATTTGGAAGAGGTTTAATTCCTCCAGTGCTCATCGAAAGAAAGAAATTAACACTGGTATAAAAGAGAGAAACAGGGTGTATATACATTAATAAAAATGATAAGAGAATATAAGCATGAATAAAACTTTTTAACTTGCGTAGGAGAGTTAAAAAAAAGGTAGGGGAGTAGAGAAGTCATGGGCGTGTCTCAAAGTAAAATCAGTCCGAAAAAGGAGTTCTTCGTTTATGCACACAGACATGAAGATAGGGCATTTTACTTTTCACAAAGTAGTAAATAATGTATTAAACAAGTTATTTGTAATAGTTTTCACTAGATAAGATACTAGCGTTGTTTCTCAAGCAGTGGCGCGCTTTCAGAGAGAACCAGAATTCATTTAGATGAACTAGTTTACTCACGGGAGATTTTAGAGGGAATTAGCAAAATGCAAATTTTTTATTTACCTCACCCGGATGAGTTTAGGCCGAGAACTCTAAAGTTAAAAACAGCATAGTCGAAATTTTAGCAAAAATTTTTAACAAATCGCTTGAACAAGGTAGAGTACTAAAATTTGTAAACTGGCCAAAGTAAATGTCTATTTTCAAAAAGACAATACCGTCCTCTTAGTCTAACACTGGTTGTGAGCAAATCCCTTTAGCCGCTTATAGCGACTAGGAGCGTACATCATCTTGAAGATTATGACCTCCGAAAGCACAGGTCAGGTCTCACCAACTTTTAGAATATTTTCGTATGTTCCCCACGATGATAAAAGAAAGGCAGTTAATAATTTTCTTAGATTTAGTACGGGGAGAATGTAGACATCAACCGACCAGGGAAGTACTCCGGCGAGGACGTCAGGCAGGAGACAGGGAGTGCTGAAACTCCTGTTTTTCACGTCACTGTCCTCCTAAGCTCATCTCGAAAACCTTGGACCTTGATTTTGTCTCTTCCTTTTCTCTGGAGCGGGCATTCGCCTTTGGCCCTTCCTTCTTGCATAGAAAATAAATACATATAATTTTCAATATGCAAAAATTCCCCGACCGAATTCACCTTTTGAACAGGTGAGGGCGCCAACCATTACACTACGACGGGATAAAAGTTATGCATTATGCGTTTCCTCGGTTGTTTAAATATATGAAAGGCTGTGTCAACTTTTATCCCATCGTAGCGTAGTGGTTGACGCCCTCACCTTCTACTGAAGAAGGGGGTAGGTTCGAATCCTAGTGGGGGCAATTTTTGCATATTGCAAAATCGTGCTTGTTCATGCATGATATTCCATCATACAAAGTGTGTGGTTTCAAGATATATTTTATTTTCCTTTTATAAAGAATTGTTATATTGATTTGAAAAGAAAATTTTTGCGTAAGAGACAAAATGGTTTATTACGCAAACATGAAAAGACACTTTAGCAGTTCCAATAAAAGGTCTTCTCGGTGTCATTCTTCATGAATAATGATATTAAGTAATCCATCCGACGGAGAATAATAGCTGGGAGCTTTCCTGAGGACCAAGAATTCATATTTAATGTCAGAATTAATGGTGTAGTCTTAGGGCACTGTGTCCTTACTTTATTCTATAATTACTATACTTCGTAATAGTCAAGAATTATGTACCAACGAATTAAAAATAATTTTGTGTGTGTGTGTGTGTGTGTGTGTGTGTGTGTGTGTGTGTGTGTGTGTGTGTAACATCGGCTTTGCCTTTCAAAACCAAATATATTTCCAATAACTTTAGTTACGCTGGCAAACGTTGTAGGAGAAAAATGTATTGAAAATTTTTCATCATGAAAATTCATCAACTTTGGCCAAACTTTCTCCGGTTGTTGGCAGAGTTATGATCACCGATTCAGGATCGGAAATTGAACCAAATTTTTAATCTGACTGAGAGGTACAACTCCCAAAACACGGAAGGAAAAGGGGCCTTCGTAAAATTGCGAAAATCCTTCAATCTTTGGCAATGAAATACTGTATAATTTTGATATATGGAAACAGCTACAAGAAAATGAAGAAGCGTTCAAGTCAAATAAAAGTTTGATCGAAACAATTAATAGATAAATACCTACAGAATTTTCTAAACATTTATTTGGGTTTCATTCTATATTATATATAAACTGATAAATTTTTAAGTCCAATTTTCGATTTCAGTTTAAGTTTGCAAAAATATCGATTTCAGTTTCGATTTAAGTTTTTAATTTGTTTTCGATTTGAGTTTTCGATTCAAGTTTTATATTTTTAAGTTCGGTTCAATTTACATTTCGATTCCAGTTTTTTTTTCAGATTTATTTAAGAATTTTTTGTACTATTTATATTATTTTTGGGGGGGGCACCCTACTGACAAATTCAGATTTAATTTTATATTTGTATTTGCATTCGATTTCTGTTTTCCAAAGAGAGAATTTGCTTTAGTAACTATCTTTACTTTTATATAATTAAACGTGTAAGCATCTACGTATAGCCAACTGAAGCAGCACAAAACACTCATCTTTTTTTTTTTTTACTTATTCGCTTCATTTCTTTCACATAAAGTTTTATTTAACAAAAACTTTCAATTCGAAATGGTTTATTAATTCGGCCATTTTTTAAATTTTAAAGCACACGTAATGTATAAAATATTAAGGGGAATATACAGGGTGTACATAAAGTCAGGATCTATTTTTGTGAAGCACTTGGAAATTATATGGAATTCAATCATAAAATGATAAAGTGGTAACATTTATTAAATAATTAAGAGTAGGATTCGACGTGACGCCCATCAGTATCCCTGCACAGCTCAAATCGTTCCGCAGCATTTCTAAATACATTCTGGAGCATTTGCGGGGTTATGTTATCTGCAGCAGTTCGTATACGTGTACGTAAGTTTTCAAGACTCGTAATCTTCGTCTGATAGACGTGCGATTCGATAAAGCTCCATGCAAAGAAATCTAAAGGGGTTAAATCTGGTGATCTCGCTGGCCAAGGTCTGTTGCTTCCGCGTCCGATCCAGCGATTTGGAAAACGTCCATTTAGATAATCCTGAACAATTTTGGCATAGTGACAAGGAGCACCATCATGTTGATAGACGACGGTACTAACAATCCTATCCCCAATCAGCTGAGGTTCAAGGAATTGCTGCAACATGTCCAGATAAAATAAGCCTCGTAACTGTAGCTTCAGCAAAGAAAAAACCATAAACCTTAGATTTTGTTAAACCCATCCAGACATTAACTTTAGGCGAGTCTCTTTCCCAATTTTGGACGAAATCATTCGGTCTTTCATCTGCCCAAATTCGACAGTTATGGCGATTTACTTTTCCACACGTATGGAAAGTGGCTTCATCACTAAAGAGAATGTTCTCCATTAAATTATCACTCCAGATTTGTTCTACGAGATCAGCACACACAGCACTTCGTCGAGGGAAATCTTCCTCATGTAAATCATGTAAAACCTGCAAATGATAGCTTTTCTTCTGCAAATTAACTTTCAGAATTTTGTGCACAGATGACGTCGGGAGGCCGAGTCTGTGTGATGCAGCACGAACGGACGTACGTGGCTCCTCAGTGATAATTCCGCATACTGCATTCACGGTAAGATCTGACATACACGGTCGTCCTGATCTTGCTTCATCATTTACAGATCCCGTTCGTTTAAATTTGTTCACCAATTTTCGTATTGTCTTGTCTATTGGCCCCGGCTTATGAAATCTCCTTCTAAACTTCTCTCTGATGTCATTGTATTTCTTTCCCTCGATTCGCCAAATTACTATTGCCACACGCTCTTCTGTATTCATTCTAAGGGCTTCTGAAAAGAAAAATAGAAAAAAATAATTATTTCACAAAAATAATCCTGACTTTATGTACACCCTGTATAATGGGAATAAAATAATTAAATGCACCTCTGTTTATTACATACAAAATATCTTGTAAATTCGCATGTTAAAATTAGAACGAACAATTAAAATAATGTCAGTGTTTTCGGGCAACAAATTGTTTCTTTGAGGACTTAAAATCAATCTGAAAAGAGGAAAAAGCCGTTCCACATCGAATTAAAGGATAAATGAATATTTTAAATCCATACAAATGTTAAGTCGCAAAAAAAAGGAAAATAATTCACGTTATTTATATTTTTTAGCGATCCAAATACTCCTCAAAATGTTATTTTTAATTTATTCGAATTCAGATTTCAGTTTTTGATTGTTTTTCAATTTCAGTTCAAATTTCGATTTTAGTTGTCAGAATTTTTTTCAGTTCGAGTTTTTTTCGATTTCAGTCCATAAAATAATATCGGTTTTATCAGTTTATCGATTCCAGTTCCATTTAGTTTCCTATCCATGGTTAAAAGTATACATATTTTTTATACATATTTTTTTTCACCCAATAATTTTGAGAGAGAATTTGTGAGGACTCGCTCCCAATTTGTTTTTTACTCATTCTCAATTATTTAAATAAAATTAACTTAAACTAAATGTTATAAATATTAAGTTGTATTTTGTAAGACATTATGCAATAATAGTCTCTCTCTCTCTCTCCCTGTCTCTCCTACATGAATTAGCACATTTTTTGTACGATGAATTTTTGGGTGGGCAAGGACAATTGCATTATACTGTAAGTAAAAGTATAAGAAAGTGATCTTTAAATCTGGCATTCGAGGAATGGACGAGGCACACGGTAATTTGGTTAATTTATTTTAAATAAGAGGAATTCGAATATTATTAAAAACAGCGTAAACTGTACTAATTAAAATAAATTTATTAAGTATCCTAAGTTTCAACAAGACATTCCTCTCTAAAAGGTCTTGTTCCCAACATTTGAATTTAATGCAGTGTTTGGAAAACAGATTAAGAACGGTTTTACTAGTCTGAAAAATGGTAATAAAAACAGGCAAATCTTTTTTGTGTGCATAATAAGAAACCTTAAAAAGGAACAGGGCAAGAATAACACACAAAAAAACATTTGATGTTAAAAATTCAAAGTTAAAAACAAAAAAGCGGTATCTTCTAATAGTGGACCGGCCAAAATTCAAAAATCGACTTTGAACGGCGTTTTTTAATAGCTCGTACCCATGCTAAATCAATGTACCTGTGGGTGAGGAATAAAATGCAGGTGGATGCCACTCTCGCTTTTGGCTTTGAAGGTCATTTTCGAGGTCAAACTGTGCAAGAAATTATATTTTCTAATTTTAATTTAAAAAAAAATATTTTGAGCTAATTGGTTTGACCAAATGTTTCATTTTGTCACACTTAGTGATAAAGAAGTATGATGACACGCTTATTCCATCTGAATTACCAACTCAAGGTCAAATTCAAGTTAATGACGAATGAAATTGTGCTAAAAATGTGATTTTTTATTTTAATTGGCGAAAAAAAACATTGAGCAAGTCTGTCTGTCAAAACAATTTATTTTAACATGATTAGTGCCTAATAAGTTTGATGGCATGAATTAAGTACTCACAGTAACAGAATTATCACAACTAAATCACAAAGCAGTAAATATAGCCCCATAACTATACAGTTTACACACTAGTAACACCTACAAGTTCACGTTTCTTGATGAACAGCACCGAAATGCTGCACTGACAGTCACAATTGTGTGGATTGCAATCACTTAAGAACAGAGTTATTAGTTCCTTACAGCACATTCCAGCTTCTCTCGATTTCAGCCCGGAAGAGACAGATCTACTGTCCAGCTGGGTTACAGCAACCGCTGTCGTACACTTCATCCTTTTCCTGAAGCAGTTGCATCTAGCTGTCTTGCACTTTTTCTTGCAACCACAAGCAACAAGCTCCAGGCAGGCTTCAGGGATTGGAGGAAGTCTTGTCCACACTGGTAGGAGGCTCCCATTTTCCAACTTCCAGGCTGAAGTGTCCACCGGATCTCCAACATCTACGTGCTCTTTATCAGCCTGGAGCCATATTTTGGCCTGATAGTTTGTCCGCTTGGCGTGGAGCTCCAGGGCATCCTTTGTCGGTGTGAGCATTTCCAGAGTCTTCTTGGCCTTACCAAAAAGGTGAACTCTGGCGTCATCAACTGTGTGTTGTTCCGGGGTGCCATACAAATGACACACAAACTTCTCAACATCTGCGATATCCCCATCTCGACCAATGGCGTGCAGGAGTGGGTGGTCACTGAACATCTTCCAACACTTCTTTTTTCCATGACCACTGGCACTGAAGGACGAGGCTATGTCACACCCGGTCAAAGCGTGGAAGCTGACCAGGTTGTCCCTGACTGGGGGCGACAAACTCTTGAATACATCGTGCACGGGGTAGCATTTTCGGTTCTTGGCCGTTCCGCACAGCATCCACACTTCAGCGACTTTGGTGCAAACGAAGTGAATCAGCACCATTACAGCAGTATCTCTGCACTCTACCAGTATTCGTTCATAGCCCTGGGGCACTGCATCACGTGAGTGAAGGATGAGCCTGGTGTCATCCTCTTCATGGTTGTGCAGTGGAACGTCATGTAGCCTGGTTGACCGTACTTCAGTGGCTTCAGAGAAGCCACCCCCTGTCACCAGCTGACATCTTTCTTGAAGATCTCTGCCCTTCTTAGTGATGACGTTAGACAGAAAGAAGGCTAGGTCAGCCTTGTTTGTATCCAGGGCCATGAAGTTTTTCCACACTTCAGGTAGTGGAACTTGTGGGCCATCAATGACTTTCCAAGTCCAAGTCGGTTTCTTCTTGCTTGCACGCTTTGTCCTGGTAACTGCTTTGATCGATCCTTCCCCTGCGTACCGATCAAAGATGACATCAACTCGTGTGTTCATTGAAATAACTCGTCACGGCCTTGAAGAACACTTCAGCATAGTCGCCGAATGTCCGACAGCCGCCAGGCTTGCCAAGAGCTTGGATGAGTGCAAGGCCATCTATCATCATACAGGTCTTCAGATCAGAGGTTGGAACCTCTGATCTTATGGTCTGCTGAGCCATCAGGATGTTCATCATCTCAGACTTCGATGTCGAATTCATCTCTCCTTCTGCCTTCGCCAGACTAAATGGGACTGGGGACAGTTCATGCTTCAAGATGTTGACCATCTCCACCATGCGACCTGTGGTCGCGGCATTCAGGAGCCGCTGTAGTAGCTTTCTGTCAGCGTTGATGGTCTTCTGCATGTTCTGCTTGGTGGAAACTGTAGCTTTGTACACATCAGCGAAGGTTTTCGACCGATGTTCATCGTTTCATGGAAGCCTACTATCTGTTCAATCAGTCTCTCCTTCATAAAGCCGATTACATGCTGCTTTCCTCGATCCTGAGCTGTCAGCAGGTTCTCCACAACATCTGTGGGTGCGGTGTTTTTTGCCAGTGAAACAAGTGGGATGTTAGTGGCGGCATCTGTATCTCCTGCTTCACTCACGTGAACTCTGAAGACGTCAAACTGCTTCAACTGCTGAACTAGCTTCATGACATCATGAGCGTCACGCCTAGTGCGAGAAGGCAGACTGTCAACCCGAGTGAAGGTGGCTTCTCCATCATCATCGTGAAGATTGAAGAGGCATCTTGTGTCTTGAGAGATGCGTGACCGCTGACCATGTGATGCAGAACCTGTCTCGTGCTTGGTCATTCTTTGTGATGCCGATGATACCATTGTGCATCTTGCATGTACGATTTATCCATTCGGTTGCCTGATCAGCTGGAACTTGGTTGAAGCGCTTCGCCGTCCTCTTGACGACAAAGTTCCCATTACAGAACGCTGCATGAACTTCTGGTGCTGACTTCTCAAGACCTCTCATATCAGCCAAGTAGACCGGCCCCCAACGTGCATAGTTTGTGTGGTCATAGATAGCCAAGGCAGCATTGCAGCAAAGGCTTCTATGTGGAGACTCCACATGCCATATCTCTGAGCTCTGATGAAGGCCAGTAGGATCTCTACCATTTCCATGTAGGATGACCACAGCATGAAGTTGGGATTTTCAGAGTGCTGGTCATTGAATTCCTCCATGAAACTGTGGAATTTCTCATCTGCCAAAACGTCTGAGAAGTTGTTAACAGCATCGCGCATCTATGTCAGCTCTGTCTTTGAAAAGCGAAGCAACATTGAGGGCAAGCTGTTTGACGTTCTCATCTCCGTTGCCAGTTGCAGCCAGCCATGATTCAAACATCTGCCACTTGATGCGCCACAGTGACTCATACGTCAGCTGGTGACTTCTCACAGCTCGGTAGTAGGCCTTGCCATCCAGCATTGTCTCAGTGGTGTTAGCCGTGGAAACACCTGCCTATGTCCATAAGTCATCAAGTCCCACACTTTCCATGTGTTGACTAATGGCTTTCAGAAAGTTGAAGCAGATATGGAGGCCTCCCGTGAGCAAGACCACGTTGGCAAATTTCGAGTTTGCTCAGAATAGTTCCTTACCCCTGCTGTACAGAGGCTGATCAGCAGTGATGATGGTGTACTTCTGGCTGACATACTCAGAAATGGCCATGAAGCGATTGATGACGGTGGTCATGGTGTCATTGTCATCTGCTGGTGCCTGCAGGATTGGCAACACCCCGGCGGTCGTTACTGGTGGATCCGCAGTGCTGACAGATTGATTGAATGCTCCCCAGCTTGGAACGGACATTGCTTCATCATGGATGCGTGACACGACCCAGGCCAAGTCCTTGACACTTGCCCGGTCCCTCTCAGGTTCATGTGACAAGTCGTCTATGTCAGTGTCGTAGCCAGGAGGAGATGGCCTCTTGCCAGATGGGAGGGTAGCATGGTCCAGCCTTTGGAACTCCTGTGGGTCATCAGGTTTGATAGATTTCGATCTCTTGTGCTTGCCACCCTTTTGGCCATGACTCTGATGTGGAGGGGGGGCCTCTCTGCCATATCATCAGTTGAGTGCTGTGGAAGGTGTTTTCCCCGTCTAAGGTTGACTCCAAGACATCTATGTTGTCACAAGAGCAGTGAATCATTCTCTCTTTGACGATGGTGTCAGGGATGTAGAGCATCCATTGCCCAAAGAGCAATCGTAGAAACAGGTATAAACTGTCGGGTATGACGCGATCAATATGTTCCTGATCAAGACCTTGCCATGTCTCGGAGTGTCCAGGAGTTTCAAGATGATCTTGTCGAACCTTCAGAGCCACGTGTACCATATCTTGGAATATGCTGCTAGTGGCACACATGCGGACATCAGCATCTTCATCTTCGGTAGACTCTGACTCAGAGGTGACAGGACCTTGTTCACAGGACTTAGCCAGTGCTTTGGAGATGATGAAATCTGAGCTCTCTCCAGGTAAATCAGCAGCGGACCCCATGACAATGGGCGTACATAGCTGGCGTTTGATCCAAGTAGCCTTTGTACATCGTAGAACGTTGTTCTCCTGGAGTATTTCACGGTGATGCCGGTGTCATTACACATACTCTCGTATCTGTCCCAGACGTCTCCCATGTCGTATACGTGACCACGAGACAGGCCTACTGTCAAGTCTTTGCACAGTTTCGTCATACAATCATTTTCAGGCCCATGCTGCTCCTCTGACACCGCTTGTTTTCTAGTACGTCTCTCAAATGTCACCAAACATGCCAAATGATAGCAGATTTCAACTGCAATCACATCACTCACCGCTGACAACGGTATGCTCATGTCAGGCTCGTGTTTGACACGCTGGATCAAGTCATCTGACTTTTCCATTGTCTCCACCCTGTGCAGTTTCTTTGTGGTCTTCTTTTGGCAAAACATGCAAAGGGTCCAGTCAATCACAGGTGTTGAACGTCTACGCTTTGTGGGGAAAAGCCTGAGAGCCTGCACTTTTTGTGGTCGCCGATGCACCCATGGTCTGCTGCTGACTTCGCGGCCTTTTGAGTTTGCCTTCAGAGGTGAATAAAGAGTAGCATGATTTATGCCACTCGAGTTCCAATGCATTGAAATCATCCTTGGATTGACTTTCCAGTCTTTGTAAAACATCAAGATAGTAGGTATCTCCCAGGTTCTTTCATCGCCCACAGTCATCGTTCTTGCCTTTCCTTCTGCTGATGCTGTGTGCACGTCACCAGCGCTGCTTTGGCAGAAGAAGGAACAATCCTCACTGACATCCTGACGTTTCCTCTTGCGCTTGATGACAGCTACAGGGTCCATTGCTGATGAGCTTCCTATCTGCAAAGACAAGTGGGAATGGCAGTATGTAGTAGCCACAGATATTGAAACAATTCGAAACATACCTATCCTTTAGCAGTATTATTATTATTTTACCAGCTGACACTGTCTGCACTCTTTTAATTGCATATACCAAACCAATGTCTGACCAGCCAGTGCACTGAAAATATTCAACATGTGAAAGTATGCTATTACTTGTACTATGGTAGTAGTAGGCACATGCGCACCTCACACAGCATGCTAAATGTAGTTTTAATGGAAATAAAAACATCCAGAGTCATAGTTACATTCAATTATTATCCATGAAATCACAAAAATATGCTTTATGTGCTAATGATACACCTTTAAACACGTTGTTACATAGAGGCACCACTGAAATACAAAAATTCGGAATTTTTCAGAATTTAACTTTTGTAACCTTGTGTAGGACCTTCAAACCCAAAATTGAGAGGGGCATCCACCCACATCTTATTTGGCCTCCTCAATACTACTTATCTAAGTGGGTGCCTGCTATTAACAAAAAACGCCGTTAAGTTTTTTCTAGAGGACTTTTCAATTTTTGGCCGGCCTACTATAATGGCTAATATGGAAGTGAGTTAGACCCTTCAGGAAAAGGCGGAAATTGTTCTTTTGCATGCATCTGGCCTTAGCCAAAGAGAGACAGCTGAAGAATTTCACCGTCGTCATCCCAATAAACCACGACCTGGTAAGCGTTCTGTTGGTCGAATGCTTTCAAGATTCGAGGAGACTGGGAGTGTTCAGGACAAACAAGAGCAGGTCGCCCATGAACTTCAACTGGTGCTGAAAGCAGTATTGATGTATTTCCACGATCACAGTAAGTCCACAACGATGGGTAGGAAAGATTGCATATGAAAGTGGATATTCAAAGACATCTGTACACCGAATATTGCAATGTCACAAATTTCATCCGTACAAGATACATTTTGTACAGGAATTACATGGGGATGATACAGATTTATTTCAATTTTGTGAATGGTTTCAGTCAAAAAGAAACCTAGCTGACGATATCATGTTTCGCGATGAGGCGTGTTTCCGGCTGAACGGATACGTAAACCCTAAACCGACACAACACCGTGTACTGGGCGCAGGATAATCCTCATGTCGCTGTTGATGCTTATCACCAAACTAACCCAAAAGTAATGGTGTGGTGCGGCATTCATAGAAATCTTGTTTTGGGACTACTATTTTTGGAAGGAAGACTTAATGCCAAACGATATCTCCAGTTGTTGCATGATGTGTTGCAACCGTATTTGGATGAAATGCCACTCGCGGTGCGACATCAGTTTTACTTTCAGCAGGAAGGAGCACCACCTCACTTTGGCTGTGAGGTGCGACGTTGGTTGGATGAAGTTCTCCCTGGCGATGGATTGGGAGCAGGGAACCAATCGAGTAACCACCAAGATCCCCGGACCTCACCCCGCTAGATTTTTGTTTTAGTTCTAATGTATTACTTTTGTAAATTGAATTTAAAATAAATTTTCTTATGAGACCGGACTTATGGGACACCCTGTACACACACACACACACACATATATATATATATATATATATATATATATATATATATATATACATATACACGCTTGGCAAGAACTCATCACACTGGCCAGAAGAGCACTTGGGAGGAGTACAAGCGCCATCAAAGGGACCCGACCCGACTGATCTAGCCGGATGAGACATTAGTCAAGTAAGTCATATATATATATATATATATATATATATATATATATATATATATATATATATATATATATATATATATATATATATTTTTTTTTTTTTTTTTAGTTCAGGAAGAACCGATTCGCCTCTATTTAAAGGGCATATCTCAGCGGAAAAACAAAAAAAAAGTGAGAGGAAAGACAGAGGAAAAAGAAAGGGTGGAGGGGACAGTCGAAGTGGAAAAAGACCAAGGATGACAAGGACTGCAGGGTCGAGCCCCATCATCCTTGGGTGCTAGGGCCGGGAGGGCGCACGTGAAACCTCCAGGAACAAGCACGTACAAACGAGCACAAAGAGCACTCAAGAGCACGAGCTTAGAACCCCCTTGCGGGGATATATATATATATATATATATATATATATATATATATATATATATATATATATATGAAAATGAAAATGTTTATTGGCAGACTATAGTCCATATGACAAATATTATTAATACAATGACAGTTCACATACTAAGGATAGAAATATATACAATTGATTAAAAATAATACTGTAATGTCGAAGTTAAGTGGAGCTACAGACAGACGTTTTCGTACTAAGAAGTCCATCGCTTAGAGGATAAATGGCAGGACTCATGGATAGCTTGGATGATCGGGTTGGTTGATTTTTTAATTCTTTGCATTAGACTGTGTTGAGCACGTCTTGTTATGGCCAGTGTGGTGATTTCTTGCCAAGTATATATATATATATATATATATATATATATATATATATATATTATATATATCTTCTATCTATTCTATCTTCTATATATATAAAAGAGGAAGTTTGTTTGTTTGTCTGTTTGTCTGTTTGTTTGTTCTCTATTGAAATGAATATGGCTGCACCAAATAGTGTTAGTAGGTAGGTAGGTAGGTAGGTACAGTAGGTAGGTAGGTAGGTAGTACAGTAGGTAGGTACAGTAGGTAGGTAGGTAGACTAGACAGTAGGTAGGTACAGTAGGTAGGTACAGTAGGTAGGTAGACTAGACAGTAGGTAGGTAGGTAGGTAGGTACAGTAGGTAGGTACAGTAGGTAGTTTTTTCATTTTAACACAAAAAAGCTTAAAATCATTATTTTCGAAAACTTTTTAAAATATAAGGTTAAGGAATAAGTTTTTGCATTTTGACAAAAAAAAAGCTTAAAATCATTATTTTCGAGAACTTTTTAAAATATAAGTTTAAGGAATAAGTTTTTGCATTTTGACATTTGAGTGTGACTTTTGCTATGGGTGACAATGGCCCAAAAAAGTTGGAACACCTCGCAATCTTTATGTTTTGACACCCAATGGAAAAACACGTAACATTGTTTACACTGAAGTGCTACAAAATGTCTGATGTTTTCAAGGAATAAAAACAATTACCAAAACTTTGTGTTTATGTGTTCATTTAGTTTTGTTCATCTTTTTACCTTATTTTGACACACCCTTACATCCCGGGCAACGCCGGGTATCTCTGCTAGTATTATATATATATGTAACGAACGACGCTTGTGTAGAAGAGCGTTCCGCACAAGATGAGGAGGGAGAACGAACAAATGAAAAATGAGGTACCTCCAAGGAATCGAACCCGGGATCATCCAATTGCCGGTCGGATATGCTATCCACTACACCAAGGTCTTCGATCAATCAGAAGTCGTAATTCTCCTACATACAAGCGGAATCAAATGCCCTGAGGGGGCACCTCATTTTTCATTTGTTCGTTCTCCCTCCTCATCTTGTGCGGAACGCTCTTTTACACAAGCGTCGTTCTTTACCTTAATTATACTGTGTTGTATAAGTCCCATAAGTCCGGTCTCATAGGAAACAAATATATAAATGGTCAGAAGACAACAACATGACATTTAACATCGAGAAATTTCAGCTCTTGAGATATGGTATAAAAGAGGAATTTAAACAGACTGCATATTATGTTCCAGATCCACAGGAAATTCAGAGAAGCACGAAAGCGATCGATCTGGGGGTAATAATGACCGATGATGCGAAATTCGAAACATAAAATCAGATAGCGATAAATAAAGCAAAAAGAGTCGCGGGACAGGTACTAAGAACGTTCAAAAGAAGGGACAGGACAGTAATGATTCCCCTGCTAAAGACATTGATTAAAACAAAACTTGAATACTGCTCAGTTTTGACGTCCCTACATAAAAAGGAAGAAACTAATAAACTAGAAGAAACGCAGAGACATTTCACAGCCAAGATTGATGGCTGCAAAGAACTCAACTACTGGAAAAGACCGTAAACTAAATCTGTACTCCCTGGGAAGAAGAGAGAGGTACAGTGGTACACCATAATCTACACATGGAAAATGATCGAAAAACTGATACCAAACCTAAAACTAAACCTAATTACCATTCAAACAACACTGGAAAATAGGAAAGGCAGAATGTGTAGTGTTCCCAAATTAAAGGCCCGACAAGGGACCTCCTCAACACTGAAGGAAAATAGCTTGGTTGTGAGGGGGCCAAGACTTTTTAACGAGCTTCCAAAGGACCTCAGAAACGTTACAGGGGTCAAAGTTGAAGTCTTCAAGAGAAGACTAGATGCCAGGCTCAGGACGGTACCAGATGAGCCGGGTGTACCTGGTTATGTATGGTGGAGAGCACAAGAAAGCAACTCGCTCCTCCACCAAGCCAGACCTAGAGGCGGGGCTACCAGCTTGACCTTCGTATGAAGAGAGACCAACGCACGGAACAGCAATAAGGTTAACAAGGTGTATATATATATATATATATATATATATATATATATATATATATATGTATATATATATATATTATATATATATATATATATATATATATTATATATATACACTGTGTGTATATATATATATATATATATATATATATATATATATGTATATTATTAGGGTGGTCCACAACAGCGTTTTTTGGAATTTTAAATTCGGTCACATCTGCCCTTATTCTATTCCCCCACAATATTCCCCCACAAGAATAAACGTGCCAATTATCTTTGCTCTAGGACCTTTTTATGCACTCGCTCAAAATGAAACAATTTGAATAATGACTTGACAATTTATGACTGGAACATTTACTGAATAAAGATAATAATGACTTGACAATTTATGACTATATATAATATATATATTATATATATTATATATATATATATATATATATATATAATATATATATATATATATTATGAAATTATAATAGCGGAACAAATAATGCACACAGTTGAAGATCTTTAGGTCTTCTTGAACCAGTTTTAGTCGGCTCTTTGAATTCCTTGCGGTGCTGAGCGACTGCGCGGAGAAGGTACTGCTTTTGCGCTTCATCCTTCGTGATTGTGCTGTTGAAAGCCTTGATGGGCGCAACTCCTCTTTCTGCGCAATCGTTAACCACTGCCATCTTCTCTACACGTTCCTTCATTCCTTGGTAAGCTGGATCTGTGTTCCAATCATTTGGTGTCTTGGACAGGAATGATTGCGCCTGTTCACTTCCGTGCTGCATGACGAGGTTGAAGAAGATTGCTGAACGTTTGGTGGTATAGAATTCCAAGGGATTGCTCGAGGAGAACGTTTTTCCATCCACGCGCTTGAGTCCTTTTCTTTTTTGGGAACAGCTACGATGTTGTGAGCAATCCTCTCCTTCGTGGACGCGTGAACTCGAGGATCAAAGAGTGCCAAGGGGATTAAGTGCTCAGAAATGAGCTGAGTGACAAGGAAGTTCTTGTCCTCCTCATTCATCATGGTCTCGAGGGCGTCATGACGCGAAAGATCGAACACATCGTCAAGGTCTCCGCGAAATATGTCCTCCTTCATTCTGTAGGATGGGAAATTCTTTGTGCGGTTCTTCTTCAGCCCCTTGTATTGCTCGTACAGTTTCAGGAGCTTCTTCTCAGCGTATCTGGTATCCGTCATTGGAACGTTTGCTTTTGTCCAAAACCGGATCAAAGCCTCACTGGTCATCACCGCACTGTTATATTCTGTCTTCCTCTCCTCCAGATGGTGGAACATGAATTTCTGGAGGACTTGAAGCTTGGTAGGGAGTCCTGCCCTAGTTAACTTCTCCTCCGCCTTCCCTAGTAACCACACCTCACTGCTAGACTGTGTTTTTGATTGCTTCGGCGGCACTTCTACACATTCCTACAAAAGAAGAAGCCAAATTTAGTCATACTATTAGTAATCAGTCATTAGTGAGACACGTCATGCATGATTGAGCGACCTCTTAACAACACCGTAGACCAACCATACTTCACACAGTTATTCACACTAAGTGTAGGAACAAAAGCAACAATGACCCAAAAGTGAAATCTCAGATGCTAAATTTTCCCTATGTTTGTGAACCACCCTAATATATATATATATATATATATATATATATATATATATATATATATATATATATATATATATATATATATATATATAATATATATAATATATATATATATATATGAAAATTATTTCACGAAAATAACGTGAAAAATTTTATGATGAATAAAACCACGAAGGGAAGGAAACACAGAATGGTGGGTGCTCAAGGAGTGTTCCTGAGGATGTCATTAGACGAAAGCGCTTGAGCACCATTCTGTGTTTCCTTTCCTTCGTGGTTTTATTCATCATATATATATATATATAGTAGGTGCCAAAATTAAGATTCCACTTCAAATTTTCGTAATATTTAAAATAATGTTAAAAAATGCGACGAAACCTAATTATCTCGTAATTTAATAAGAAAAGGAAATTAATATTAATGAAATACTCAAGTTGGAACATAAATGAAGACTTTAAAGCAGAGTTTCCCAAACAGGGTGGCACGAAATTTCATGAGAATGGCAAAAATATAAGTAATTGAAAGTTTAAACGTTACTGAAGATACGAATATTTTAAAGGAAACACTGTCGCCATTTATAACATCCATACGTGGTGATGTTGGTAGTGGTGGAACTGGATGGTAAACATTGAGGGACGAAAATACTTCGCGGTGCCACGTAAGAAGAACAGATAGCACTGGGGTGTCTTAACCCAGAGGTCGGAAACCATTCACCGGTTCAGACACTAAACTTGATTACACAAAATTTTGAGATTTGATTTTGTCAATTGTTTAGTTATTAATGTTTATTGAATTAACATTATTTTAATAATAATGACGTGTCTCGTTATTCTGAACTAATTATATCCTCGTTAATTTCATTATTAAACAAAAGTCTTTCCAATCCTACTTATAAGTTCAATGATCTGTCGTATAAATGTAAGAGACTGTGCATTTATTTGGTAGTAGTGATACACTGACTTACTTTACCCTCATATTTGCATTGTGTTGTTACTCATTTATAACTGTATGAGGCTAGGGCGGGTCATACTATGCATTTTTTTTAAATCAATGGAGAGGGGTGTTCAAATGACATATTTTGGTGTATAGAACACAATTCTGAAGAAAATATTTAATTCTGATAACCCTAACCTACATCATTTTGCAGTTGATTATTATTAAATTGTTGATTATTTTACTATTGTAGTTACCCCAGAATATGTCTTCTCACGTTTTCTATCATGGCTGCTCACGTTATCTCTCATAGAGCATTGTTCTAACTAATTCATATAAACACATATAATGTAATTCATATAATAATAATAATATTTAAATACTCAAATAAAAAGGTGTGCCATTCCACTTAATTGTAATTATCATACAGTTTGGTGATTGATAAGAGCAAGGTCAAGAGAGCACAGAAGTTGATGAGAGAGCTGGGGGAACAGTTCGAGAAGTGCAGGGAGGAGGGGTGGATCTCTTGCATCCGCTTTGATGGGCGGATTGACCTGACCAATGTGATGATGGAAGCTGAGGGCAGTGACCAATCTTTTCCCGCAAAGATCAAGGAAGAACACTATAGTGTTGTTAGTGAGCCTGGCAGCTACTATCTGTTCCACTTTACCCCAGAGAAAGCAACTAAAGAGGAGTCACATGCGGAGAAGATTGCTAAGGTTCTGTTTGCCTGGCTGAAAGAGAGGGGTTATGATAAGACCTTGTTGGCCATTGGAGGAGACTCAACAAATGTCAACACTGGTGTGAAAGCTGGAGTAATGCGGAAGCTGGAGCTGCACCTGGGGAGAAAGCTGGTCTGGTTGGTGTGCAACCTGCACACTGTTGAACTTCCCCTGCACCATCTCATTGTTGACCTTGATGGCCCTACTCTGTCAGACAAAAAATTATCCGGGCCAATAGGAAAGCTCCTTGATTCTGCTACAGACTTTGATATCAATCCAAACTTCACCCGAATCGCTGTTGGCCCTCCACTGATCAAGCTTCCTGACAAGGTCATTCAAGATCTCTCAACTGATCAATACTATGGCTATAAAATTGTCTGTGCAGTCAGGGTGGAATACTTCCTGCAGGGCTGGCTCTGTTAGAGATAGGACCAGTAAACCACAGCCGCTGGCTCACCACAGCGAACAGACTTCTCAGGCTCTGGGTGTCAAAGCACGGACTTAAAGGAAAGAACCTGAAGATTCTGCAATTCATTGTGGAATTCATCATTGGAGTGTATTACCCATGTTGGTTCAACGTGAAGGTTAAGCACTCCTGGATCGAAGGGCCTAGGCACATCCTCTTTCAGCTGGACTGCCTCAAGTCCCAGAAAAGGAGGTGCTGGATATTGTGATGCCAACTGTGAGAAGATCTGCTTGGTATGCCCCAGTGAAGTCATCCTCCAAACACTACTCTGCTCTGAGGATCAGAAGGAGAGGATTGAAGGGGTGGAGAGAATCCTGGCCATCAGGGAGAGGGGGACCCGGACACTCAGCTGGGGGACTCCTCTGTTAGGAGCAGAAGGACACCTGACATCAATTGTGATGCTTCCAGCATCGGTGACTTGATCAGCTGATCAGAAGGTGTGTCAGAGCCACCTCTCACCTGCTCTCTAAGCACCTCAGAGGTGAAAAACTTCATCAACACCCCCATGGAGGTGCGCAACTGGCCTTGCCACAACAAAGCATTGAGAGGGTTGTTAAAATGGTGACTGAGGCTTCTGCTAAGTACTTCTCACAGGAAAAGAGGGATGGAGGGATCAGGGCTCAGGAGCAGGATTTGTGCAACCTGGCAAAGTTCAAGATGTCAGGAGAATGATCTTTGTAATTATATCCAGTGATATACATGCAGTTCACCTATTAATAAATATATGTAAAGTTGATTTGGCCTTGTCAATATAAATGATTTACCTTATATCTTTTAATATATTATAAAGGGGTTCAAAAGGGTAAAATTGGCAATTTAGAAATACAAAATGATGTAGGTTAGAGTTATCCTATCCAAAAAAGAAGCTCATATTTGAATTCCCCATGTAAAAACACATAATTTAGACACCCCTGATGGTAGGATTTCCTTCAGATTCATGTTGTCACCTGAGTACGACCCGCCCTAAATTATGAGGCGCTCCGGACCACGAGCTGCCAAGCGCCAAAATTAAAAAAAAATGGAGGAAAATATGCAGTTAAAGTTTGTCAAATTGCAAAACGCCATAATTTTTGAACCAATAACGATATGTGATTGATTTCGACCATACGTACAGGTCCACAACCTGCTCCCTGACTCACCCACGGGATAGAGGAAGGGTGGGGGAATATAGTAGTATAAATAACTCAATTCTGACCCCACTGGCGCTTGGCAGGTTGTGGTTGGAGCGCCTCATATATTGTGTTTCGCGTTGTTTTTGTTAGTGTTATCTTTGATCCTGCGCGTGTTTAAACATTCTTGGTCAATTGTTTCTTTGTGACATGGTTGGTTGGTAATTTTACACTTTGTTCAACAATTTACGTATATATTTAAGATATATTATACGAGTATAATTGATCTTTCACGAGTGTTTCATTCGTTAGGGAATATAACTTTACTAAAATTAGTCACAACTATAAGCATAAAAATGGTTAATTGTGATTAGGATTTCAATAATAGGATTAATCTCAAGCGTACTGGTGATAAAATCAACCTCATTAACAAGTCCATTTTGGCTGTCATTGCTTGTGGATTCGTGTCACTTTGCTGTAATGTAAGATGATGCTCACAGAACTTAATAATAATATTAATAATAATAATAATAATAATAATAATAATAAATAATAATAATAATTTTAATAATAATTTCGTAACAATGAATGAATGACGAAGGTAAAAAGAAAGTGAAATAAAAGATTAAAATAAAGTTGTGCTCCTTCCTGCCTCAGACCATGTAATATTTATTATTTTTTTTTTGACCCTTTGATGCATATTGTATCTCGATGTACTATGATGTATCACGTATGATGTGTAAAAAAAAATTTAGAAATTTGTTTTTTATACGAACCAAATTCTCGAATGGTCAATATTTCTCTCGAATGAAATATTTATCGATAAAACTATTTCGAGATTTGCCCTCTCGACGATGAAACAAAAATTAGGATCAGAGCCAACTACCTAAACTAGCTTATGTTTACCGGGTATTAAGTATGCTTAACCCACGCATAAGTATATATATATATATATATGTATATATATATGTGTATATATATTATATATATATATATACAGGGTGGGCCGAAAGTCTGGATCCATAGGAAAATATTTATTTTAATACATAAATTACAACAAATGGTAAATACTTACAATGAATCAACTTTAACTCGTAAATGCGTATCCGTGATACTGTACAGTGGTTCGTACTCCAGCATAAACAACAAATTATAACAAATGCTCAAATTGGCGGCCTCTGACATCGAGACACTTAGGGATGGAATTTATGATTTTTAATAATTCTTCGAATTGACGTTCTCGAGATGCGTGTTTCATTTGATAATCTTCTTGTTGACTTTACTGGACTATTCGTTAAAGTTTCACATACCATTGCAGAGGTATTTTCATCAGTTGCAGTTTTTGGACGACCAGAACGCCGTCGATCATGTACACTTCCTGTTTCTTTGAAACGTTTAAACAACTTGTCATCAGTCGCATGTGTTACTGGATGCTTATCAGGATGATTTCTATTGAATTCGGTAGCAACTTCTCTGTGTGTAGCGCCCTGTCTTGCGTACATGAGCACAAGTTCTACCCGGTCTTCTGTTGTTAGATTCGAAGCCATTTCTGGGCTGATATAAAAAAAGTATTTGAGTATTTATACTGGAGTACGAACTACTGTACAGTATCACGGATACGCATTTACGAGTTAAAGTTGATATTCATTTTAAGTATTTACCATTTGTTGTAATTTATGTATTAAAATAAATATTTTCCTATGGATCCAGACTTTCGGCCCACCCAGTATATATATATATATATATAAATTATTTCCTATGGACATCTCCTAATCAGTTTGGCTTTAAAACAGGGGTGGGGAAACCCTCGCCCGCGGGCGAAATTTCGCCCACGAGCTAATTTCAATTCGCCCGCTTAGGTATTTATTATTTACTAAAAATTATTTATTTACAGCCCAGCAAATAGCTTTTTAAAATACATCTTATATACAGCGTGTCCCAAAGAAATGTATACCCACTTTGTTCGATAATACCAGCTATGAGGATAATAAATATATTACTTTTTATATGTTTTTTAATAAAGAATTTTCTCCTGAATCTAAAATGAATGGTGAAGTAATTGAGGAAGTACAAGAGTTTAAGTATTTGGGTCAAACTATTACCAGCTCCTTGAGTGATGACTCGGATATAAGAAAACAATCTCGAAGCCTGTGTGCTAAAGCGAATATAACCATAAGGAACTTTCGTTTCTGTACAAGTGAAGCTAAAGACACTCTTTCGTACTTTATGCAGTAATATATACGGTCAGCAACTCTGGCTGAATTATAAAAAAGGTTCTGGCAGAACCCTAAATTTGCTGTACAACAGGTCTTTTAGACTCTTACATAAATTACCCCCGAGATGCTCAGCTTCGCAAATGTTTGCTACCCGCAATGTTCCGAGCTTCCCGGAGGTAACAAGACGTGCTCAACACAATCTAATGCAAAGAATTAAAAAATCAACCAACCCGATCATCCAAGCTATCCATGAGTCCTGCCATTTATCCTCTAAGCTATGGACTTCTTAGTACGAAAACGTCTGTCTGTAGCTCCACTTAACTTCGACAGTGCAGTATTATTTCTAATCAATTGTATATATTTTTATCCTTAGTGTATGAACTGTCATTGTATTAATAATATTTGTCATGTGGACTATAGTCTGCCAATAAGCCTTTTCATTTTCATTTTCATATATATATAAAGGCTGACCGTTATGAGGAAAAGCTTTTAAGTAACTTATAAAATTGGTTTTATTTTCAGTAAAAGGTGAGAAACGTACAATATAGGGTGAGATGCGAGTCTAAATTTAACATTATCTCTTCATGACCATTCGGAGCCTATAACAACTAAAACTGAGAAATATATATACACACGAGCCTCAGTTATAGTTAACCTAAATAGAACCTTATACTCGTAGCTAGCTCCTGGAGGCAGTCGGTGACTCGAGTAAATGACGACTGTACTTAAAATGAACGGTCAACAATGGCCAAGTTTAACGTCCAACGTAGAAGCTTTATCTTCACAAACAGCTATTTCGTACTTAACTGAATTTTGAACCTCATGGTCCGAAAGATCATCAGGTGCCAGGTAGGCAGCTTTCAGATCTTGAACGATTGATCTTCTCGGAATAATAATAAAAATAATAATAATAATAATAATAATAATAGTAATAATCCAAGAATACTAAAAAATGAAATAAAATTGAAAGAAAGAAAGGTGAAATTACCAATCAATTATGATCAAATATAAAATGATAAGTTTTTATTTTTATTTTTAGTTATTTCTTGTACCAAACATTACGTTGTTTTACCATTACGTTGTTTTGTAAGGAAAATTTACTTAATTATATTACAAATAAACACTAAATCTTATACACCAATTATTTCGTTTTGTATTTTGTGCAGACACTCCAATGGCCAATGTCGTAACACCGCTTCTCTTCTATCAGCTGAGTTAAGCGACAGTGGATCTGGGTTGTAGGTAGACGGGAGACCGTCCTCTACGTCCAGAGTCGGATCCCACGTCAAAGAGCGAAGTTAAGCGACATTGGTTCTGGGTAGTAGTTGGATGGGAGTTTTTATATATAAACGTGTATCTATATATATATATATACACACACACACACACACACACATATATATATATATATATATATATATATACAGGGTGTCCCGTAAGTCTGGACCCATAGGGAAAAATAATAAAATTACAAAATAGTCCAAAATTTATTACATAATCTGTTCAAAGTGTCCGCTGTTGTGTTCCGCACACATATTGAAGACGCAATCTCCACTGCGACAGCACTTTCTGAATCACAGTCGCAGAAATTTCTTGACACGCCTCCACAATGCGTGCTTTAAGGTGGAAAATGTTCTGAAGTTTGACCTCGTACACTTTGGCTTTCAAGTGGCCCCACAAATAAACTCCAGCGGAGTAAGATCATAATAAAAAAATAATAAAAATAATAATAAAATAATAAAAAATATTTATAATAAATTTTTGGACTATTTTGTAATTTTATTTTTTTCCCTATGGGTCCAGACTTACGGGACACCCTGTATATATATATATATATACATATATTATTCATGCCGATCAGTTCATTTAAAATAAAGACAAAAATTACAATAAATTTACATATAAAGAGGGTTGACAAAAGTAAACAGACACCACGACCATTGTCCTCAAGAACAAATGGCAAAGCTCATCAATGGAATGCCAGAACGTGTGGCACCTTTACATAATGAAAAGGGGGAAAACAACACGATTCTAAATAAATATATTTATTCATAAATCTGTTATTAATTATTGATTTTTATTATCAAATCAAAATCTATGAAAAAAAAATCGTGTCTATTTACTTTTGTCAACCCTCTACATAACGAACAAATACAAGAACACAAAAGCGATTGCTGAAACAAAACGCAAGAAGAGACAAATAATTACAGTATTTTAATGAAAAAAAAAAAGGTCGCGTTAAACTAAAAAAATTCTAGTGATAAATTTCTTCTTTGTATTTAATATTTACGGTATTGCATAATGTTGCATGAAGATAATCGTGAAAACAGGGGAATGAAGTAAATTAACTTGTTAATTACAGTGGAATGGCGAAAGGGCAGAGGATTCTTGGACTTTTCCCAATCGCCAATTCCAATTCGGAGTCTCGAAGCTTAGAGAAATCTTTCTTAAATGGTCCACAGATTTACGCCGAGATTTAGAGCCTCACTCTATTCGTACAATCTCTCTCTCTCTCTCTCTCTCTCTCTCTCTCTCTCTCTCTCTCTCTCTCTCTCTCTCTCTCTCTCTCTCTCTCTCTCTCTCTCTCTCTCTCTCTCTCTCTCTCTCTCTCCGTGTGTGTGTGTGTGTGTGTGTGTGTGTGTGTGTGTGTGTGTCAATTAAATGAATGTTTTGGTTGCTTTAAAAAATTTCTAAGGGCACATATTCAACTGCAGGAATAGACCAATATTTTAGTTTAGATATAATAATTATCATTTTAGACGTACTTTGATTTCAATACAGAGTTTAACGCTTCAGTATCTGTATTACCGTTAATGCGCGGTTAATGTACAGTTTCAGACTGTCGATAACGATAACAGACTTTAGGGACAAATTTTTGATGCGAGTACATTATGCGATAATTATTATGAGAGATCTTAATTTACCTCGCGGGGAGTGGGGTGGTCGTTCGCTGTCTAATTCCGGTCGTCGACTGAACTCGTATTTCCTGGAAAGTTCAATTTTTCAAATGATCGAGGAACCCACTGGAGATCGCGATATTCTAGATTTAGTTTTAAGGACAGACCTAGACTAAATTGATAATATCTTTGTAGGAGACTACTTCTCCACCAGTGATCAGAGGCAGATAACATTTGAAATTAAAATTAATGTCCATAATTCGAAGAACATGAATACGTTTTGGATTTTAAAAGAGCAAAATTTCGCGACGTGAAACTACAACTTTCGAACCATAATTGAGATGAAGCTCCATCGCACGATGATATCAATGGCACATGGACTTCTTTTTATAATTATTTTAAACGTTTAGAATCGAGTAATAACCCATTATGTAAAAAGAGACTGTCGAAGTCTGTTAAACCTAAATGGTGGAATGCTGAAATTAAAAGTATTATTGAAATAACAACAAATATAAAAGCAACAAGAAAGGAAAGAACACGAACAATAGAAAGAAGCAAATTCGAAATTTTTAATTTTCACTCCAAAGCTATAAACTTGGAAGATGTTGCATCCAGCATGGAAGTAATAGATTGCAAATCCATCTTCGAGGCCAAGACAACGGAAGAGATGCTAACGACCTTAGAGGAGAAGACGCTGGAAATTGTGGAAAGACATGGCTTAAAAATACAACAAAGAGGAAAGAGAAGCAGGTTCGAGAGGCAAAAGAGGTCATTGTTCCGAAAGAGAAAAAGAGAGTGACTGCAAAATCAGATAACAACATCGGAAAAATATTAAATGATAAACTGCAGAGTATCGATTGGGTCATACAGGAACTAATTGAGAAGCATACAGAAAAAGAAGAAGGCGACGCTATAGAGGCGATAAAGGTTAACTCAAAGTACTTATATAATTTTGCAAAAAGGAAGTCGAAAAACCATGCGACTATTGGACCTTTGAAAAACGAAGACAGTGCTTTATCTAATGATCTAACAGAAGTATCCGAAATATTAAGAGCTCAGTACGAATCATCTTTCAGTATCCCAAAAACTGACAAACTGATATGCGATAGAAATGCGTTCTTTGAAGAAGAACTACAAGGGGAAAGTATAACGGACTTCGACTTTACGACAGATGATATTACCCAAGCTATAGGGAAACTAAAAGCACACTCAGCGGCAGGACCGGAATGCACTCGCTGAACCCCTATACTGGATATGGAGACGATCACTAGACACGGGAGAAATACCGGGCATCCTGAAAAGCGCGAACATAGTCTCAATATACTGTATAAGGGAGGAGATCGATCCGAGGCCAAAAACTATAGGCCAGTGTCACTTACATCTCGTCTCACTAAAATATTTGAAAGAATAGTTAGACAGAAGCGTTCGACAAGTGTGACCATGGAATCATAATACAGGGTGTCCCAGAATTAACTATCTATTTCAATGAAATCGGACAAATTTTTTAAAAACACACACTTATTTATGTTTATCATGTTTAATATGTGTTAAAAATGTATAAATTTCTAAATTTTTTTCATAATTTTATTTTCATAATTTTTTCATTATCTGGTCCAATGAAAGACCGTCTGAAGTCATAGAATGGCAAAGAGACTCTCCAAAAGTTAACGTGTGGCTTGGAATGACCAAATACAAAATTTATGGCCCATTCTTCTTTGCGGAAGCAACTGTAACAGGTACCGTCTACCTTGATATGCTTCAGCAGTTTCTCGAACCACAGCTTCTTGATGATGGCATTCTTGATAATGTTGTGTTTCAACAAGATGGAGCACCATGTCATTATGCTCTAATTGTTCGAGAATACCTCAACAGACGCCTTCCGAATCGGTGGATTGGACGTGGAGGACCTCGACCTTGGCCTCCGCGTTCTCCGGATTTGACACCCCTGGATTTCTTTGCATGGGGTTTCATAAAAACAAAGGTTTATCGCCAAAAGATCAATGCTTCTTGTTGAAACACAACATTATCAAGAATGCCATCATCAAGAAGCTGTGGTTCGAGAAACTGCTGAAGCATATCAAGGTAGACGGTACCTGTTACAGTTGCTTCCGCAAAGAAGAATGGGCCATAAATTTTGGATTTGGTCATTCCAAGCCACACGTTAACTTTTGGAGAGTCTCTTTGCCATTCTATGACTTCAGACGGTCTTTCATTGGACCAGATAATGAAAAAATTATGAAAATAAAATTATGAAAAAAATTTAGAAATTTATACATTTTTAACACATATTAAACATGATAAACATAAATAAAAGTGTGTTTTTAAAAAATTTGTCCGATTTCATTGAAATAGATAGTTAATTCTGGGACACCCTGTACATAAACTGAAGTATATGGGAATAACAGGAAAAGTATGGAAATGGATATATAATTTCCTTAGTGAGCGGCGGTAAGTCGTTACAGTACAAGGAGTATCTTCATCAGAATCAGAGGTCCTCAGCTCAGTACCACAAGGAACAGTATTAGCTCCACTACTCTTCATAAGCATGCTAACTGACATAGATGAGGACGTTACCAGAGACAGCACAGTAACATCCTTTGCAGATGACACAAAGATCAGTAGAAAAATAAGAAACCCAGAAGATATAGGATCTCTACAAACAGACATGAACAGTATCTACAAGTGGACGGAAGACAACAATATGAAGTTTAACACTGAGAAATTTCAGCTGTTACGGTATGGAAAAAGAGAGGACCTAAAATTCATGGAATATTATATCCCAAATGGACAGGAAATTCAGAGAAATTCTGAAGCAAAAGATTTAGGGGTGTAATGAGTGATGTTGCGAAATTTGAAACACAAATAAGATAGCAGTAAACAGAGCAAAGAGAGTATATATAATGATTCCTCGACTGAAAACACTGATCATACCCAAATTGGAATACTGCTTGGTCCTAACATGCCCATATAAAAAAGAAGACATTAGACAACTAGAAGGGATTCAGAGAAGCTTCACAGCCAAGATCAAGGGGTGCAAAGAACTAAACTACTGGGAATGGTTAGGCGAATTAAACCTATATTCACTGTAAAGGAGGAGAGAGAGAGATATATACACTATTATTTACACTTGGAAAATAATGGAGAAACTAGTCCCTAATCTTACTCTGAACCCTGTAACTCCCCAAACAACAGTGGAAAGTAAAAAAGGAAGACTGTGTCGTGTTCCCAAATTAAAGGCTAGACAAGGAACATCCTCAACCCTGAAAGAAAATAGTTTTGTTGTGAGAGGACCAAAACTGTTTAATCAGCTGTCCAAAGACCTAAGGAACACAAATGGTGTTGCAGTGGACATCTTCAAAAGAAGTTAGACACCTGGCTCAGAACAATCCCCGATGGGCCGTCGTACCTTGCTATGTGAGGTGGAGAGTACAAGAAACCAACTCCCTACTTCACCAGGCCAACTCGAGAGGAGGGCGACAAGTTTGACCTTCGTGAAATGAGGAATCATCGCGTAGAACATTTGAAAGGTTGAATGGAAAGGTACACTGTATATATATATATATATATATATATATTATATATATATATATATATATATAAGGGGTTCCAAAAAACCTTAGCCCCCCCATTTGCAGCTTACATGTTTACTTATATCGAAATAGTTTTTAGTGATTATAAAATATATAAAATTCTCTATTTATTGCAAGTATTAAAATTACTCTAGCTGATAAAGTGATAATATAATGGCTTCTCAATTAATTGGTGATTGGAGAGGCAACGTATGATAGCTCGCATACGAGCAATAACATTTCGGGAAGCTCGTGATGCTGGAGCCACCTTTATAACACGTTCACGGGTTGCCAAAAAGTTGCGAACAAGTGAGGACTTCGTCAAAAGAATTTGGAATAAAACTTTGGATGAATGTGAAATGGATACAACCAAATCTGGGCGCCCAAATTTGCCACGCTCTCAGGAAACAAAGGACATCATTGAAAGCGGTACGCGTAAGCGGAAAAACAGCTGTGCTAAACTTTCTAGAGAGATCGAAGTGTTGAGAGGAAAGATCGTTAGTGGTGAGATCATTCGACTGTACCGTCATAGGCAAGGTTTTATTAAAGCCTTGGCATGAACTTCCAAAGCCAAGAAAAACTCAACTTAACATCGATGACAGAATGTGGTTTGCCCATTATCTTGAAGATTGGGATGTGGATGATTTCATGCATTTAGCTGTCTCCGATGAATTTTTTGTTTAGTAACACGTCGGCCTAACTACCAAAATGAGCGAGTGTGGGCCACAACACCAGATGAAATCGATGACAATGAACATTATCGCGAATTATTAAAAGTCCAGACTGCGTTGGTGTGTTTTGTTTTGTTCACTGCAAAGAAGCTCATGTGCGTGCTGAAGCCAAATGGTCAGAGTTTGGATGGACAGTATTTTCGTGATATTATTCTATCCCAGCATGTCATTCCTTTTCTAAGAAACCCAAGCAGTGTTATGGATGTCGATCAGGTCACACTTCTGCACGATAAGGCCCCCTGCTTTAAGGCATTAGCCACTCAACAGTTGTTGCGGAACCATGAGATCGATTTCTTTGGAAATGAAGAATGGCCAGGAAATTCTCCTGACCTGAACGTCTGTGAACACATTGGATCAGTTATAAAGGACAGTTGAATGTTTCTTGTTTCAAGAACCTGCAGCAAATCGATTTTCGAAGGATACAATGACGCAACACATTGAAACTGTTTTAGCAAATTTGCGTAACGATCAAGATCTATTCACGTCACTTTTGGCAAGCTACCCAGAGCGAATTCAGGCTGTCTTGGAAGCCAATGGCGGGAACACCAAGTTTTAATTGTTTCTCATTAAATGCAGGATTAAATTCTCTTTGTAAGGTATGTTTAGTTTTACTGTAACTCTAATGGTTTAGGCCATTCTAATGTTTATTGGAGCCCCGTATATGACTCATCGCGTGGAACATTTGAAGGAAAGGTACACTGTATATATATATATATATATATATATATATATATATATCCTTTTGGTTAGCTTTCGCCCGAATTGTTCATTCTGACGAAGGTCAAGCTTTTCACTCTACCTCAGACCTACAGTTTTACGTGGAATCCGAACCACGCCCCACCAGCAGCCAGCGTCTTAACCACTAGGCCACCCATTTATCTACCAACCACTTTCTTTATTGTGTGGAAGGATGAACAGCTGGGTTTTGCTGCGCGCCGGCTGCCGTCACCGGGTCTCGATCCCGGGGCCGATGGATTCGTAGTCAGCGACGCTAACCACTATACCACCGAGGCGCATACATACATATGTGTGTGTGTGTGTGTGCGCGCGCGCGCCTTGATGGTTCAGTGGTTAGCACTACTGACTAGAATTCATTGTCCAGGGTTTGGTTCGCATTTAGGGCAGCTGGCTTACAGCTCACACCATAAAAAATTGAGGCTTGATGCAGCAAAGGGGTCGAATACAGGTCGATCCTGAACATTTATTCGAAACCCATATATATATATATATATATATCAGTGGCAACTCCTGCACTCGGGCTTCTCGGGCTGAGCCCGAGAGGCAAGGGGCAAGGAGAAGTATGAGAGAAAATTGTGTATTTATAGTTTTAAAAAAAAAGTTTTAAATACAAATTGTAAAAATGGGTTTTGGCTGGTAGTATGTTACTATTTTTCTGTCTAGCCTTCGTCACGCAAGCAAATTTTGAGCGCATTTAGATACCCTTACTACCTATAAAAAAACAATATTGACACATTAAGTTTTCGTGTAATCTTTCAAGATTCTTTACTCGGGCGCAAGACATTACACCCGAGAAAGTATAAGTAATATCGTATATTTAAAGTTCCTTTAATGAATAATTATTTGTTTGCATACGGTTACATAATAGTCCTTCTTCTAATTCTCATTAAATAAAATACGTTTTTCCTCCTATTAATATTTTTTATAAAGAAAAAAACATTTCAACTCGGGCTTATATCCTTCGGCCTTGTAGAGGCACAATTTTTAATTCTGGCGATACATGGTAACTTTTTACATTTCGATAAACGTGCCTTCAACTGCCTGAGAGGAAATGGTTTTAAATTCGGCTATTTTATTCATTGCTATGCACATAAATTAAATTTAGTGTTAAGTAAAATGTCAGAGAAAGTTAACGGGGCTAAAATGTTCTTTTCCAATGTATGTGCTTTCAGTAAATTTGCTTCTTCAAGTACAAAACGAAAAGCTGTATTTAGAGAGCTTAATAGCAGCATTCCATCACTTTGTGAAACAAGGTGGTGCTATAGATCTAGAACCGTGTCAGCAATAAAAAGGCAGCGTGAAACTCTGAAAAATGCATTTCAAAAGATTTCAGATGACAATGCAAGTTGGGATGAAGATACTCTTAATCAAACTGATAATCTACTTATAAAATTACACGATTTCACTTTTCTGTTTTTTATTAACTGCTTTGAAAATATATTGTCACAAGCCGAAAAACTATTTGATCTTCCGTAATGCAAGCAGCTTGACATGAAGTTTGCACAACAGAAAGTAAATGACTTTATTGAATTTATTGAGTGCGCTCGTACTGATAAAGTATATAATAAAGTTTTTCAAGAAACAATGGCAGACTTCGAACAATCCGAAGACCTGCCTTCTCCCCCGAGAAAAAGAGCAAGAGGCAAACAAATGAACTATAAAGCAATATATTTCGAAATTATTGACATTATACTAATGTCAATGAGAGAAAGATTTGATTGCATTCAGGAGTTTGCGTTCTTTGAGTTGATTGCTGTGACCAAATTTCCAGAATTTGCTGAAAATTTTCCAATGCATCATCTTTATGCTTTACAAACTAAATATCCAAATGTAATTGACTCCAAATCCTTAGTTAACGAATTGAAATATCTTTATCGTGACAGTGACTTTAGAAAATGCAAATCTGCAAATTAAATTTTAGAAGTCTTTTACGAACTAGGATTATTGTCTGCGATGTCAGAAACCAC
>JAJOZX010002762.1:102500-387500 GCA_023014485.1 Bathynomus jamesi | reverse complement strand
GCGGCTTATAGCCTATAAGCTGTTGAAAACTGAATTATATATATTCATATATAGTATTTATTTTTTTTCATTGTTTGAATTTGTAGTGAACAACAACCCTTTTGAGAGAATAAATATATTTCGTTGTAATCACACACTTTACGCTTTGCGTTATTATTTTGTTTATATCAAATCTTGAGCGCCATATTAAAAATACATATAGATTAAATATTTTCGTGTGCTATAGTAAATGTAAAAACAAGATTCAGTCATGCTGAACTTTATAAAATAATTGTAGAAGACAATATTGAGTGTGCCTTCCCAAATGTAGAAATTGCCTTTCGTATATTTTTAACATTAATGGTCACAAATTGCTCAGCTGAGCGTTCATTTTCTCAGTTGAAGTATATTAAAAATACCAACAGAACAACTATGCAACAAGGCAGGCTGGATGCCTTATATCTACTAAGTATAGAAGCAGATGTGTTACGTAAGATTATTTTGAGGATCTGATCAAAGACTTTGCAATTAAAAAAAGTAGGAGAAAACTTTTCAAATAAATGAAGTGGAAGTATACAAAAATAAACATTATTTTCCATCTTACTGTAAGTTTTGTTTCATTTCAAAAAATAAAATTTTATTTTATGGTTTATTTTTGTTTATATTTGAATTACATATATATGGGGCACCAAAATCTTTTAAGTGCTTAGGGCCTCTAAAGGTCTTAATCCGGCCCTGTATGTATGTATGTTATTTATTTTTCTTTTTTTTCTTTCTGTAACCTATATATAGGCTGTTACCCTTTTATGTACTTCAGTGTTCCTGAGGATGTCATTAGACGAAAGCGCTTGAGCACCATTTTGTGTTTCCTTTCCTTCGTGGTTTTATTCATCATAAATATTTTTCACGTGTTACTTTCGTGAAATAATTTTCATATATATATATATATATATATATATATATATATACACACTTTTTTTTTTCGATATACGCACGGACCTGTAATACATTTTATTGATTATAGTTATAACAATTAATCAGTTAACACATCCTAAAATTATAAAGTAGCCACTTTCACGAGTTCTTTTTAATAATTAAAACGTTGTCATCCCGAAAGAATCAAACACATTCCAATTAATCTCTTCGTATTTGCGAGTTGCGCGAGAGAAAAAGATGGCTACTTTTTTATTAAACAAATGACTGGTGCCAAGAAAGAACACACACGACAATAAAAATCTACGGATGTAAAACACGTACAATTCAAAAACGAACCAATAAAAATAAATGTTCCAAAAATTAATAATTAGCAATTCGTTTTGGCAAAAAATTTAAAAAAAAGTCTCAAAAACCAAACCTAAAACTTATTAATTGCGTTTTTTTTTTTTTTTTTATACGGAGCCTTTTTTTGTCGCAACTGCACTTTTGATATATTTCCGAAAGGAAGGTTATTTTACTATTTTTCATTCTGTTTTTACACACACACACACACACACATTATACAGGGTGGGGCACGGGAATCAAGTGTTTTTTGAATAGCTAGTAATCGGCCATTAGGAATGGGAGGGGCGTGCGGTAGGTAGCATTCCATTCCTGGGTTCATAGCATTTAACTTTAACTAACACTCACCTTTATCTTTCAGGTGCCATCATGGAGCAGTGGACGTTAGAACACCGCATGTTCGCGTATGATCATTTTGTTAGGAGTGGCGAGTCAGTGACAGCAGTTCAGCGTGCGTTTCGCCGCAGATTCAACATTCATCGAAATGACTCTGTTCCCGCTCGTGACAATCTTACGTTGGGTTAACAATCTTCGAACAGGAGGCTCAATAATGAAACAAAACCGAAGGGGCCGCAACGCACTGTGCGTACTCCAGAGAACGTTGAAAGGGTCAGACAAGCGATGTTGCAAAGCCCAGGCCGCTCTGCTCGGAGACATTCAGCTGCACTCGGAATCAGCAATCGTACTGTTAGACGGATTTTGCATGAAGAATTACATTTTCACCCATACAAGTTAGCGATGGTGCAGGAATTGAATGTAAACGATTGCCCCCAACGACTGAATTTTGCACAGGAAATGCTTGCACTTTATGAGCAGAATGAAAACATGATGGTGGTAATGAGTGATGAAGCCCATTTCCACCTTAATGGGGCCGTCAACAATCAAAACTGTCGGTATTGGGCTGCTGAAAATCCGCGACAACTCCATGAAAAACCGCTGCATAGCCCTAAGGTTACAGTTTGGTGCGCGGTGGGAAAGTTTGGCGTCATCGGTCCCTATTTCTTCGAACAAAATGGGGTTACCGTTACCATAACATCTGGGCGTTACATTGAGATGGTGAACACCTTTTTCATCCCTGAGTTACGAAGAAGGCGTATTGCTCGTCGACATTTGTGGTTTCAGCAAGATGGGGCCACGCCACACACCGCCAGAGCGTCAATGGCTGTTCTTCGCCCCCTGTTTCCCACCATCTCATTTCGAGATTTGGTGACATTGCATGGCCCCCTCGGTCCCCTGACTTGTCCACATGTGACTTCTTTTCTATGGGGGTACCTCAAGTCACGTGTCTACGAGGACAAGCCCCGTACATTAGATGCATTGAAGGAAGCGATCCGTCAACAAATCATCCAAATCAACAGAGACCTGCTGGGAAGAGTGGAGGCCAATTTTCGTAAACGCCTTCAACAATGCGTCGACGGCCAAGGACATCATATGCCAGATATAATTTTCGGTACATGATTATTATGACATGAAATGCTATGTTCTTACGAATGTTGTTCTACCAATATATTTTCTTTACAAAAATAAATATCATTTTCCTGATTATTCCAAAAACACTTGGTTCCCGTGCCCCACCCTGTATATATATATATATATATATATATAGATATATATATATATATATATATATATATACAGGGTGTCCGAGAATTATCTGTACAATTTTTGGCTGTTATTAAAAGTCAACCATGAAGTGTAGAAATTCCAGTGTTGTCCCATTTACAAAGAATCTCATTAAGTTTTTTCTGATACCAAGTTTTGACAAGTTTTTTAGAAATTCCAGTGTGTCCGAACATTATCTGTACAATTTCATCTTTTAATAAAATTCTTGATAACACACGTAAAATTCTTAAACAAGATTATTTAGAATCTGTATTTTCAAAAGTTTATTTTATTAAAGTAACGTTGTTACAAACATTCGATATGTGCACCATTAGTGATTCGCAAACATCCAATCGATACTCCAAATGTTGCCATGTACGCTGCAGCATATCCACATCAATTCGCTCAATAGCAGCTGTGATTCTTGCTTTTAAATCATCAATGTCTGTCACCCGCGTACATTTCTAAACAACTTGTCAAAACGTGGTATCAGAAAAAACTTAATGAGATTCTCTGTAAACTGGGACAACACTAGAATTTCTACACTTCATGGTTGACTTTTAATAACAGCCAAAAATTGTACAGATAATTCTCGGACACCCTGTGTGTATATATATATATATATATATATATATATCAGAGCTGGGCACTTGCGGCATATTTTGCGGTACTGCGGTACTGCGGTACTACCAAACCGGTACCAAACCGGTACGCGGAAATTTGAATGCGGTAGCGGTACTGCGGTACTTTCAGCGATCCTTTGCGGTACTGCGTTATGCGGTACCGGTTTGGTAGTTTGGTAGTACCGCAGTACCGCAAAATATGCCGCAAGTGCCCAGCTCTGATATATATTCTTTTTTATACTGCTTTTTTACGGTCCATTGTGATTAATTGTTCGATAGATTTATTAGTATGACGCAATTCTATCAATTTTTAACCAGAAAATTTAGTATATACTTGTAATATCGGTCACCGATATTACACAGTTAGAAACGGGTCACCAACCTTGCTTGACCCGTGACCCACTTGACCCGCGAACAACTGACCCGGCAAACCTGCCAACTTAAACAATACTGTACATTGAACTACACGTTTTTCAAATTACGTTAGAAAATAAACGTTGTTTCAAAATACAAAATCTTTATTCTGATGCACAAATACCGGTAAGCTATGGCAAAGTGATATGTAACTATAGCTACAAGCTGTCGACAAGCAAAAACGTACAAATTTTTAAAATGCGACTGGAAATTTGTGCCCCACCTAATCATGACATTGAGCGGTGACCCACCTCTACCCGTCTTGAATTCACTCCCAAGTGACCCGCAGACCCATCACCCGCTGACCCGTTTTCAATTCTATATCGGTGTGACGTTCATCATCTGAAATTTTATTCCCGTGAATAAGTAATGAATCAGAAATCAAAGTTTTACAACAAATATTTTGAACTTTAAAGAAACGAAATAGTGGTATATGGCAAGTATTTTCAAACGGTTGTCATCGTTTCTTTTAGGTTGTTTAACCTCCTTCGTAACGGCAAAGGCCACGTGACGAAGGAAAACTACAATTTCACGCGGGATTCAAACCACAGGTCGCTACATCATGTGGACGCGGAGAACGGTCATCCATCGTACTACTACCCGAACCCAAAGTCGCTTAATTTCGTGAATAGACTTACACGTCCCGTATAACCCAAACAATACATGGTTATTTCAATTTCCTTATATCCACTTTTGTTCTTGGTCTAAAACACTTAAAAGACGACCCTACTGAAATCTTTATAGTTCGCCTAAAACTGGATTGACACAAAAAGGCTCGTAATGAGAGAGGAAATAAAACAGGAATGCGTGAAATTGACAATCTCCCAATTAGGATTTTGACTCATTTTACGAACGAAGATTAAAGGAATGAACTTTTTTTAATGAAAGTTGTTTTGCGCAAATCGTATAAAACGATTAATATTATCATTGTTTCGTTTGCGTCGATTATCGGTGCGGAAATTCGTTTTCGTTTATGAGGATTCATTTGATGAGACTCGTTCGTATTATCCTTCTTTTCACTATTCATTATCTTTTACATCCACGTCCTTTCCCAATTGAAATACGTATTAAACCCAAAAAGGTCATTTTAACAGTATAATTTAATATTTTTTTTTTTTTAAGTAATTAAATTCGTGTATTTTTTTTACTTAAATTTCGATTAAAATTACCAAACATTTTGTCAATTATTATTATTTTTCTTTTAATTAAATTAAAATCGCATTAAAGAATTTTACTTCAATTCGTATTTCTACAAAATATCTTTTTGCAAAATGTGGGGATAGGCAATATTTCTAATTTATTTTAATTAATTTTAAAAAGACATATTCAATTACGAAGTAACTTGCATAAAATTAAGCTATACACAGTCTTCGACTACTATATAGGGTAATCCATAAAAAGTGTTCTTCCTACCTCACCACCACCAAAAAAAAAAATTACAGCACCTTTTCTTGGAGGGGGGGGGCCTCACACTTTTTTTTGGATCACCCTGTATATTGATGATATTCTGCAACCACCACATAATACAGAGTATGAATAAAAATATGAGTATGACATAATTTATAGATACATACTCCATTTACAATGATACTTAAAATTTCATTAAAACACGAGCTCTGCAATTCTAACTTACGACGCATTCTGGCACCTCAAACTGTATGTAAAATCTTAAAATCTGCGGCAATAAACTATGAAATTATATATGCATGAACTTGCTTTATCAAATACCGCGAGTAATAGTATATTACATATTCATAAGAGATCGTTGGAAAGAGCAATTTTTCAAAAAAATGGTCGTCAATTTTAAGAGCAATAACGTAGAAGAGGTTTAGTTTTAGCAATCCTTAAATATTATCTGATATTCTGTTACGAATGGGACAACGCAGACATATGATAGGATAATGTGCTATATCCGAAATCCGGTGAAAGTAGAGAATTTAGTTTCCGCAAAGAAAAAAAAAACTAATATTTTTACAGCGGATTAAACCGCAGAGTCCTTTATTTTCTATAATGACTTCAGAGTTGTTCGAAGGATATTTATAATTTGGCGTCCGTCACGATTTACTTGGTCAAACGAGTTAGTATATATTTGTAATAACTGCATAAAATTGTAAGTATTAATCCATAAAAAAATTGAAAACATTAATGGGTTCGAGTTATACTAATAAATACGCTTTAGACATAATTTTACTCTGAAAAATACAAAGTATGAATTTCTACTTGAAAATTATATCCGAAGAATAATTAATACTAGTAGTATGGGGGAAAAATGATAGACTGCAAATGTTGCATGTTTATGCAACCTCATGATGATTATGGGCGACCTTGGAACACTGCAATGCTGCACCTCATTGCAACTGCCCAAATTGCATAATCTGGCTCTCGTCACTGAACAAAAACTTGATCATTGTTCAACAGCCCAATCAGTACGAGTATATTTCTTTATAAAAGAAAGAGTTCTTCTGCGTTTCATTTAGGGGACATTTATACGGACACAGTATATCAATACAGAAACAAATGTAAGTTTTTGTACCCTCACCTGGATTCAGATCGCTTTTTCCGCGATATCCATCACCGTAATGCCTACTGTTCTTCTCACTACGGCATTCGGAGTTGTGGATTTATTTTATTTTATATTTATTTATTCGCTTTGTCGCAATTTTACTGAATAAAGACAAAATAGGTATTAAATATATTTTTGCTGCATCCAGAATCAAAATAAACATACCATGAACAGTTTCATTAATATGAGAGAGAGAGAGAGAGAGAGTTCTTTCGTAACGACAGAGGCCATATAACGGAGAGACCAGACAGTTTTACATGGAATCCGAACCACGGGCTACTACGGCCATCCATCCAGCTACTCTCCAGACCCAATGTCGCTTAAATTCGCTCATCGACGGGAAGCGGTTTTGCGACAATGGCTACGACGTAGCTCGGCTGAAGAAATAAATTTTGAAAAAAACTGACGAGAAACGCAATATAGACACTTATACTGTAATCATGAACAGAAGTAAAATGACCGGACGTTTTGGCGTTCCAATAATGCATACTAAAACAAAATTGACAAGTTACTCTAAAAATAAAGTTCATTCGCAACGAAATCATTTCTAAAAATTTAAATTTTTTAATGTCTAGTTTCCTCATGTAACAATGTATTTATTTAATTTAATGGAAGGCAAGTTCCCTTTAACGATTTCCATGAGTTACGGTAATTATTTCAGTTGAACAAAATACATTTTGATAGAAAAGTAAAAAGTAGTTTAATTTGAAACGAACTTCATTAATTTAATGATAATGAATAAGCCAATTTGTTCATTTTTTTTTTTTTTTTTTTTTTTTTTTTTTTTTCAATACATAAAATCAAATTTTAGGAAAAACAAGTATCCCGTTTTCGTTTTCTGCACACAGCAAATAGGAACCGACAAAATATTTTTCAAATAAAATTTTGCTCATAATTCTATAAAAAGAAATGAGAATACGTTCTTTGGAACTAAAAAAATTTAATATAAATTTTTTAAAATATTGAATATTTATTAGTTTTAAAAAATAATATTTTTTGATATAAAACATCTGGGATTTTATTTATTTGTCTTATTTTTTTTTTCAGGTAAAACACTTCTATTTTTGTATTTGAATTTTTTTTATATTTAAAGAGGAAAATTTTTTTCAAACCAAAATATTTAATGCCAAACTTATAAAATTTAATACTTCGATTTGAAAAATAAATTAAAAAAAAAACTTTCCAATAATTTGTATTTTTTGTTTTAAAAATGTATATAAAAATGTAAAAATGTAAAAATGTATATATATTTTGGATGATAAAATTTTTTATCAGAGTTCAAGTCCTTTTAAATAATTCCTTCCATTTCAAAATTCCATTTGATCTTAATAAATATATTAGTATGCGAATCTAAAAAATTTTCACAAGTGTTTCATCACACACACACACACACACACACACACACACACAGAAATTCTAATATAGAATTAAAATTTGAAGAAATTCAATTAAGCTTCATGGTGTAAATTTGAACAGGACTAAATCCAAAGCAAGTTTAATTTGTTTAATATAAATGTCAATGACAAAAGGTGACGAAATCGTTTTACATGTTGATGAAATTCCGCCAATCTATATAAAACTTAACTGAAAAGTTGTACCTTCAAAAACAGCGGCTGTGACTGACAAGAATTTTCTACGAAGTGGTGAAAATACGGCTCTCTGTGTATTTGATTTGATGTGTTTGTTTAACTTCTTTCGCAACATCTAAGGTCATATGACGGAGGGGACCTACAGTTTTACGTGGGATCCGAACCACGGGTCCTTACATATTCTGAACGCGAAAGACGGTCTCTCATTCACGACGTAGCGTGTGTAGTTACGAGGAGTTACGAGGACAAGAGGGAGCCTCAAAGACCTTTCGGTCCACTCGGAGAGGTTCCTGTTATTAAACTGGCTCATTTTTAACCTATTCTAGCCGTAGTAAAAAGCTGGATAGAAATGATAAGGCTCTTTCCCTACCCTCCTCCGCTCTCTCCCCGCCAGAGGAAATTACCTTGACCCCTGGAAAAGTAGCCCAGGAAATTTTATTGGAAAGAGAATGGAAAAACTAGCTTTATAATTATGCTATGTATACATAGAAATCATATATTAGATAGTATTTTTGTATAAACTAACATAATAATATATTTGTACTGATCGTACATGAACTAGTTGGTATCGTCACAAAAACCTCGAACATATGGTTTTGATTTTATACAAAACATTTACAGCTCTAATTACCGAAGTATTGGGCCAGCAAATACCCAATGACCCACTCCAGGCTAGCTCAAAAAGGATTAAGAGAGAAGAAAAGGTCAAACTCTCCATGTTCACACTCATGCACGCGCAAAGTTGTCACGCAGAAATAGAAGTAAAGTTCCTATCCTTCTCTTCGAGTGGGTCACTGCCAGCAAAGTGATGAAATGCTACTACAGAAAAGTTGAAACAAGAATTAAAAACTGAAATCAGTCTGTTCTTCCACACCATGCCCGCATTCATCACGTATTTCTTTACTTAACTAACTTAACTACCATACATTCACTTATACACTGTCCACTTGTACACTAATGTGCATAAGTGTCTAAAGTGGACAGTTATCCAAGAGGAAGAAGATAAAAATAGCGATAGCAGAAACGCAACTCTGTCTCACCCAATCTATGCACTTTTTTTAGTTCTTTTTTGTTCGTTAGAAAGAAGTAGAAAAATTAAAATTTATATTTCTACAAAATACTTATCTACGCTATTCTTAGACATGTTAACGAGGCAGACAAGTGTGTCAGCGTGTTTTCTGTAATTGAATAGCTGCCGTGGATATATCTGCCAACTCTTTGAATGTCGCCGAGTTTCAACTTAGGTCTCCTACGTGAAAGGTGTTTATGCGCGAGTGATATATTGAGTCGTTCATACTTCGCGGTGTTGTGCCGCTATGAGAGTAGAGAAAAAATCTTTCTGACAAAGAATATCAGTGGGACGTCCCTGTATCTATCCCCGTGTACTTGTCCCTTATGAAGAATGAGTTTTTCGTGGTGATCACCCGCTGTTGCTAGGGCGTTTCTAAGAGTCTCCCACTTTGAGGTGTTATGAGGGAAGTGGTTAGTGGGATGGATCACCAACCCCTTCGTGCAGATGATGTAGCGACGTGTGGTTCGAATGTACATCTAAACCCCCCCCCCCCCCCCCCCCCCCCGAGGAAAAATTACACCTAACAAACCGCTTCCAGTCATAATAATTCTAAAAATCATAAAGATTATACAAGCCTTTGACAATTAATTTTTATTATGTATTATGCACGACACGAACGTAATTATGAATAACAGAATAACAACCAATAATAAACAGGGTGAGTCAAAAATTATTCCTCAAAGATATTTATTGTATACTTATTTTTTTTGAGGCAGGGCTTTTTACTCACCCTGTATTATGCATGGTTCAAAGCTGAGGATTAAGGCAAAGTTTCCCTCAGGAAGAAACCTATATATGTCAGAGAAGCATATTTACTACGGTGAAAAACTCACTAAATCTCTCCGAAAATCTCAAAATTCAATTTGGGTTGAATTCAGCTATTAAGAGATTTCTTTTAAAGCGAACTAAATTTTACTTTAAAACAAAAATTCCCGCTAATCTCTTAACTGAGAAAATGCGCTTAATCTTAAATAGATATTCATTGTAGTAAACGAAATAAGTTTAGTCAGATAAAAAAATTGTTTTTAAACTTTTAATACAAAATTAACACACACACACACACACACAACACACACACACACCACACACAGGGTGATATTACAAGTTCATTCTATATCTATACTTATCATGCATCAGTTTTAAAAAAATACGAAGATATTAGTAAGACACCAAATTTACTGTAGTTGGATGGATCTTTCTCATCAGTCAAGTAATTACGTTTTGAGAAGTAAACTGGATGTAACAGAAGACTCTTTTTTTCAACTATTTGCGAAGAATACTTGTGTTTGATTACTCATGGTCACACAGAGTTACCTACTTATACTTCCGCTGTCTTTAAATGATTGTTCTAATCATCCTTATCAAACAGTGGTTAAATGAATTGATCGCTTAAAGTGTCTGTAAAGTATGGGGTGATTTTTTTAAACATGTGTGACACTTTAAAAAGTTTGTATTTTTTTTTAACTGAAATAAAAGCATGAAATTTTACTGTATCTTCTGTACACATGGGGGAATTAATCCCCTTGTGCAAAACATGTTCAGTTTAGTCCTCTTAGTTCATTAACTCTCTGCAGACGAATAGCAAAATTTGGCAGTACTCTGGACAGAGTATCTGTTGAAATCTGAGCAATTTCTTGTTCAGTTGATGTTTTCAGTTCTCTCGTGGTGTGTGGATTCTGTTTAAACACACTATATTTTAAATAATCCCACAGGTAAAAGTCACAGGGGTTTAGCTCTGGTGATGTTGGTGGCTATGATGTTCCTTTATCATAAACCGCAGGAAATCTGTTGGACAGGACTCCTCCGTAGGGCAGCCGAGAGGGCGGGGAAGCCGGGTTAAATCCACGGGGCCCGGAAAGAGGGGGTATAAAATCTAAAAATATTAATAAAGCAATTGATTAAATAACAGAGAAGAAGTATAATTAATGAACATACATTTTATAGAGATTATCATACTGTATGTTTTGAATAGTAACTTGGACATATAATCAGTTTGCTCGTTACGTACACAAAAAACATTCATAATAAAATACTGAGTAAACAGGGGGGCCCATATACCAATCCTTTCCCGGAGCCCGTGGTAGCTCTCGCCGGCCCTGCTCCTCCGTCGAAAGAATCGTGTATCGTGAGCTGAGAAGACATCAAACGGAACATGTTTTGCGCTAGGGGACAAATTTCCCATGCGTAGAAAAGACACAATAAAAATTTCATGTTTTCTTTTCAGTTAATAAAAAAATACAAACCTTTTAAAGTGTCACATGATCAAAAAATCACCCGATGCATAGATGCGAAGGAAATACCCCTGAGATCCAGTGTTACCTTTCATGACAAGATTAATAAGAGTATATCTTCGGTGGTATGTCAGATAAAACGTTTCTTTTTACACACACACACACACACACACACACACACTGCTTCCATTCCTTTGTTTCTCAATAATGCTTGTGTCACATTTATATCAACTCCAGTTTATTCACACATTCACTAATTAGCTAAGTGATGTGATATACATAAAGGTAATTGATTAAATGTGCAGATAGAATGGTGCTTCAATAGCTCTGGAGATCAATAAGTCTGAGAGAAAATGTGTGTGTGTGTGTGTGTGTGTGTGTGTGTGTGTGTGTGTGTGTGTGTGTGTGTGTGTGTTCCAGGTGGTTGTGCGAAAGCTGTAATTGTACCACTGTTAAAAAGCAAAGGTGAAAAAGTGAATGTAAGAATTATAGGCGTACGTATAGGTACTTTTCAGTATAGGTGGAAAGCTGTATGGAAGACAGTTGATTGATAGAGTAAAATAAATTATGGACAGTTTGGCTCCACCAGATGAACAAGGTGGTGTTTGGAAAGAAGAGAATGTGCTGTCTGTAATGAGACAGCTGATTGAGAAGCTGAGTGATAAGAAAAAGATGCATAGGACATTTATGGATTTAGAGAAAGCGTATGATAAAGTAAATAGACCTGCCTTGTGGCAAGTGCTTAGAATGCGTGGTATCAATGTTAAGTTGTTGGATACAGCGAGAATCTTTTGTCTGGGTAAAAATTCTTAGGTAAGAATTGAAAATGTTAAGATGCCCCAAAAGAGCCCGTGGAAACTTCGTTTCTTGGGGTTTTCCATACTATGACTTTAAAAAGCCTTACTTTCGAAGATCTCAAATGGTGCCTATGAAATTGTGCATGTAACAGAAAGACGAAGGGACGTGTTTTACTTCAATAAAAATTCCTCAGCGCAAGAAAATTATTTTAGTTGTTTCATAACCCACACCCAATATCCACGGAAGTACACACGTTTCCCTTAAAACAGGTAAAAAGAAAGTGAGGTGCAGAGAAAGTGAGGTACAAAGAAAGAGAGAACCACAAGGGCTTTACAGCAGACTCGCGGTGACACCCATATCTTTCATACGTTCTGCAGACAAATTCACAGAAACAGCAGCACAGAAAAGCAATTTGCAGAAGAAAACGGCCTCCCTTCACCCTCTCCACCAGAGAGAGAGAGAGAGAGAGAGAGAGAGAGAGAGAGAGAGAGTGTGTGTGTTTTCAAATTACGACATTAATTATAATAAATTATTAAAAAGTAAAAGCAAAGCTTCATCAAAGCCTTTTTATATACAGTCTTGAGAGAGTATATACTGCATAGCCACCAAACAAATGACCCGTATTATAGATAATCAATAAAGGAAGTCATCAATAAATAATCAATAAAAACTACTTAGTTCGTAATTTATTTTTTCCTTTTAAAATTTAAAAATTTCCCTTAATTATCGGATTTAGGAACAATTTACATAATCTGTTCATTTTATCTGAAATTGGAACAGCGGTTTGGGTAAAAACATTCCGGCAAAAAATGCCTCTTAATATCCTTTCATTAAACGCATCACATTATCTTTTTTTTAGTTTGAACGAAACACTCAAATGATGGGTTTAGTTAATTAATTTTCATATATTTTGTATATTATTGCAGTATACCAAAATATCATTAATTACACTAATCAACAGCCAAAATGTATCTTCGATGAAACCATCATTTCTTTAGTAATTCGACTTCGCTGAATCCGAAAATGACCTTCATTTTGCATGATTGGTTCGCGTTTAGAAGATACACGGGTGCCCTGTTTTCATTATTTCCCAATTGAAATGAATATATCATTGAAGCATAACATATGGCAACACTGTAGAATGTGCTCGTTTGGCAACCTCGTTGTCTGGCGCCATCTTGAGTACATCGTAAATCCCTTTAGCTCAGTTCTAGAGTGACGCTTGTTGTGGTGACACGTTATTTCACATTTTGACATAGTGCTTTTGTAGTGTTTCCTCGTAATTTGCACCTGTGGTTACTTCATGACATATAGAGTGTAGTGCGTGTTAAAGCGTAATCTTGCGATCAGTTTCTCATTGACGTTATAAGCAAAATGCCACGTAAATGCGTTAATGACTCAAAAACTTTTGCTATATTTGCGGCAAAGTAACATTAAAATCGCAAAAGAAGACGTTAACACCTGCCATCAAGAAAGCGTACCACCTTTATTTTAAGTGCAAATTAGGAGATCAGGACAAAACGTGGGCGCCGCATATATGCTGCATTACATGTGCAACTACATTACTTGAGTGGTACAATGGGAAACCGAGGTCAATGGGCTTCGGCATCCCCGTCGTGTGGAGGGAACAAAGTAACCACGTGGATGACTGTTTATTCTGCATGGTTCCGCCATTACGTGGAATTAGTAAGAAGAAAAAATGGACCCTCAAGTATCCTAATGTTCCATCCGCCATTCGACCTGTGCCCCATAACGAAGACATACCTGTGCCCAATCCTCCTACCTCCTCAGACACCCTCGATTTGGATGACGAAGAGCATCCTGTAACGAGTACAGATGAAGACATTGCACATCCCACAACATCACAAGATACCGACTTTGTGCCCAGTGAACTGTCTCCAGAACCGCATAAAATCACCCAACACGAACTGAATGACCTCATCAGAGATTTGGACTTACCGAAGTCTAAGGCAGAATTGCTCGCCTCACGCCTTCAACAGTGGCATCTTCTTCATGATGATGTCCAAATATCCATGTACCGCACTAGGCAATCCACGTTGGAGACTTTCTTTATCAAACATGGTGACTTCGTGGTGTGTACAGATGTTGTTGGTTTAATGAATGCTCTAAATATAACATACAGAGATGACGAATGGAGGTTGTTCATTGATGCCTCTAAGCTAAGCCTTAAGGCTGTACTACTTCATAACAAAAACGAAAAAGCTGCCATTACACGAAGTACTGCTGCTTCCTTTGGGAGTGGGACAGCCGTGCTAGGTCACAGCATTATGAAAGGAAGGAATGGCCTCTAAGAGAACGTTTAGTGCCAGGTGTGAAAAACGTTTCGTGCGAGCCATTAGTAGAGCCAAGCAAAATACTTCTACCACCGTTACATATTAAGTTAGGGCTTATGAAAAATTTTGTGAAGGCACTCAATAAGGATGGAAAGGCATTTAAGTATCTTTTCCAGAAGTTCCCTCGACTCAGTGAGGCAAAAATCAAGGAAGGCATATTTGTTGGTCCTCATATACGAAATCTGATGAAAGATGAACATTTCGAGACACTTTTGGAGGGCGCAGAAAAAGAAGCTTGGGTCTCGTTCAAGTCAGTGTCGCAAAATTTCCTTGGAAACAACAGAGCTCCAAATGCAGATGAATTGGGGATAATATGTTGAAGGCGTACCAAAGAATGAGATGTAACATGTCTCTAAAAATTCATTTCCTCCATTCCCATTTCGACTTTTTCCCGGCAAACCTTGGTGAAGTAAGTGACGAACATGGGGAACGTTTTCATCAGCAGATTTCAGCTCTTGAGAAACGTTACCAGGGCAAGTGGAATTCATCTATGCTGGCTGATTTCTGCTGGTCAGTAATAAGAGACACTACACAGTCAGAGTACAAGAGACAGGCCAAGAGGAAACGACATTGAAGTGAGTGTGCTCCTTAAAATACATATATGTTGTGGGATAAATTTTTACCAGTACTTACACAATAATTACCATGATATCTTAAAAACGCGAACTAATTAAACAATTTCACTATCATTTTCAAATTCAGCATGCAAAAATACATAAGAATCGGCTACTTTCATTAAAGACACAAAAAATTCCTTAAAATTTGTTGACCAGTGATTATTTATGTAAAATATGTTAAATTCAGCAACAATAATTTAATAATAAGCGATATCGCTCGATATTGGTGGAGGCGCGCGTGTTTAGCCACTTTTTGAAACTGACATTTTTACATTTTGAACTGTGGATTGCGACGGTTAACCTAATCTATGTAACTAATCACTGAATCTCGACTAACTTAACCCAACCTAACCAAACTTAACCTTCATTTATACCTCTTATTTACTTTATGACTTACTTTATGAGGGTTTGAACGACGGTTCAGAATCGACCTGCCGCAGGTCGACCCTTCTGCAGCATCCCGCCTCATTTGCGGGATTGGGTGGAGGAAGAAATTGCAGTGGACCCCCGCTATCCGAGATTAATTGGTTCCAAAAAACATCTCGGATAGCGGAACCTCGGTTAATGTGACCATACTTTACATGTTATAAGGCTAACTGGTTCCAGAAAACTAAAAACTGACCCTTATCACCGAAAAATCTAACTTTTAAGGCCCTACAGTATTTTTAATTTAAACTGAATAGTATTTAAGTACAGTATTATTGTTATTTTCTGAAAATAAAGAATTAAATTATAATGAATACAGTACTGTATTAATTAAATTAAATTAACATGCACTCAAAAATTAACACTCACCAGAACAACAATTTGACTGGGCTTGCGGAAAGATTGACTGGAAAGATGGTGGTGTTGTTTTATTGTTTGGAAGGAGAGTCTCCTTCCATAAAGGCATCTGGTAGTTCAGGCAATTGGTCGTGTTTTTGAGAGCTTGAAGAGGTCCCTGAAGTTGATAGTTTTGGTTCATCTTGTTCTTCGGTTTGAAAAACTATCAATCAGTGTCTGCTTGGGCTTGGTCAGATCTTGGAGTTGAGTTCGGTATGGGAGGAGCGCTGAATTAATGGTGTTGTATGTTGTGTAGGCTCTGCCATGGCTGGATCTCTTTCTATGATTTTCCATGATCATGATTTTCCATCGCTTGCGGGCATTCTAGAACAAACATGTGATGTTGGTTGGTATCTCGATCAGCGGGACAAATCTCAGTTAGCGGATGAATGGTTCTTTATGGAAAATCTCGATCGTGCGAAACCTCGGTTATCGAGATCCTCAGATAGCGGGGGTCCACTGTCCTTTCTGATTTCCTCCTGCCCTCGTATCAGGCAGGACACTAAAAAGTTTTGGGCCTCGTATTCTGAGGGTATTTTCCATTCTCGTTTTTATGGCCCCCTGTCCCAGTGTCCCACTGCAGCTGGGACAGTACAAAATTTGCCTCTTCTCTCATTCGTTTGTTTTTATTTCATTTCTAAGGTTAGGGACAAAACCCTCGAGTATTTTCCATATGTATATTATTGTGTACTGTTCGCGGCTTCTTTCTAGAGAGTAGAGTTTCAGGGATTGTAGTCGAGACCTTTCGTTTCCTCTATCTTAGACATAAAAGTCTTCTGTATGGTTTCTATGTTCGTAATGTCTCGTTTTCTGTGTGGACTTGTGAGTACTGAGCAATACTCAGTTATAGGTAGGACTACTCTTCCATAATTTTAGCATAATGTTTGCCTTCCTGCTGCGGAAGCTCCTCCAGATGTTTTCCATTATTTTTCTAGCTGTTGTAATTTTAATGTTATAGTGCTCTCTGAATTCTGCATCCGACGACATTATTACTCCAAGAGCCCTGACTTGTGTATTTGGTGTTACCTATTTGGCTTGCAGTTTTGTATCCTTTATTCCGTAGCACGTCGTTATTACCATATCTTAAAATTTGGAATTTTTCTCAGTTCAACTACATATTGTTGTCTTCTGCCCACTGGAATAATGTTTCAATGTCGTTTTGTAATTTTTCTATGTCACCTTCATTTGATATTTCCTTCCATATCTTTGTGTCATCCGTGAAACATTAATACAATACTGTCATTAATAGCCGCATCAATATTTGCAATCATTATTATGAACAGCAAGAGGTAATGTACCTTGTGGAACAGAACTCATGACTTCTGAGACTTCAGATTTAACTCCATTCACTACCACCTTTTGGGTTCGCTGAATCGGAAAATTAAATATCCATCTTCTCACCTTTTCAGTAATTCCTGTATTCTTAAGTTTGTGTGCAATAATTACATGATCGCATTTATCGAAGGCTTTAGCAAAGTCGGTATATATTACATCTATGTTTTCGCCTCGACACAATGTTTCCAGTATTTTCTCCTGGTGGTCTAATAGATGTGAGAGGCATGATCTTCCAGCCCTGAAGCCATGTTAGTTTGGATTGTAGAAATTCTTTTCTCGTAGCGAGTAATTATGTAGTTCTGCCTCCAATTATACGTTCAAAGCACTTTATAAGATGTCCTTTATAAGGCCGATAATTCTTAGGCATTGCTCTGTTACCTCCTTTAAATAAGGGGGACAATGTTCGCATTCTTTAATGGAAGTGGAATTTGTCCTGTGTCGAGAGATTTTCTCCAAAGTAAGTATAGCGGCCTGGCAATTCTCTATCTACATTTCTTCAGAAAGTGGCACTCCATGTCTCTGGTGCTGGTGCCGAATTTTCTCGCATTTGTGATAGAACCTAATTACATCTCCTTCCGAGAACTCTAAGTCTATTAATAGGTTCGTGCCGGAAATTGTTCTTGGCTGATTTGTATCAATGTCAAAGAATTAATCTGGATTTTCTAATTTCTTCTTGGACTTAGGTGTGCAAAACAGTTAAATTGTTCCTTAAGCAGTTCGCTCATTTTTTCTGGGTCATTTGTGTATATTCGGTCGTCCCATCTATCAACGGATCAATACTCTCCTTACACTACATTTTTCTTTTCCTAAACGTGTAGACGTATTTTGGGTTATTTTTTGTTTTCTGCTACCTTGTTTTCCTCCTCGTTTGTCTTATTGATGAATGTTTGTTTTAGTCCATTTCTATTTCGCGCGTAGTTTTTTTTCTAGTTTGAGTCTCCTTGCTTCAGTTCTGCGCCTATGGAGATTTTTTACGGTTTGTTTTCCATTGTCTACATAGTGTCCTGATTTTTCTCTCGGGCTTGCTATGTTTTCTTTTTTGTCTCTTCGGGACACGTTTCACCAATATAAATTTAGTTTCATTTTCTATTATACACAGTATTTCTTCTGGAGTCTTCTCGTGAAGTAATGTAATGATGGGGTTGTTTAACCTCCTTCGCAACATCTAAGATCATATGACCTACAGCTTTACGTGGGATCCGAACCAGGGTTGCTACATAATCTGCACGCGGAGGATGGACTCCCACCCAACTACTACCCAAACCCAATGTCGCTTAACTTCGCTGATCGACGGGAAGCGGTGTTACATCCTCGTGAAGTAGCAATTCCCAATTTGCTTTCTTTAAAAGTCCATTTACACTTTCCCAATCTACTTTCTTTGAATTTATATTTAAACCTTCAAATATTCCTTCAGACTCTCTGGGATGCGTTTTTGGGCCTCTGGTTGCTAACTTTAATTACATATCGATTAGGTTATGGTCGGAGAAATTTGTGTGCGTTGCCTTTTATTTATTATCATCTCCAGATTCAGAACTTTAATACTGAATAATATTTAATGATTTTTAATAAAAACAAGTGAAACTATGTCGATACCACTAATGTCGCGATGAGCTGTGCATATATCCTACCGACTGTCTCAATTTCGTAAGGTAACTAAGAACATACAAACACAAGCATATATATATATATATTATATTAGTCGTGTAGCTGTATTTATGACTGTTTACATACTGTACAGAAATTCATTAGTCTTCCACTCTTTGAATACGATATAAAGATCGAAAAATAATATCTCATTTTCCGTCAAATATGATACATTTACAAGGAGTGAAAATCAGAGAATATAAGGTTATTTCTGAATGTGGTGAAATAAAAATTCATAATTAAAATTTGAATTCTTTGCCGAACCAAAGAAAATAAAGTAATACATAGGAAATAAAGTAATAAAAAAACAATTTATAAACACATTTGATATACAGGCGATGGTTACTATTAATTATACAATTGCGTTGTGCGTCAACCAATCTCCGATATCTTACAGAATGCGTCCGAAACACTGGAAACGCTGCATATTTTGGTGGGCAAGGTCAATTGCATTATACTGGGTAATCAATTCAAAAGTCCATGCTTCTGACCAATATTTATCGACACGAAACATAGAATTTCACAACATACTATTTTAATCGATTGTACGCGCGATATAGTTATGGATTTTTGCACGATTTGTAAACTGCAATGTCGTAGTAACGAATCGTATACATATTCGTAACAATATCTTTTACCATCCTGATAATCCGCTTAACTTTAATAAAGTTAAAATGCTATAAAATTATGTTCTTTAGTACACCTCATTTCATTTTAATTAATATGTATCTATCAAACTTTATTACCTCATCATTCATCTAAATTACAATAACAGATCATTTTACCGTGGAAAAGAAATAAATTAAAATTTTATAACGAAATAATGTAAGCTCATTTCTGACGAATTGGACAATCAATTTTGAAACCGTCATTAATTGTCGAAACCCAAATGAGTATTGGTGGCAGCTACAATTGAGCTACATTTATTGGACGATCCAAGGCATTAATGGCCCTCAAGATTATATTTATAGCCAAAGCTATTAATGATCATAATGACACTATTTACAAAAACCTTAAGAAATACAAGTTTTTTATAGTGGAAAAAGGTAAAATATATATGTACGAGTATATTGCATATGCTGCATCATCATCATCATTGCATTCACCCATATATAGTTAGATAATTAGTTTAAAAGGATGGGTTTAGTGTGGCTCGAAATGCTTTCAGTAAAGCATTACACCTTCACCGCCAAGCTACGGAATCATATTCGTTGCCAGCTAATTTTTTTATGCAGGAAAGAGGGGCCGAGAGCGAACGCCAGCAAAAACGTCATCCCCATCAAATGAGAAGAAAAAAGCCAAAATGAAAGCTCAAAGTTTTCGAGATGCTTGGCTATTCTGCGTTTGAAAGATTGCAGGTTATAGACAGGGGGAAAGATGGAGTGAGGAAGATTGTTCCAGAGTTGACCGATGTATTGTTTATTGGATATTAACATATATAAAATATAGTTATTTCAAAATATAAAACACAAGTTGGCAACATGGAGAGAGATTTGAAATACGCTAAGGCCGAAGGCATATACTGTACACAGAACAAAAGTCAGTCTTGTGATAGGGTATTTAGAAGGTTGTTGTGTTAAAAATGTAATTTACGATTTAAAATTTATTTAACTTAAGTTTCCTCCACGATCCAATGTTAAAATTATAAATTTACTCTCGCTTTCCGCCGTAATTTTCATTGTCTTAATTAAAATACACAGGAAAATATTGAAAATTGCAGTCATTCGAAATCCTCTCTTTTTGTTACTAAATGGTTCGCCATGCAGCCCGTGTTATGAACCGCTCGGCCAAAGAGCTATCTTTTAGAATACAGAAATCAGTGTAAAGCAGAAGAAAGCATGCAGATAACGTAAGATTAAATAAAAATAAATAAAAATCAAAGACCACAATCTTGTATCTGTTTCCCGTCCTATCGCTTCAATTCGGCCTTTGGATCCTGTCAAGAGGAGGCGCCTTTGGCACTTTGGCGCCGCTGCCGCTGATTGGGAGAATAGGTAATACTTCTGTGATTTCCCATTGAATGATTACTGCTTCCGTAGCCGTGGCCATTCCAGGTGTGCTGAGCGCATCACAGAGGTGATTCTCTCGGGCATGGAGGCGTACAGTCCATATTCTATTCCTACTACGAATGCAAAAAACCCTTGGTTTAACTTTACTTGTTCCAATGTTATCCGCAAGAGAGAGGAGGCTTTCAGAAGGTATCGTTGCCATCCAACTCCTGACTCTCACTTAGCTTATATTTCTGCCCTAAATCGTTCAAAATCTGTTCTTCGACTCGCCAAAAATTCCTTCATCAGACAAAAATGTGAAAACTTATCTAATTCTAATTCTTCTCGCTCTTTCTGGCATCTAGCTAAGAACCTCTCGAACGACTTTACTTCCTCTTTCCCTCCTCTTTTCCATTCCAACGGCTCAGTTGTCGTCTCTTCTCCTGACGAAGCTGAACTCTTCGCTCAAATTTTCACCTCCAACTCAACCATGGGCGATTCTGGTGCTGTTCTTCCCTCTGACTTTATTATGTCTGAAATTAGAATCTCTTCCAAAGATGTTTTTTCTGCCCTATCTGGGCCCAACTCTACGAAGGCGTATGGTCTTGATGGTATCCCTCCTGTTGCTCTTAAGAACTGTGCTTCAGTGCTGATACCCTACCTAGGCAAACTGTTTCGTCTTTGTCTTTCAGCTGGTACTTTTCCTTCCTGCTGGAACTTCGCTTTCACTCAGCCTGTCCCAAAGAAGAGAAGGGTGACCACTCTCAACCCTCCAACTATCGTCCAATTGCTTTGATTTCTTGCCTTTCTAAAGTTATTGAATCTATGCTTATTAGGAAGATTCTTAAACACCTCTTTTCTCACAATCTTTTTTCAGATCGTCAATATGTGTTCCGCAAGGGACGCTCTACTGGTGATCACCTTGCATATCTCTCTGACTATTGATCAATGATCATCTTCCTTTCGGAATTTCGGTGAAACTTTTGCTATTGCGCTTGACATATCAAAAGCGTTTGATAAAGTCTGGCACAAATCTTTAATTTCCAAACTACCCTCCTTCGGTTTCTATCCTTCTAGCTGTGCCTTCATCTCTAATTTCCTTTCTGACCGATCTATAGCTGCGGTTGCAGATGACCACTGTTCTTCTCCTAAATATACTAACAGTGGTGTTCTTCAAGGTTCTGTTCTGTCACTCACTCTTTTCCTTTTATTTATCAATGATCTTTTAAGTCGCACTTCCTGTCCTATTCACTTATATATCGATGATTCCACTCTTCACTTCTCCTCCGGCTTCTCAAAGCTTCTCTCTCAACAGTTACGTCATGATTCGCGTAGACGGCTATGGGACACCTGACCTCTGATCTTTCTGCCATCTCTGATTGGGGCAGAGAAAACCTTGTGGCTTTCAATGCCTCGAAAACTCAGTTCCTCCATCTGTCTACTCATCACAATCTTCTACACAACTATCCCTTTACCTTCAACAACACACAACTCGATCCTTCCTCTTCTCTTAACATTCTTGGTGTTTCCTTTTCTCGTGATCTTTCCTGGAAAGATCATATATACTCTCTTTCCAAAACTGCTTTTAAGAGGTTAGATGTGTTGTACCGCCTCCGCAGTTTCTTCACCCCACTCAGTTGTTGTCTCTGTACAGGGGTCTTGTCCGCCCCTGTATGGAGTGCGCTTCTCATGTATCGGGTGGCTCAACCCTCACAGCCGTACTTGACGGGGTGGAATTAAAGGCTTTTCCTCTCATCAATTCCCTGCCCCTTACTGTCTTCATTCCCTCTCTTTTTGCCGCAATGTTGCCTCACTCTCTCTCTTTACTATCGCTATTATAACGGACATTGCTCTTCTAAACTCTCTAACTGCATGCCTCCTCCTTTAAGGAGAGCACGCAGCACCAGACTTTCTACACTTTTTCATTCCTTCTCTGTCCAACTCTCTTACGCAAGAGTTAATCGGTATTTTCAATCTTTGATCTACTCAACCGGTCAACTCTGGAACAATCTTCCTCAATCCATCTTTCCCCATGTGTATGACCTTCAATCTTTTAAACGCAGTGTCTAGGAATCTCCAAAACCCTGAATCTTGATTTTGGCTCTCTTCTTCTTCTATGGGAGGGGGGCACTTTTGCGGGCATTCCCCCTTGGCCCCTCCTTCCTGCATAAAAAGAAAATCACGACACCAGTTAAGTAGATGAAAAGATTGAGAATACCGATTAACGTTTGCGTTTAGAGAGTTGGACAGAAAAGGAATCAGAAGGTGTCGAAAGTCTGGTACTGTAAGTTCTCTTTAAAGGAGAAGGCATACAGTTAATGAGTTCAAAAGAGCAGTGCACGTTATAATAGCGATAGTGAAGAGTGATTGAGTTACTATAAACTGGTGTTTTGCCACATTTGAATCACAATATGATAAAATGTAACAATTTCAAAATACATGTACAATTTTACTATTTTTTTCTTTGACATAAGCACAGCCACAAGTTCTAAATGTTCCTAAAAGGATATTGGCTCTGGGTAGCAGTTGAATGGGAAACTGTCTTTGCTTCCAGGTTACGTAGCGAACCAAGGTTCGGCTGCCATGGAAAGCTGTAGGTCTCCCTACATCATATGACTTTAGATGTTGTGAAGGAGGTTAAACATCCCCCATCAATCTCCTACAAGAATATATTGCTTAAAATTGACCGAACGTTTTATGGAATCGGAGTGATATGCAGTGTGTGTGTGTGTGTGTGTGTGTGTGTGTGTGTGTGTGTGTGTGTGTGTGTACACTGCAACTTGTAAAAGTTACTAAACAAAAAATCACAGTTACTTTTTCAAAAACTGCAGGGTCCTATTAATGCTATTATATATGCAAAATTCAGTCTTAAATTGGGTGGAGTCATAATTTATGATATATAAATTCCATTTTGAAAGTTTCCATTATATTATGGCGCATATATAATTTGCCTTATTTATCCGTATTTCCACATTATTTTTACATTATCTTACTTTTCATTTATAATGACAGAATTAATTAAATGTAACTTTAGTTGGTTTACATTATTCCTATTTATTTTCTTTCGTAAAAATGTAAATGAATTTCGAAGATTTTTGCCTGAAAAGATCCCTTCCTTCCCAACGGCATATTCAGATAAAAATGTTGTAATTAAACTATTTGCCACTAAAATACGAGAGTAAACGTTAATGCCAACATTCTGCAAACCTCTATGGATGTAATGTAATGTGATGTAATGTATCCTTTCTGAATAAAGATTGTTTGTTTCCTTGTTTGAAAAATGGGAATATTACGCTTAAATGACAGAGCAAAAACTGGAATCGAAGTTTCCTCGAAATGGTGTCGAGAAAATCTCAATGTAATCTCTCGTGAGATACTGTAATATGGGGTGACTTTTGGCTCAAGGGGTGGTGGCATTGGCACTTCTTTAAAAACTGGTTTTATGAATTTTGTACAAAAAGAAACAGTTTCATGGAAAAAAGCATTCTTATCATTTTTTATCTATGGAACTTTGTCTATCTTTTTGTATGAACACTTTTTTCTCTATCTTCTTTAACTTAGGGGTTATATTGTGACAACTGTCAGCAGAACACCAGTGTTTCTGCTCACAATTGTCACACCATAACTCCTAAGTTAAGGAAGATAGAGAAAAATGTGTTTAGACAAAAAGATAGGCAAAATTTCATAGATTAAAAATGATAAGAATACTTTTTTCCATGAAACCGTTTCATTTTGCGCAAAATGCGTAAAACCAGTTTTTTAAGAAGTGCCAATGCCACCCCTTGAGTCAGTCAGCCCATATTACGATACTTAATTATCTTTTATGTAAGTGAATGTTATATATAGGTATGGTTAAGTTGGATAAAATTAATTTACGTGGCTAAATTAGGTTAGGTTAGATCAAATTTGGTTAGGTTAGATTAAATAACTTTAGGTCTGTCGGTGTTTGTTAGCACAAATCTAATTAATTATTTTCATAGAAATTTTTTTTATTAAAAATAAAAAATTTGTCCCGTCCTTAAAAGGACTCGTTTTCCAGAGTCCGACCGTCTGAAATGTAATGATGGGGGTTACGTCTCTGCCGCAACATCTAAGGTCACATGACGGAAGGGACCTACAGCTTTACGTGGGATCTGAACCACGGGTCATTACATAACCTGGACGCGGGAGACGGTCCCCCATCCAACTACTCTTCAGACCACTGTCGCTTAACTTCGCTGATCGACGAGAAGCGGCGTTACGACGCTAACCACAAGATAACCCTCAAGAGGAGACCAAAGAATAAATAAGTGAATACATCTAAGCGAAACATAAAAATGAAAATCAATAATAAAAACCATATTAATTACCTACTTTGAAAAACCTCGATACAATGAACAATCGGATTCAAAGTGTACCTCGCATGTATTCCAGATTAAAGGCCAGCTCGTAATAGAGAATTTTGAAAAAAAATGAGGTCATCACACGAACATTAATCAAAATATAATGAATAAAAATTCAATTTTGTAGCATGATGATTTTTATAGCATCGTACTGAAAATATTTACAAAGTTTTAAAATCAACATACGCACTCGTACAATTGCCAAAAAAAGTTCATCTAAAACAAATTTAATTTTAAAAAAGCAACAAAAATTACTAATTAGTAATTTCCAGCTCTTATTTACGAAAAGAATAAAATATCAAGAGAAAAAAGACAACATTAATTAGCGATTTCTGGAGTTATTTCAATTATAATATTTAACCTTTCTTTCGAAAATGGATATGATAATAATAATGATGATAACCTTAAATTGTTAAATATATAAAATTTAACAAAGATAAATCTGTACATTAAAGTGATTGAAATTGAGGTTTAATAAGCGAAACTACAAATGACGGTCGTTTTTCTTATTATAATTAAGCATTTAAGGCCAAAAATTTTTTGGTAGGGTTATAAATGCGTGTATTCGAAACGTTACCAATTTGTAACTGTCGTCCTTAAAGGATTAAATATATTAATTTCTTTATAACGCAGATAATATGTAGGTTACGAGAATTAGGAGAGAAGACATGGGAAAACTTGCTAAGCACAAAAATACTTAACACTTGTTAACTTTTTATATATGATACAAATAAAAGAATTCAGATCTTGAAGTTTTACATGTTCCAAAAACGTAATTATTATTTTTCCCAAGTTGAATATGTTGTAATTTAAATATTAACATTGATGTTTAAAGTACTGATTCTACTAACCAAAATTAACAATAGCATAGAGTAACTACCATAGACATACTATATAGGTGGAGCTACTATTGAAACCTAAACTGTGGGCATTCAGACTGTAACAAACCCACAAACCTTTTTTTTTCCCCCGGCACGCTAGCTTCCACCAACTGTCCGAGAAAAAGTAAATGTCGATATAGTGACGTCATTCCAAATTTTGCTTTAAAAATCCAGAACAAGTGTTCAAATTCAACTGAAGGAAGTCAAGTAAAGACCTTAAGACTTAACAATATTAGAATTTTGGTATGTTCAGTGTTTACAGCAAGGGAAACATTACATTCTTGTCCTTTCTTGTAAGGATTTCTCAGTATATCGAGAATGACGTCACTGTATGGCCACATTTACTTTTTCTCGAATAGTTGGTAGCGGCTAGCGCGTCAAAGGTTTGTGGGTTTGTTACAGTCTGGACGTAGCGGCAAAAACAGCCCACCGAACGGCTGATTAAATAAGGCAGCGTCCAGTCTAACTACATTAATGTTTGTAAATTAAAAATTTACTCTGTTTAAAATTAAACTACCCAATCTTCTGGTCAAATTTTTACCCATTTTTATCCATTTAATAATTTTTTACCCATTTCACTGGTAATTAATTAGCACAGTTAATTACCAGTGAAACTAGGCAAAAGATTACTAGTTTTGTTAGAATAATAATAAGGATGGGGTTGTTTAACCTCCTTCGGAACATCTAAGGTCATATGATGGAGGGGACCTACAGCTTTACATGGAATCCGAACCACGGCTGGACGGGGAGGACGGTCTCCCATCCAACTACGACCAAGACCCAATATCGCTTAACTTCGCTCATCGACGGGAAAATTTCGTTAGAAGATATAGCAACTGCCTTAATTCATTTTTAGTAAAAACAAAACCAACCAACTCATGAGTAAAATTTTACCAGTCTGATTAGTAAAGATGAATAAGAAGTTATTCTGACACGAGTGAAAAAATTATTGAGTCATCTTTTTAGATTAACTACTGCTTAGTTTTATGCATTTTTATTTTTAAAAAAATGCCCCAACTATTCATTACAATTTCTATCCAACTTTTTCAAAGTCAATTCACACACAAAAAGTAAGGCCGGCCGCACACACGATTGTCTTGCGACTCACGACTGACGACTTGTGTCGTGACGACTCGAGTCGCGTGTGACTTTACATTGACAGAATGGGAGCCCCCACGGCGCACAATGCAGCGCGGCGGCCGCGGAGCGATTCCTCAGAATCAAACATACGCATGTGTGTGTGTATTAAACGAAAGTGATAATAAAAAAAATAGTGCAATGAACACACAATTTGGTGGTGAAACATCACTCGATACATAACAAAATTTGGAGTTGCAAGAAAACCTGATAAACAGTATTCACAGCATTCCGGGAGATATCATGCCAGAAACCAAGTAAAAGGTTTCATCGCGCACACATTATTTCCACCATTTACTTTGTACCAGCAAGTAATGTGATTGTAAAATCATCAGTGCTGTCAATGTTCTTAGGTAAAATCTTTCAAGAATAGAAATCGTTGTATTTTAATTTGTATTGGGTGTGTGTGTATATATATATATATATACACATTCAACTGCAAAGAACACGCAGTATAAAATAACGTAAAGAACGACGCTTGTATAGGAGATATTCCGCGCAAGACGAGAGAATATCTCCTATACAAGCGTCGTTCTTTACGTTATTTATACTGCGTGTTCTTTGCAGTTGAATGTATATAATGTTACGGCATGCGGGAGGTGCCCCCTTGGGGCATTGGTTTCTGCGAGTATGTAGAAGAATTACGGCATTTGGAAGAGTGAGGCCCATGGTGTAATGGTATCGCATCTGACCGGCAATCGGAAGATCCCGGGTTCGATTCCCGGGTGGTTACCTCATTTTTCATTTGTTTCGTTCTCTCTCTCTCGTCTTGCGCGGAATATCTCCTATACAAGCGTCGTTCTTTACGTTATATATATATATATATATATAGAGAGAGAGAGAGAGAGAGAGAGAGAGAGAGTGTTTGTGTGTGTGGAGAGTAATTCAGTTTTGCTCGATGTACTGTTGTAAGGGTAATATATAAATGTCGACAATATTTTTGTGTGTGAGCAAAGTGGGCGGAAGTCGATAAAAATTACGTTTCTTTAAAACCACTTTTTAGTTCTCGTTCAGAACTAAAATGGAACGTGGACTAAACACTGAAACTTACTAATTGTATATAAAAACGAGTTTAAAGAAATATAATGACTAGAATAACTTTTTTTAACTGGTTTTATTATTAGAATTCCGACGTTGGACAAAAAGTCTTTCAGAATGTAGTCGATTCTAAAATACTTTTAGTGTTAAGACACGAGGGCGACTGTCCCAGTTGACGTTTGTTTTTAGAATGGGATGAAGGAGAAACCATTGTTTCTTAAATAAATATATCTTTTCACGCGAATCATTACTTTTAAAAGTAACGCATCAATAAGAAAAAGCTTTGAACTTTATGTCTAGTTCTTCAAGTACACTTTTCGAAATAATTAAAATAAAGAATCTTAGAAATGATCGTGAATGAATCTGGATGATTATTCAAATGAAGAACCGCCTCATTAGCAAAGATATTTATTCTTATAGAGAACTTCTATAATTTATCTAAATTGTAAGTGAACTATACCATTGGCAAATACAATCTTTCTCTGTATGGATATGTTCTATGGTACTTGGAAACTGAAAGTTAAAACAATCCAACGGTATTCGTACCCGACATAAGGGAAAGTAGAGTTGGCCTTGTCCTCACCTCTCTACAGTGGTGAGGGGTACTTGCTTCTGCGGGAGTCGCTCCGGACGAAGAAGTAGTCTTAGAGAGCATCATGCTCTACCAAAAGAGACACGCCCGCGAGTAACCCGCCCTTGGAAAGCGGAACTGAGGTTTACAAGGCGCAACGACGGTCTCTCAGTCACGTATACTTATGCTCAAAGTATGTACACATTGAGCTGGGAGGAAACTATCGAAATGTTATAGTTACCGTTCACAGTTTGCAATGTTAAGAGAAAACCGCAATAAACGCGGGGTCTTCGACAATGCTTGGAAGCTGCAACCACAATCAATCCGGCACACGGGAATGTAGAGCTATCCTTATCCTCACCTCTCTACGCTCTTGGGGTAACTTCAGGCAGAACGTAATGCCCTCCAAGACTGCTTCTTCGTCAGGGGCGACTCCCGCAGAAGCGAGTATCCCCCAATCCCGCGTAGAGAGGCGAGGATAAGGACAACTCTACTTTACCGTGTGCCAGATAGGAACAATGTTGGAGTATGGTTACTTACAGCTTCCAAGCATTGTCTAAGTCCCCGCGTTTATTGCGGTTCTCTCTTAATACATAAAATAGCAGTTATTTACTGAAACTAAATTCTTTAAAATAAAGACTTATTATTTCTCATCACTTTTTAAATATAAAGTAAAACATATTTATCTTTTACAAACGGCATCAGCCATTTTTAATTTATTATACAGAATGGAACAAAAATTCTTTTCATATTTCTCAGGTGAGTTTTACGAGTTTTTTTTATATAGGAAGGATGGGGTAAGGGCGAGTGCCCTCAAAAACGCCCCCCGATATATAAGGAGAAAGCCAAAATCAAGGTCTCTAAGGCCCCTAATGTTATTTTAGTAAAATGCATGTACTGTATGTGTAGTGAAGAATATAGGAAGAAACGTGGTTTTGAGAGCATGCTGGACTACTCACAGAATAAATGAGACGCAGGAAAAGACCAGGTAAAGAGGACAGTGACAGAAGAAACGGGAGTTCCAGCACTCCCTGTCTTCTGCCTAATGTTCCCCTCGGAGTACTTCCTTGGTCGATTGGTGTCTAGAATCTTCTTCCACAACAATTACGTGAAATGGACCTCTGCGTACCACAAGAAAAGATGCACTTGGTCTTGTGATATGTAAGGTTATCTCGAGATTGTTTTATAACTTTTGACCACATGCTATTCGAAAACTAAGAGAGAAAAAGTTAGTATACCAAAAACTAGTTTGTGTGGAAATGCTGTCCAATGTTCGTATTAACTTACGTGATTAAATTAACACGTGTAAATGGCTTTGTAGGCTGCAGTTTCAACATTTACTGATGTCGTTGCTACTTCACATGAAGTTGAATTTCTAATACACACACACACACACACACACTAAATGAAAGAAATTCTACAACCATTTTAGTTAATTTTCAATTTATTTCATACCTCGAAAGTTTTAGTTTGTGTTTACTGTTCACTTAGAAAAATGGCTATGGCTGAGAAGCAAATGAAAGAAAATCTAAACGTGTAAGAGAGAAGACAAGTCTTTACTTTTAGCATGTATTTCCGGCGGTCTATAACGATGCTGACTAAGATCAAAAATGGGATTTTCACATTATCTTAATAACGTTACAGTAACGTTTATTTGAACATTTGGAACCGAGCTGAATGTTCCTGCAACAATGGCGCGAAATCAAAAGCACTTTATTTTGTACTTTTTCGCCATTTCTTGAAACAAAAAATGGCAAACGCAAACGAGTTTTATACACACACACACACACACATGTAGACATGTGTATATTAAGAATATAAAAAATCTTACGACCCTAAAAAAACTAACAACTTAATTTAACTTAACCTAACAACCTAACTTAATCTAACCTAATAATAACTTGTCGATATAATGTAAAGTCAATCAGATGTAAGGCCGTCAAATTCTACATTATAATCATATGCTTCACTAAACAGTTACTTTTATCCACAGTTTGAATACTGCATCTGGGCTGATAAAACTTCTTTGAATCCATATCGGAACTAGCATTACCGCATTTTTTTTTGTGGGATGGAGGGGGCGGGGCAGTCCCCACAAGAAATAGCACGAACACAACTTATATCAGAACCGCTTTTTAATTCTTTCTCGGTACAATATTAATTGACTTTCTGACTGGTCTTTATCGCCTTTGGTAAAAGGTCCCACGGAAGACTTATCAATAATGGCAGCCATTTCTAAAGAAATAGGTTATTTACTCGTCCTCTCTCAACCCTGTGGAGCTTTAAAATTCTCTCTCGGTCCAAGCGGAAGAATTCGTACAATAAATCTCTTGATATCCAAGCTTACTAAATTTTTTAGAGTCAGCAACGCTCAATTTTTATAGATGAGAAATTGTTTTACTTCTTAAAGAAAGGCTGTGGTATCTAATTATATAAATAAAAGAAGGGATTTTATTTGTAATACTACGAACTACCGCTTCAAATATTTCCGCTGTCTAACTACCCAGTTTGTTCCAGTTTCCCCAAGGCACGTTCTTGGCGTTTTCGTTACACCCAAATAGGTAATTTTGTGGGAAACGACCACTGTTACATAAACCACTGAATCAGGATTATTCCGATAGTATTAACGTCCAGTACGCCCTTTTGAAATTCTTATTTCTGTCGGCAAAATCACATTACAACAATTGGGTCATATAATATCGCTTCCTCCTTAAATAAAAAATTTTGTAATCTACTTTTTTACTGTTTTGGGAACGATCTATACTTTTTAAGTGATTGTAAACAACACATAAATTGTTTTAATTTTTATAAGTTGATACTTTAAAGGTTTATAATTTTAATGCTGTTCAATTTTCGTATTAACTTACGTAATTAAATTAACATGTGTAAACTGCTTTGTAGGCTCCAGTTTCAACATTTACCGATGTTGTTGCTACGTCACACGGAGTCGAACTTCTATTATGCACGCACACGGACGCACACACGCTAGATAAAAGAAATTCTACATGTTTCATTCAGTTAATTTCCAATTTATTTTATCAGTTTGAGTTTAACGGAGAGGAGAAATATGTATACGAGTAAAATTCATTCATTACACGCGTTCATATGCATTCGTTTGCATTCCGTTATCGCTTTACGTACAAACGAGCTGTGGCTCAGCTTACGTAATGCCGCGCGCACAACTGAACTAATCATCCGATGAACGAATTCAATCACGTGCACTGACATGTTTTTTTTTTAAATTGTAGGTTTCCTACGTTACAAGATACGTTGATCCGATCAGGACTTTTGGACCACGATGTACAGAGGGTTGACAAACGTAAATAGACACCTTTGGGGAGAGGGGGAGGGTTCACAATTTGATTTGATAATGAAAGTCAGTAAATAATATCGGATTTATTGAATCACTATATTTAGAATCGTGTTGCTTTCCCCTTTCCATTGTGTAAAACTGACACACATTCTGGCATTCCATTGATGAGCTTTGTCATTTGTTCTTGAGGACAATCATCGTGGTGTCTATTTACTTTTGTCAACTCTCTGTACATGTGCATGATATTTCATGCATGGGCCCCTAGTGTTACACTAGATTAGAATTGAAAACTACCATTACCTCGAATGTAGGCGCGGGGGGGGGGGGGAGTACAGAAAACACCTCTGTACACGAAAGCGTTACCTTTGGATGTTGAAATATCCACCATATTTACCAACTCTTAACTTACCGTAGCTTGATGATAGCGCCCTCGTCTTCTACTCAAGAGGTGCTGAGTTTGAATCCTGGTGGGAGCAGTTTTGCATATATATATATATATATATATATATATATATATATATATATATATATATATATATATATATATGGTGTTATCAATTATGTTTCATAAATTAGTATATATACTGAGGACATCAAAGTGAACAAAAAAGTTCCTATGAACATAAATCCGCAATCGCTTCGTTTCCGAGATACATTGCTATTTTGTCGAGGACGATCCAATTAAAAGTCATTAAAGTTTATCAAAGTTTATTTACAGCAAGTGCTCAAAATCTTCAGCGGTGGATTGGGCAGCATGATCCCGTCGCTTGGCCACCCAGGTCTCCGGACCTAAATGCAAATGACTTTTTCTTGTGGGGTTATTTAAAAAATCTTGTTCATCAAGTTAATAGGTAACATAGATGAATTGTGGCAACGTGTTCAAGATTGTTCAGAAACAATACGCAACCATGTAGGTGTTTTCGAACGTATGCGACAAAATTTTCAACGACGCGTTGAAGCATGTACTCTGATGCAGGGAAACCATTTTGAGCATTTGCTGTAAATAAACTTTGATAAACTTTCATGACTTTCATTTTAATTGGATCGTCCTCGACAAAAGCAATGTATCTAGGAAATGAAGCGATTGCGGATTTATGTTCATAGGAACTTTTTTGTTCACTTTGACGTCCTCAATATGTATACTAATTTATGAAACATAACTTGATAACAACCTGTATATATATATATACAGTATATACACACGATGACTGTCCTCAAGAACAAATGGCAAACCTCATCAGTGGAATTCCAAAACGTGTGTCAGCTTTACATACTGATTTAATAAATTTATTATTATTTAATGACTTTTATTATCAAATCAAAACCTGTGGGGGGGGAAAAAAAGTTGTATATTTACTTTTGTCAACCCTCTGTATATATAGAAGTGAACAGTGAAGTAAATAAGCGAGAAATGGCCTTTTTCAACAAGGGAATTATTAATCAACCCTGAAGCCCTATGAATCATATTTTTCAAAACGGGGAGCATAATTGGAGAAATGAAAGCGAATGAAGAGGAGGAAAAATAAATTCTCTCGAGGGCACATCATCATCAGTTGGTCAATTTCTTTTCTGAAGGGCGCAAAAATTTCATTTTTGCAAAAATAATCTTGATACAAGAAGAGAACATTTAGTGAAAATTACAACACTGTATTTAGACCGGAACGAGATAGGCTTTGATTTATAATAAATTAAGTTAGATTAGGTTTTAATTCATTCTAGGTTTGTAAAATTTGGTCTTTTCGCGTTTGTGTCCATAATGCGAAGGATGTCTAAAGGAAAAATAAGGTATTTCTGTCGAAGTAAAAGGTGACATTCTTTCTGATATGGAAACAATACTTCCGAGAACGCTCAAACGAGAGACTTATTCGTACTTCTTTCTCTTATATTGGATTCACTTAGAAAGTCAAAAGGCAATAAACTTAGAAACTAGGAGCTAGAGGGACTCGAATCCGTGTCGTACGGTTCTCAGAGGCAGTGCTCCTATCAATCACGCCATCCAGAAGCCCCCCAAAAAAGGTTCGTTCAAGCGAGACTAATATTTACACTGTAAAACCACGCTCCATTCAACTTCCTCACTTTTATGAAACATACACGAGTATAAGATTTTGGGAGAGTTCTACTGTAGATGGCGTGATCTGTAGAAGCGGTGACTCTTGAAATCATGGACGCGGGGTTTGAGTGCCGTTAGTTTCGCACTTTATTGCATTTTCCTTTTCACTTTATTTATGTACGGTAATTGAACTTATAACCATGCTATTTTATTACTTTACGGCAGCCCTTATATTTATAAAAGATTCGAAACGAGTAACGTTTCCTTCGCCTTTAAAATGTTTTCTAGAAACGTTGAACTGAAGCCGAAATATGAACTCTGCATAAAATATATTACCTGTATACTCCAAATATAAACAAGAGACAATTTCAGTGATTGGATTTGAAGTCTGTGGCTCAAAGAAACAAAAAGAAATGTTGAATCTATTTAGAATATATATCACTACAGAGTGGTAAAGGAAGGAAGGAAGGAAGGAAGGAAGATATATATACACACAGTATATATATTTATATATATTCCATAAGTAAGTGACCAATAATAAAGCTGGAAGCCCTATTACGACAGCCTTTCCTTACCTTTTCATCCATAATTGTGAGCTTCTTTCCGGGGTGAAAACTATCGAATAAAAGGCTTCAACCCCATTTTTTGTGATGTTGACTGAGAGGCCAAATCGCTATTTGGAGGCCCGCCATTGCGCAATAGCTGGCGAAACGTTTTACTTAACAGCTTTGCGAATACGAAAGTAATAATGTTATGAGCGTACAAAGGGTTCGTAAAGTTTATATTTGGGTTAGAGGTTGGTATTTCCATACGGTTTCTTTATGGAATGTTTAGCGGAGTTCGTAGTTCTAGAAGGAAGCTGAACGAAAGCTTCAAAGTGAAATGACTTCACACACGCATAATGGTGATAGAAGTTGCGGAGTTATAATATACTTCACCCTTTATTGACCTCCTAAACGTCTTCATTCCGTTAAACGTTCCGTAAATCGAAATTTACATTGTAATAACCGTAAACAATATATATATATATACAGCTATGGCTAAAAGAGTTGAAACACCTTAATATTTTTTTGGGAATGAGAAAGGTATTACAGAAATTATCTATAACATCACTGATGTTAATGATGATAATGAATTTAGGTCAAGATTTGTGAACGTTCTCAAAAAGATTTTTCTAGAAATATGATTTGCTATATTACTTTTAATGTCATACTTATACTTATCAAAAAACTACACAAACTGAATACTTAAACTACAAAGTAGGGATGAAAGTAAATATATCAACGGTACATCAGTACTCGGAAGTAACACGCCGGTTTCATCCGATTTTATCAAGCAAAGCTAAAACGTTGTAGGGTGATGGAACTCTTTTGGCCAAAACCAGCTTTGGACGAGAGAGTTGCGTCACCCTACAACTTTTTAAATTTGAATGTTGAAGACAAATGAAACGTGGATGCTACTTCCGAGCAATGGTGCGCCGTTGATATATCGAATTTCATACCATTTTGTAGTATAAATATACTTACCAAGAAACTGCAATAATAGAAAAACTACGACATATTGAAACCAATATAGCAAATAACAATTAAACCAAATCTTTCTGAGAAATTTCACAAATGTTGACAAATGTTACTAAATTAATTATCAGTACTCAAAATACATCAGTGATGTTATACGTAATTTCTGTTAATACTTTTCTCATCCCAAAAGATTTTTTAAGGTGTTTTAATCCTTTGTCCATAATTGTACTCGTATGTATTACGAAACCAAAGAACGAAAGCGAAACAGAAACTTAGTATTTTTTATACTAAGTCGAGGTGATTTGTATTTCAGGGTTGTTTAGTTTCTTTCGTAACGCCTAAGGTCATATGACGGATGAGACCTACAACTTTACGCGGAATCGAACAGAAGGTCGTTACATCATCTGAACGCGCGGGATGGTCATCCGTTCAACTAGTGAACAGACCCAACTTCGCTGTTCTGACGAGAAGCGGCTATTTAATGGCTATTTAATCAAATTAATTAATTTGCAATTTCGTTCTAGCGTTACAACTGTAAATTTGGCCGAACGACCGAGCATCCGTTAAACGGGAACGAGTCTTAAACAAATCTCCATTTAGGGAAATACTGGAGATAAATGTGTCTTAACACATGCTCTAACTTAAGCCCATCCCCGCTCGCTTCTCGCATTTAGCATTTAATTAGGGATTAAGAGAGGCAGAAAAGCCCATACACTGCATCGTATCGCTCGTACACACAAAATGAGAAGAGCGCTTTATCTTCTACATTCAATGATTTCAACCCAGTTTCTTCAACCTAACCTAACCTGATCTAACCTCAATAAGATTTATTTTATAGGCATTTTAACACTGAATCAAATATATGTAGAAGACGATGAACTCTTAAAGTGCCAAAACTAACATCAAGTAATTAATTATTCATTTTTAATGTTGTTATTTTCTTTTATTATTTTGAATTGTAGACTATGTATGACGAGCCAAATATACCTTATTCGGTCTCTCTAACACTACTTCTTCACCGGTGTGCCGCAGGAACTTCCTAGAGATGATCCAAATTTTCACGAAATGGATGAAAATAAGTAGCTGAAAACTGAGAAGTTACTGAACATACGAGGCCCTCCTAGGAAGAAGTGGCTAAGCGACAAAAGTAAAAAACGTCATTTAACATTTTATAAAGTTGTACCAATTTGAAAGTGACGTAACTTTTGAAGATATTGCGTTGAAACATCTTTAAAAGCTTAAAAGTTATTCCATTTTTAAATTAGTACAATGTTTAACTGCGTTTCATGGCGTTTTTTTAACTTTTGTCGCTTAGCCACTTCTACCTAGAGGGCCAGATATGCAAATTTCAAAGGAAACAAGACATTCGTCATTTATTAGGTACATTCGAAAACTGTATACGCTCAGTTTGAAGTTAGTGGCGTTGGCTGGTGGGGGGAGGATCTAAATATGGAGCAGTAGGGAACGAAAATTCTCCTCCGGGGTACCGCGAAAGAAGAACAGAGCGCATTAGGGTGCCTTTAGCCCCAAAAGGTTAGGAACCAATGCGCTAACAGCTAAAATGTTTTTATTTTTATTGCCTTCATGCAGGAATAGGAAAAACTATATACGTACTCGTATATACTTTCTTCAACGCTACACAACCTAACAATATCACTCTATGGAACTGATAGTGTTATTTTTTTTTTAATGATTCTCATTCAAAGATCTGGAATCGCGTACCGCGAATAAAAGAGTGACGACGATGCTTCTTAGTCATGTTTTAAGATCGTGCATTCTGTGAGAGAAAATCAAGAAGGCGGATGATAACGCGCGAGAGAGGATTCTTCTTCGACCATAATAATAACCGGGGATAGCTCGACGCCATGTTGCAACACTACTTCCCGGTAGATCAATGAAATGAAGCAACGTTAGGCTTGGGTAGTATTTGGATGGGTCACCGTCCCCTGCGTTCGGGTGTAGTGACCACTTGGTTCGGATTCCACATTAACTTGTAGGTCCTCTATGTCATATGACCCTGGTTGGTAGTAAGCAGAGATGGAATCATTGAACTGAATTGAAATAAATTGAATAATCTTTATTAATAATAAGTAAATCATGACTAGGCAGTGGCGGATCTAGAGGGGGCTGAAGGGGCTCTAGACCCCCATTGACAGAGATATTTCGCAAATCGCAACCTAAGCACATCCACACATTTGTTTATAATGTATGTTTCAAACCAGAATGATATAATTTATGGTAATTTTCTTTTTTATTTATGAAATAATCAGAGATTTGTGTGTATTTGCGGATGTATTTTTCAATGAATTTTCTGTGTCCTGAGATAGATTGGACAGTTGTCGAGAAAGTGGCTGTACATTATTTCTATTGTGAGGCGTTTCTGCTTTTGATTGAGCGTTCCTAATAAATTGGTAATCATTGAACATTAATCTTATTATCAAGTACTTTTATGGGAATGACTGCATAATATTTAAGCTTGGTTCAGAACTCATTCGAACCCAACCAGCCCCCCCCCCCCAAACAAAAATCCTAGATCTGCAGCTGTGAATAGTATTATTAATAGTTAAGGTACGTATTAATCTTAAATTATTATTCTCGATATGACAAATGTAAGGTCATTATTGAAGGTATTATACCAATACCACACAAAGAAATCAATATTATACACGAGAGATAAGAACTGAACAATCGCAAGTAATGTGTCTTTAATCCTAGATTACACACGAGAAATTAATAAAGAGTAATGTACATTAATCCTAGATTAATCCTAGATTTTTATTAGTATGCCGTCGGGAGTACTAATCGGGATTTCATACAATTAGCAATAAATATTAAAATCAGTTAATCAAGGATTTAATGGTAAATATTATGAGTGCTAAAACCGTCTGCTGTAGATTTGCGATGCTACACCTCCCCTTTCCTATTACCCGTCAAATGTAGCCTTTTTCAATAGAAGACAAATCAATATTCACCGAATATGCAACTTATTTTCAATTTCACTTCTAACAACAAAATCACTTTCCGCGTTGTCTAGATAAAAACCTCCTTTGTTGCAGCAAAACTAATATAACGGAGAATAATTTCTAGATTGTTGTAAAGTCCCTTTAGGAAAACTGATCAAAAATTCCGACGCGCTGCCATAAAATATCATTATAAATTGAGTATACCTCAAATTAAGCCTCTCGGCGCAGGACAATTTATCACAATGCGATATCTTTGGGGAAAAATTGCACGACAGCCATTCGAGAGGAGGACATCATTAAAGTTGAGGCATTACATATCTTCGCGAAGAACATTTAGGCTTTAAAAGAAATTTGGATTTACACGTAACTACACTGTCCGTGGCCTCATTCAAACAGTACGTAAGTTGTAGAAAATTTAAATACTTATGAATGGATATCAGAAACGTTTTCGCTGCTCAACTCCGTGTATGATAAGTAAAATGTGTTTCATCGTAAAGTCTTAGTTACTAATACTTGTACAAACTGATTTTCAGCATATTACTTTCCGCTCTTTGCCATTATAATTAACCCTTAAACTCTACCCGGAGTACTGGTGCACCCCAGTACCCCGGGTATTGCTAGCGTAACATTTATAATGGGTAGGGATTAAGGGGTAATATTAGAACTGATCCTGCTATTAGCAGCTTAATTTTTGACCCATTGAATTTGCTACCCAGGTTTTAAAATCTATTGTGATGGAACGTGTTTATATATAGCCTATTCTTGTTCAAATAATAATTCGTACATTTAGGCAAGAATGCAAGAAGTATATCGCTTGGATAGAAAACACGAGCATATAGAAACATTTATAAAGGAACACAGACTTATATCGCTTATATCGCCTGAAAAAATGGTTCAGAAAGCAATATAACGTTTTAGAAAATTATTAATCTAAGGAATTAGGAGTAACGAAAACAAAGTAAGCCCATTTACAACTCTTTATAATATTAATCTCAGCATCTTGGCATAAACACAACAACTATACCAGGCATAGTTCACGCGTATTTTACAAAAATGTCACATATCCCTTACATTTAACAGGGGTTTTCAACCTTTCGTCTACCGCGTACCCCTTTTACATTGTCCATGCTACCCACGTACCCCTGAAAGGATGAATTCATAGAAAATGCAAGAATGACATTCAGTTATGTGTATTAAAGTTCATAACTCTAAAACTATAATTTCTCTTCTTCTTCTTCTTCTGCAGCTTTTCTCCCGGATGTCTGCCGCCACACAATCCCTCCACCTCGTCTTCGGTCTACCTCTTCTTCTCCGTCCCGGCACCTCCATTTCCAGCACCCTACGTCCCACGTAATCCTCCTCTCTTCTCATCATGTGCCCATACCATCTCAGTCTGGCTTCTTGGACTTTTCTTGACGCCTCTGCTACTTTCACCGTTCCTCTAATGCGTTCGTTTCTGATTCGATCCCTTCTAGTTACACCGCACATCCATCGCAACATTTTCATTTCAGCCTCATCCATCTTTCTGTCACTAAGTCTTCTTCATTGGCACCGTCTCCATTCCGTACAAATGGCTGGCCTAACCACTGTTTTGAAGACTTCCCTTTCAGCTTCACCGGCATCCTACGATCACAGAGAACTCCCGACACCTCTCTCCAGCTCCTCCATCCCGACTATATCTTACGATTCACCTCTCCCTCGGCTCCCCCTCTGCCTCGATTGTTGATCCCAAGTATTTAAACGATCTACAGTTTGATCAGTTCACCGTTTAACATCACTCCCCCTCCTTCATCCGGATGTACATTACATCTCAAATATTCAGTCTTCTTCCGACTAACTTTCATACTTCTACTTTCCAATACCTCCCTCCAATTTTCTAGCTGTTGTTCTACCTCCTGTCTTGTCTCTGCGCACAACACTACATCATCGGCATACATCATGCACCAAGGAGCAACCCCTCTAACCTCCTCAGTCAACACATCCAACACCACGTTGAATAGGAATGGACTCAGTGCTGACCCCTGATGCAGACCAACCCCAACTCCAAAACTCTCCGTCACACCAACACTACACCTCACTTTCGTCGTAACCCCTCTATACATTTCCTGAATCAATCTGACGTACTTCTCTGGGACCATCTTCACCCTCAGGCACCTCCAAACCTCTCGTCTCGGTGTCCTATCATACGCCTTCTCTAAGTCTATGAAAACCATGTGCAATGCCTTCTGTCCTTCCCTGTAATTTTTCTCTCCAACTGTCGTAATGCAAAAATAGCATCAGACGTACTTCGTCCGGGCATAAAACCGAATTGCTCTGTCGACACGCCTGCCTCCTGCTCAGCCTCAAGTCCACAATTCGCTCCCACACCTTTCATGGTGTGCGATATCACTTGATACCCTTATAATTTGAGCATTCCTGTATATCCTCTTTCTCTTTGAATATGGGTACTATGATACTGGCATGATACACATGATACTGACATTTGCGTAACCACTAGTAAATCCCAGGCGTACCCCACGTTTGAAAACCCCCGCCTTACAATGTACCTCTACTGGACTCATTATTAAGTTTAAAAGCATATGGTTGATTTTAGTCAACAAAACGAACTCTATAAGAGTTTTACTTAAATCAGGGTTGTTACAGTTAACTTAAAATTAGTTTATTATATTATAAATACATGTGGAATGTTATCAACGAAATGTTAAAAAAAAAAAATTTGTGTAGCACTCAAACTATTATTATTATTTGTAGTGTGTCAACAAACACCATGTATCATTTTAAGTTTAGCATATATCTGCAGTATTACGTATGAATATAAAAATGCATGTTTTGATTTCTTTCGAAAGCATAAGGTTTTGAGAGTCGAGTCTCGCATGTTTTTTTTACATATTTCATCCTTGTATCTTGTTCGCCTCGTGAATAAAAAGAAACAGATATACAAAGCGACTTTTTCATTTTGTTATTTCTATTTTAAATGTTTCTTCGGATAATCTCTAGGAGCGCTCCATTTTTCAATATTAAACATACACTCATAAAGCATATACCTTTGAAAGCTCACATTTTTCTGAGTCTAAAATGTAGTAATCCAAAAGTATCAATAGCAAATAAAAAGTAACTAGATTTAATTAATTGTTTTGACGCGTGACGTCATTAACTACATTATAAAGGTTGGCTAAGTTATAAATCTTCAGTCTGTGTTGTAAGATGGTATTTTTGGTAAGTGTTACGCTAACCTAACCTAACATGAATATGTTATTACATTATCATTTGTATAATTTAGGTCTCGGGGGTACGAGGGGCGGAGCCCCCGTAAAGATCACGCATCACAAATTGATCGGTATAGGGTTTTATATTTTAACCTAGTTACTTTTTATTTTCTATTGATACTTTTGGATTACTACATTTTTAGACTCAGAAAAATGTGAGCTTTCAAATGGTATATGTTTTATGAGTGTATGTTTAATATTGAGAAATGGAGCGCTCCTAGAGATTTACCGTTTCTTCAAGTAAATTATAAATAAATACACTTAGTTTTCGCATTCACAGACTGATAATGCTTTAAAACTAATAATAACTACTTTACTATAAATTGTTTGGGGTACTTTAGTTTCTATGCAGACCTCTCCTCCTATTTTGGACATTGGAATTTATTAATTTTTAACTTAAATATTACAGATTTTTTAACATCATCTGATAAACTTAAGCTGTAAACATCAAATCTTTTTTGACACCGACTAGCACTTCGCGGACGGCTCTTCTGAAGGCTATAACGTTTTTCAGAAGAAACTCCACCACACGCACTTTACACCAAAAGATAGAGGACGTCTTCGCGAATAATTTGAACTAATTCGTTCACTACAAAAAGTTTAGAGCAAAAGTTTATGTAGCCAAAATGTTGTTCAGCCGAGTAAGCCGTTTGTCCGCGTGACGCTGGGCAGAGTTTACTAGTCGGGAGTTCTAAGCTCTGCCCAACGGAGCTATTTTACAATTTGTGTTGTTTGTGGTAAAATATAATAAATAATTTTATGCATCTTGTGAGACCACGATTGTACAAAATTCTATACTCTTTTGTAAAATCGAGGAAAAGCAAGTCAGTCCATAAATTTACAAAAATATCACAGCCATAAAAATTTTGAGTTTTGAGCCAGAGAGACCAAATTTTTGAAGCTGCACTCAAAATGTAAGTGGTTCGTGAGCTTAAAGTAAATGTTAAGTTCTCGCTGACTTAAAAGCTTTTGTTCAAAAGGTAGGATGAGCGCTAATTTTGTGCAAAATTTGTGTTTAAAACAAAAAGTTGTTGCCTACAAAAATTCATGGACTAGTCTGAAAAATGGTGCATAATCTATCGATAAATAAAAAAACTTTGCGCGATTTTGAGCGGAGTTGAGCGGAGTAACAAATCTCTCTTTCGCTCAGTCGCCTGTTATGATTGGCTGACTCGCGTAAAGTCGCGCGTTAGGGTCGGATCTATCAAGATGAGCGGCGTTAAAGATCCCGAAGTCGCGGCTTGTAAACTTAAAAGGAACAGGATAAGAATAACACACAAAAAATATTTGGCGTTAAAAAAAAAAATATTTAGTTGCAGTTCTTTGAAAAAGATATATATATATATATATATATATATATATATATATATATATATAAAGAGAAACGGTAAATATATTAAAATATACATACTGAAACCAATATGAAAGAGTAATACTGTATATAAAACCCTCTCAATGTATTTTAACGTCTCATGGCCGAGTGGGTAATGTGGCGGCTCGCAAAATTCAAATCTTCAGTGGTATTGGTTCGAATCTCACCGAGGTAAGGTAAATTTATTTCTAACGTATTTACTCTTAAAACTTAAGTTGCTATTAGCATGAAATTGATACGCATGTAATTACACTCGATTTATGAAAATAAACTGAAATGGTACTTAACTGACATTTCCTCCAATAGATGGCGCCATTTACTTCGATTAAATTATTTTCACGGCATCAGTTCTCTGAAAAGTATTTCATCAAGCATCGAAGTTTGATAAAAATACTGTCATTACCTGAGGGTAAGAAAAATCAAAGTTAAAAAAACAAAATATTCAGCGGCAGCTTTTATATATATATATACTAAGACTAGAATTTCCCACATCTTGATGAAAATTCTAGTCTTAGTATAGGTACATGTTTAAAAGCTGCCGCTGAATATTTTGTTTTTTAAATGATTTTTCTTAATGTCAAATGTTTTTTGCGTTATTCTTGTCCTGTTCTTTTTGAGGTTTATTCTGCACACAAAAAGATTTGCCTTATACAGGACGCACTTTTCAGATTAATACAAATTGGAAGTATTTGTTGCCTCATAAAAGTATCGTAGGGTTTTCGCTCGGATTCTCTTCTCTTTACTTTAAAACTGTCACATTTTTAAATTTCTTTCCTTCCTTCCTTTCAACCTCCCTTCTTTGCTTTGCTCTAAACCAGGGGTTCCCAAACTTTTACCACCAAGGACCCCTAAATATTAATATAGTTATAGTTAATATAATTAATATAGTTAGTATAGTTAATGTTACTATTTTTCCAAAAGCTTAGAGACCCCCTGGAAGCTTCCTACAGACCCCTGGGGGTCTGTACAGACCACTTTGGGAATCCCTGCTCTAAACCATCCACTCGTCTTTAAATTATCTTACATCTTTTAACCTTCTTTCTTAAATAACCTCGTAGGCACCAGCAGGTCTTTTACTGTTTGTTGTTCTTTGTATTCCCCTTTTTGTAAATACTTCACTTAACAAAATCACGTTTCCCAATGGATTGGGGTGAGAAGGCAGAAATAGCTCGGATGCGAAAGACAGAAAGTAGCAAAGAAAAGAAAACGTAGATACTAAAGTGGACGCATCCATTCGTACACACGCATCCTGGTAGGCCAGCGCCCCGACTCCCAACATGGCTAAATTTCACACCTAAACGGTCCTTCATACACCATGCGTAGTGGCGCTTCATTTGAGAGGAATTTATTACGAAATATTACGCGATAATTGTCAATGGTAACACCGTCTCAGTATAAGTGAAGCGAAGACACTGAGGTCGGGAGTTCGACTCGATGATGCTGGTAACAATGATTCAGAAGTTAGGGCAATGAGCCGCTTTAATTGACTTGAGCTGTGTATGTACCAGTTTCTGGCACCCTCTCACTAATTACCATAGTAAACTGTTTATGGTTTAACCCTTTCGTTCACAAATATTTTTTATTTAAGCCAAAGAGTATGAGATTTATTGTTATTCAAAACGAAATATTTAAGTAAATAGTCATATACATTACACACATTTTGGGTTCCTTTATCGACGACTAAACTAAATCTATTTAAACAAGTAGAAGCATTTGTAGAAAAGTTGCATTTTTAATCTGTTGTTGTTTGGTGTTCTTTGATATATATATATATATATATATATATATATATATATATATACACCGGGTGAACCAAAAGTAGGTGGACAGTAGGTTGAATAGGGTTTGTGTTATATTATATTATAACTATGGTGTTCATTATAACTATGGTGTTTGTGTTATATTATATTAAATATTATAACTAAATTTATTTAAATTTAATCTTTTTTCTTTTCAGATAGTTCAGAGAACCCATAATGGCAAATAATCTAAATACTGATGCCAGAAAATGGGTGTTAAAAGAGTATTGGAAATCTCAAAATACTGAAACTGTTAGAACAAAATGGGTTGAAACATTTGGTACTCAAGCCCCAAAGAGACAAACCATTTACCGCATTCGTGACAAATTTGATGCCACTGGCTCAATTCTTAATGCCCCAAGAACTGGTCGACCCAAAACAGTTTGCACAGAGGACAATAAGCAACTTGTTGCCGAAGCATTTGTTTACAGTCCCAAAAAGTCCACCAGAAGAGCCTCAGCAGAACTGGACATTTCACAAACCTCTATTATACGAATTCTGAAATCTATTGGGTTGAAAGCTTATCGTCCACGGCTAATTCATGGCTTATTGGAGGATGACCCAGACAGGCGGCTGCAATTTAGTGAGATCATGCTGAACGAAATTGAAGGAAATCCAATAATTTTAGATAACATTGTGTGGACCGATGAGGCTTCTTTCAAATTATCAGGTCATGTTAACCGACATAATTGTGTTTACTGGTATAGTGAGAACATGCATTTAACATTAGAGCAGCAACTAAACCAGCCTGGTGTCACTGTTTGGGGTGGTATTTCAAGTTCTGGTGTTTTAGGACCAATTTTTGTTGATGGAACAGTCACAGGTGATAAGTATCTCGAAATTCTAATGAATGAAGTTGTTCCACACTTACAACAACAGCCTAATTCACATAACCTCTATTTCCAACAAGATGGGGCCCCTCCACATTATTCAAGAGCAGTCCGTGAGTATCTTGATGAAACATTTCCCGAGAAATGGATCGGCCGAAGAGGTCCAATTGAATGGCCTGCACGTTCACCTGACTTTACCCCAATGGATTTTTTCTTTTGGGGAGTACTCAAGGACAAAGTTTATAGTCGAAGACCACGAAGTGTTGGTGATTTGAATAATTACATCAGAGATGCATTTCAAGAAATTAATGCACAAAGAAACTTGTGCAAAAATGTTTGTCGAAGTGTGAAAGGTAGACTTCAAAGCTGTGTAAATTGTGATGGACAGCAATTTGAGCACCTGCGTTGATAAAATTTTCAGTGCTTTTGTATTGTATTGGTATAAGTTAATTTTTTTTTTATTTTGTATTATAGTATACAAAAAAATTATATAATTGTATATGTATTCTCAAAATAAACGTTATCATTTACTGTCCACCTACTTTTGGTTCACCCGTTATATATATATATATATTAATATTTCCGGTTTTCATAAATGGCGAGTGTATATATATATATATATATATATAAAGTAAAGATTCAACGAGGGTAACAAGCTTTTAATCTAGGCGAACGACACGCCATACTTCGCTGAATACATTTACATCGCTCGTTCCTGTCTTTTATGACTCTCTGAGCACCAGATTTTTCCTTCTTTCTGTTCTGTAATTCTTTCCCTTTTACTTTAATTTTCTTTTTAATCTGTTTCGCTGATGAGAACAATGTCCTCCAAATGGTGTCGTATCGCTTCTGTGAAAGATTTATGATTTGTGGAACCTTTATCCTTTCGATGCGAAAGAGAAAAGAAACCACGTAATGAAAAATAACGGTTCTTCAGTAATAGAGTTTCAGCTCATCCAGATAGTGCGGGTTTCCCAATGTTTTGCGGTCACGAACCCCTTTCTAACCCTGGTAACTTCCGCGGACCCACTCCTTCTGCATAGCGGTAATCTGCTTAACTTTCTAATGTAGAACAAAAAATACAAATTGCGAAAATTAGTGTATGACTGCACTATGTATCGTCATCGTCACAAGAATGAACCTTTATAGTAAAAACTAAAAAGCATATAAATATAACGCAAAAGTGTATAAATATATAGCGTAGTAATATTTGGAATTCTGTTTGGAGATATCACTGCGTATCCCCCGAGATGAGACTACGGACCACAGTTTGGGAAACCGTGAGATAGTGTGTCGAAGTTTTTGTTTTTATGTGGTAAAAAATCTGATAACTTAAAAACTTTTCTTCACCTACGGGAATTTAACTACTGACAAAAGTAAATAGACACCACGATGACTGTCCTTAAGAACAAATGGTAAAGCTCGTCAATGGAATGCCAGAATGTGTATCAGCTTTATATAATGCAAAGGGGAATTAACTGAATAAAACTGTCGTTATTTATTAACTTTTATTATCAGATCAAAAACTATGAAAAAACCAAAGGTGTCTATTTGCTTTTGTCAACCCTCTGTATAGATAAAACTATCACGTCAGAAATATTTCGAGAGATAAGAAAAACTTCACTGTCGTGACTAATAAAAAGTTGCGTGGTGTGGAAAAGTGTTCGCAATTCAAGGTTTCCTTAAACGGTTAAGTTTTACCGTCGAGCATCTGAAGATATTAGAATTTCAAAGTTTTCTTTTACAAGTTTTTTAATATATACAGGGTGAGAGAAAAGTCTTCAAGGATTTTATACATACAAATAACTTGTTAGTAATAAATAAATTCCAATGATATCACTACTGTGTAGGCCCTAAGGCCTATGCGATACTTTCAAAGCAACGATACAAGGCCAAGAATGACCCTAGGCTAGAACAGGAAGGCCCTAGGACCTAGCCCCAGTTAGCGCCATGTCAGTAAGGATGGAATACAGCAATGAAGAAAAAGTGTATCTTGTATCGTGAGCTATTTCCTATAATAATTGTGAAGAAAGTTTGCGTTTATTTCAAGAAAAATATAATAAACCACCACCAAATGCAACCACTCTTCGATACTGGAAGATCAAACTTTTGGAAACAGGGAGCCTGGTAAAAGATCGTTCAAGAAACGGAAGGCCAGTAACGGCGGCAAGAGACAACAACAAAGAAAATGTCCTTGCCAGTTTTCGAGTCGATCCAACAACTTCAACGGGAAAAGTCGCAGAGGAATCGGGTTTTTCCAAATTTTCAGTAGCAAAAATATTGAAATGACAGGGGTACCACGATTACAAACCCATTTACTCAGCTCATATACGACGATGATTCTGATAGAGGACTGCAGTTCGCTGAAACAATAAGACAAAAGTTCAACAGTGGTCCACATTTCCTTGGAAAGATCAAATTTTCAGATGAATGTGTCTTCGGTTTAACGAGTAAAGGAAACAAACGTTGTACAACGTTCACTACTGGGCGACAAAAAATCCCAAATACGATTTAATAAACCCGTTAAAATCGCTACACTAACAATTTGGGGGTGCATTAGTTATTCACGACTCGTTTCCTTTGACATATCGAGAGATACGATGGATGGAAAACGTTATTGCTAAGTATTGAGAGACAAAGTTTTGCCACAATTTACTAATAACGTTGGCAGAAATCGGCTTTATCAACATAATGGAACGCCGCCACATTACTCTGCAGCTGCCGGTGAGATTCTGGATACCAACCTTGAAGGAAGATGGCTCGGTCAGCGAGGTCCCATCTGGTTTAACCACAAGTGTTTTCTGGCTTTGGGCTTATTTGCGTGAGAAACTCTACATTCCTGGTTTCATCTATCCAAATGTGAATACCCTTGGCCGCAGAATACATGAATCTTGTAGGCCCAAAACTACATGTAGCCAAGATGTTTATATGGGCATTTTCTGTCAACTTGTAAATAAAGGTTACCCCCAAAAGTTACATTAATATATATATATATATATATATATATATTATATATATATATATATATATATATATATATTAGGGTGTCACATATTTTTCAATTTTTAAGTTTCCGTCCTCTGACCCCATCAAAGTATGTCATATGATGTAGAAACACTGTGTACAAAGTTTTATTGAGATATTTTAATATTTAGAGGTCGCTCAATGGCTTCGGAAGTATTGGATACGAGATTCTCAAAGTGTGAATATAAACAATTTCCAAATGTATTTAAACAATTTATTATGTTCCTACATTAGCAGGAAATGCACAAGACATTGTCATAATATTAAGATGAACTACATTAACTTCAGACAGTAGCGTAATTATTATGATTAATCATTATTTCCACTCAAGGTATGCTTTTGTCCCCATGTCCAATGCTCGCGATGGTCTTCAACAACCTGGAGAAGAAACTGGAGTTGTTCTTCATCTTTGGTTAGGTATCCAGAAAAATCCTGGATGAGAGCAACTCCACGTTCAGCTAAGTCATTTGTTACAGTTAGAGTTTTTACAGTCTCTTTCGCAGTCTGGTAATGGGTATCCTCTTTCCATTGCTCAGCAGTTTTCTCCAAGAATTCATCTGGGAGGTTGAGCTTCGTGAACAATGATTTTGTGTTTTTTGTTACAAAGTTTTCCAAGCTTTTTTCTTTCACAGTATCCAGGTCAACAACCACACCTTTTGGAGGGTTCTCTTGTCCATCAACACTAGTCATAGATATTACCATGCGATTTTTTATATCAGGAAGGACTAAAAGACTAAAATAACACACACTAATGCAAACACATCCTACCGTTAAGGCGACTGAAATGATCCTGCGGTGCAGTGTTGCCACTCACAAAAATTAAAAATCCCAAAATGTCGTGATGAAAAATTCCAAGAAATTCCAAGGTTTCTATATGAATGTATATTCAATAGCTGTATATGTATATGCAATAGCTTGCTTGGCCAGCAAGCGATTTGCAACAGTTTTGGCATGCAACCTATTGGTTTGTTTAGTTTTTATAATGTTCATTTGTGAAAATACTCTCCACACACGCAGATGAGTGAGGCAAGGCTAATAGGTCGCACATGAACTTAGACAGAAGGTCAAACTTTGCATGATTATTTCCATCTTTAATTAAACGTAGATCATGCCAGAAAGTAGTTGCTGATTTACCCTTGTCAATGATTGAGCTTTTCGTATACAAAAGATCTCTCCAGTGATCTTGTCTGCAGGTCTGCTTTTCTAGGTTAGGCCAAACCTTTCCCAAAAAAGGCCAAACTTAAGGCCAAACGCCTAATAACCAAAATATGGTATTATGTCATTATTTACATAAAATTACATGCTAAATCAATATTACATTTAAAATATTGCTACTTACCATTATTTATTAATACTATTAATACGCTAGGTTTGTATTTATATTAATACCATTATTTATACAGTATTATGCATATTATGCACATTATTTATATTATGCTAAAAAATTCCAAGATTGCCTAAGTTTTAGGATTTTATATCCAAGATTCCAAGGTGGGAACAAAAATCCCAAGATTTTGGGAAAAATTCCAATGAGTGGCATCACTGCTGGGGTGAGGCATAAAAAGAAAGCGCATTTCAATTTAGGACAAGTAACGACGCGTCATCAAAATTTTAATGGCCTTCAGCGACCTCTAAATATTAATATTTTCTCATGAAACTTCATAATCAGCGTTTTTACATGCAATGTCACATTTCTAGAGGGTCAGACCGAAACTTCTTGGTGGTTCAATTCTTACCATACAAATAAGTGACACCCTAATATATATATATATATATATATAAAATACTTGTAATACAGTACAAGGAATTAAGAATTGTCTTATATGAACGTGTACCAAACACTTTAGTAGTGTATATATACCCATATCAAGTTTATTTATGTCCCTACCTTCACCACTGCATCTTCAAAATTCCACTATACCAGATACACCAAAATGGATACACACATTTCTTGAAATGACGGTTCCATAATCAGTGCAATAACTCTTGTACAAACACAGATGTCAGCCAACCAACCAGACCTGCCATCACACACAATAAATGCTTTGACTTGTTTTGACCATGAAATGGTATTTCGTTTAAACCGTTCATTCAAACCTTTTTTTTCCTGTAAATTATAATATTTAGTTTAAAAAATCGTTATTATTATTAGTATTATTATTATTATTATTATTATTATTATTATTATTAAAAAAAATTTTACCAGCTTTGTTTTTCGAGCAAGTAACGAAGCAAATGTCATGCTTATTTTACTGAATCACGAGCTACATCGTGACCAGTGTCGTAACACCACTTTCCATCCATCAGTGAAGGTAAGCGGCATTGAGTCTGGAGAGTAGTTGGGTAGGAGATTGTCCTCTGCCTCCAAATTATGTAAAGTTGTAGGTCTCCTCTGTCATATGACCTTAGATGTTACGAAGGCTATTAAACAACCTCATCATTACAGTTATTATGAAATCACGAAACGTTTATGGAACGTCTTAAAGGCTCGAAATTTAGAAAGGTTAATTGTACATCTCCGTATTAAGTACCCTTAATAAGGAGTAATACGTAATCCATATGATACACTATAATTTTTTGTAAGGAACCCAATAGGCACGGCAAATCTATTTTATGTTTTACAGTTAAGATATACCAAAAGCGTTCCATTAAGGTATTTAGGGCCTGGCTGTTACTCTTTATTTCTTTAAAGGGTGACAAATTTCCCCTCAAACTAAGTCATAGTAATTGCCATGGTTAATTTAAGTGCCAAATTTTGGGCTTTATCTTGGCCATTAAAAGATTTGTAGTATGGGTTTACGTATCTTATAGGTCAAATTGTTATTTCCAAATTTAACAAAATTTGAATTAAATTTAATATTAAAATGCTACAGATTAAATAAATAAGGAAGTATTAGTCGGTTTTTCATGGTATCACAAATATTATTTTTATTATGGATGAGAAAAAGTCAAAAAACATCAATGAGTGGATTTCAAATTTCCTTTTCAATTTTAAAAACTCTTCTGACCAAAAGAAAACTCGCAAATAAAATCTTGCCAAACAAGATTTCATTTCTATTTTAGGATTTTTCGAAACGAACTAAATTCATCACAGTTACGAGAGAAATTGATTGAAAGTAAAAGGTTCTTTTACTCTTCAAAGAATCATCATAAGGTAAGAAGTCTTAAATAATACCCGTATGATGTCAGACCTCACAGTTTTACTCAATATTAGAGCCAACTTATAAACTTTGAAAACCAATTCTTTTGGAGTTGTCGATCCGAGTGAAGTTGTTAAAAAATTCACGATACTCACTGGTAAAATTTCAGCATTTTTCTTCGTTAAATGACATTTTATTCAAATTCCTCTCAGTTTTGCAACTTATAACCTCACAAAAGGATAGTGAAGTTATTGTAAAGAGTATAAATAATTTGTTGATCCTTAATTCAAAGGGTCGGTTTTGCAGTTAAAGCGACATAATAGTATCCCTTACGAATTATTCAATTTCTGACATACTTCAAAGAAGGCAATACTTTTATTTATATGCCTATACTATGCATAGGGCTGGGCACCCGGGATCTCGGAGGAAGTAAAGTAGACAGCTCACTTCCTGAGATTTCCTCGTATTCTATTTTCAGGGGAGACTTTTAAACACAGTTTTATTATGAGGTATATTTATTTCACGCAAAGGCTTTTCACAATTGAAGTTTTCGTTTACCTTTTTTTTTTAAACTTTGAAAACCGTTTTCGCTCGAGTATGGGGTGAAATAATATCCCGGGATCCTGATGCCCAGCCCTACTATGCAGTATACATATACCACCGTCAGCCATTTTCTCATATACTGTACGAATAATATTCAGAGACGTTCTGCCACTTAATTTTAGCATTCAGCGACCGAGCATTCCGAGATGAATCTCAATTAGCATAAAGTAATCCTACTTCAGGGCACGATTACATATGGAATGAACTCAAATAAATCTTTGCGATTAAAAGGAAACTTTGAAACAGGCTTCGTTCCTAATTCATTTGAGAACGCGAATTTAACGCTAAGTACGGAATTACAACACTGATCAATATCTTAACTTACATTTTAACTCGAAGCATTTACGAAAATGAACAATAGATTTTATGTAAATCACCAATCTATAATTCACTTCACTCCTTCAAACTTCCTACATTCGTAATCTTATACATACATTATATATAATATATATATATATATATATATATATATATATATATAATGTATGATGAATAAAACCACGAAGGAAAGGAAACACAAAATGGTGCTCAAGCGCTTTCGTCTAATGACATCCTCAGGAAAGCGCTTGAGCACCATTTTGTGTTTCCTTTCCTTCGTGGCTTTATTCATCATAAATATTTTTCACGTGTTACTTTCGTGAAATAATTTTCATATATATATATATATATATATATATTATATATATATATATGTATATATATATATATATATGTTCCTTGGCTCGAGTGCAGGGGTATTTAAAGTAAAAAAACACCTCTGGACGCGAAAGTATGGTGTGTTTCCTTCGGGTGATGTAATGTCGCTAGGTTGTTAAATATTGTAGCCGAGTTAAATATTGTAGCCTGAGCTCGAATCCTGGTGTGGAGTAAATTTTGCATTAGCAAAAATTACCGGTTATTTGTTTGTATCACATATACTGTAAATATATATAAAAGGAGGGAAGAGCCCCTTTAAATTGCTGCACAAGTTACCTCCAAGATGCTCAGTTTCGCGAATGTTTTAAAAAAAAAAACCAATGTCTCGAGCCTCTCGGAGGTAACTAAACGTACTCAACTACAGCCAAATGCAAAGAATTAAAGTCTGATACTTAAATACTTGTTCTATCAATCCTACCATCTTCTGAAGTTCGGTCTTCATGATTTATTTGGTCGACAGGACAGTCCGTCAACCTAAGTTAACTTTACTAAACCTAACCTGACTTAATCTAACCCCAAATAACTTATCGATTAAATGCCACGTCGATAGAATGACATTAGTCCGTTCATGGTAGGAAATATTATATTTATAGAAATGTTCTTATTTTAATTATATAATTATTTTTCTTTCTATATATTTAAATTTAATTTACAGGGTGATCAAAAAAGGAGTTTCCCAAAAAATGCTCACTAGTTTTTTTTTAACTTTTTAATCACCCTGTATTACCATCTGAATGCTACTGAAATGAATATTTTTCCGTCGATATACCTTCTCATTTCATTAACATACACGTAAATCGCCGTACTGATACGAGAGTGACCCAGTGTCCAGTGGTGGACCATAAAATGGGGAGGGGTGAAGGAATCCATTTGAAAGATACCAAGTTCACTAAGTTCTCAAGTTTCGTTGATTTGGCTCGTACTTCGTAGGAGTTATTTTTAATTTTTTAACTTTTTAAATTTAATTTTACTCAAGTTCAATTAGAAAATTTAAAAAGACAATGACAATAACGAGAGTGCCACACTTCCGCACTTTTATCAAGTTTAACGATTTCATCACTGTCACAGAAATGCTAAACAGTAATAAATTACAATGATTATTATTTTCAGGGTTTTGAGCGAGTTTATTAACGAGTAAAATAGTTAATATAACGAATGACATCTCAAAATTTAACTTAAAGATTTAATTATTCAAATTTTAGTATGAAAATGAACTCGGAACATTTACAATATTTGTGGACACGCTATTAATAAAAACTCAGATAATTCAGAGGTAATATGAGAGAGGGACGCAGGAAGAGGCGTGGCATCTATCTATTTGTAATGTTCGGTCTTCAACGCAATACAAAATTTTTAAGTACGTATTACGATGTGCTATTCTAAATTTAATGGGTTAACCTTGGAAGAGAGAAATCAGGAGGGACAGCCAATGTTTATGCAATGGAATTTGGATGAAAACCACAGTTTAAATTAGAATTATATGATGATATTCCGTCCATATTAAAATTAAGAATTTGCAATCTTCGAAATATCTATAGGCATTTTATAAAAATTTGGAGACCCTAGTTCGTCGGGATTGTATGAAAAAGTATGAACCTTTAAAAGACTATAAGCTATTTTATATTATACTCTCTCTCTCGGTGGCGCAAAAGTCGCGCACCATAACAATTTTCAGTGTTGACTACAATATATATTTTTTTCTTTTAAGTAGGGGAGGGATGGCTGCGAAATTAATAATAGATGAGAGGGTAAGCTTAGTTTTACTGCATGGAATCACTACAGAATTTAATACAATTTAATAGAAAACACCAGAGAGCTCTCTAATTGATCAGGCAACCGTTAGAAGAGTAATTAATCGGTTTAAAGAAACGGGAAGTGTTCATGACAGCCCGCGTAGTGGTAGGCCGAGAACTTCAATCGACGAAGCAACAACAATGGGCTTAGTAGAAATTTTAGCCCATTCTTCCAAAGAAAAATGTTGTAATTCATTCAGATTCGAAGGGTTTCTCTCGCGGACAGCTTTTTTCAAGTCAAACCACAAATTCTCGATTAAACTGAGATCTGGACTTTGACTAGGCTACTCGAGAACCTTGAAATTCTTTTGTTGAAACATTTCATGGTGCTCTTACTTTTATGTTTTGGATAATTTTCTTGTTGCAGCCCAACTGCGATCCATTCGCACCTCCGAACTGAAAGTAATACATTTTCCTCTAAAATTTTCTGATATTTCTTCGAATTCAAGATTCCACTGATGACAAGCTTCCCTGGACCAGAACCACTAAAGCATCCCTAAAGAAGCAAACTACTACCACCACCATGTTTACCCGTAGGAAGGATGTTTTTCCCCCAAACATACGCTGCTCGTTGTTTCCGAATAATTAAATTTTGGTCTCGCCTGTTCAGGAACTTTCTTCCAGAATACAAATTCATCAGTTTGATGATCCTTAGCTTATTTTAACGAGCTTCTTTGTGCGCTTATCGTAGCGGAGATTTTCTTCGTACAACTCTTTCATGCATCAATCTTAGACAGCCTTAGTAACGTTTGGCATATATCACCCGCAATGACTCGTGGATTCGCAGCAGCCATTCTTTCAATTCGTCTAGCTGTACGTTCTCAAATCTTGCGAGGTCGTCCACATCTTGGTAGAGTTTTGATTGTTCCAAAGCCTTTCTACTTCTTTATAACTGCAGCAACTGTCGTAAATGGAATTCGAAGTTCTCCTATCTTCCTATAACTCTTTCCAGATTCGTGTGCAACAATAACGGTTCTCTTACGATCCGTAGACAGCTCTTTACCACGACGACCCATTGCTTACTAATGGCTCGTACAGTCATCCGTCTTCCATGAAGACGGACGACTGTACTACAGTGGCACTACAGTGGCGCTACAGTGGCGCTCATAAGTATTCGTACAGAGAAATATTTCAGTTATATTCGTCCTTATCTCTTGTATCAAGCACAGGATAGTTATGACATTAAAGAATTTGGGGAAAATAAAAAAAAGTTAAAATGCAAAAGTTTTCGTACATTTATTTACAAAATCATTCAATACTTTGTGTGTCCACCAAAGGCCTCAAGAATTTACATTTCTGATTTGTAGTTAGCGGTTTATTGCCAACAGTCTCTAATCAATAAACCGCTAACTACAAATCAGAAATGTAAATTCTTGAAGCCTTTGGTGGACACACAAAGTATTGAATGATTTTGGTACAAAAGATAAGGACGAATATAACAGAAATATTTCTCTGTACGAATACTTATGAGCGCCACTGTAGGTAACATTCATATCCCATATCCCCTAAGGAAATTACGATATATGCGACCCAAGGCTGGGCTACCTCAGCCAGAGTTAATTAAAGGGTTAATTAAAGGCCGGCCCGCCGTTTCACCGTGACGTAAGATACAGAAAACACAACCGCCTAGCTCTAGCACAACTGGGGCTCGAACCCACTACTTAGCGGAGTGTCAGCAATGCCGGGCGGCACCCTAACCGATCGAGCCACGAGACGCTCATATGTGTGTGTGTGTGTGTGTGTGTGTTGTGTGTGTGTGTGTGTGTGTGTGTGCTCTTTTTCAGTTGTGTGTAATCTGTTTTATAATGAAATTAATTTTGATGATATAATTATCTCTTATAATAACAGTAAAAATAATAATAATAATAATAATAATAATAATAATAATAATAATTAATTACAATTTGAGCGAATCTAATAAGATTCCCGCTTCGCAGAAACCTTTAACTGACTTTGTATATACGAAAATGTTTCTCATCTTCCGAATTTCATTGTGAAATGAGAATCTATTTTAGAGAAGAGATAAAACCAAAGACAAAGAAACATTTCTCAATTCGACATTTAATTAATCTTATCATTTTATAAAACTGAGAAAATAAATTTAATTGAAGGAAGATCTATAAATAGAATTTCCAAAGGAAAATACGCTCCTGACTCCTAACTCCTAACTGACTCCTAACTCCAAACTGACTCCTAACTCCTCCTAACTCTTAATTTCTTTAGAATTAATTTCGCTCAATAGACTCAACTAATATAATTATCACATTTCAGACCTAATTTAATAACGGTTTCTTAAAAGATTTTAATGAAGTCGTATATTTTTAAGGGAGGCGTTTTTGTTCCGTTAATATTAACTCCCGTAATAAAGTCTCCGTAAGCAAAATATATACTGCGCGTATATATATATATTATAAAGCTTTTAGAGTTGCTAGACCCTCGCTCATAAAAGGTTTCAGGAGGGTTCGGGAAGGTTTTAGAAAGAAAACAGAAATTATTATTCTTATTTACAAATGTTTATAAAAACTTAAATGCGTATCTCCAATTACGCAAATAATAAAATTCATAAAGAAAGTTAGTGAAAGCAAATTAAAAACATAATTCGAATTTGCATCCAGATTTTAACTTTTGTTTTGTTTCCGCCCGAATTGTCATTCTGACGAAGATCAAGCTTGTCACTCCGCCTTACACCTACAGTTTAACGTCGAATCCGAACCCCGCCCCACCACGGGTGGTCAAAAATTACAAAGTCCTCTCCCGGACTCGATCTCACGACCTCCCGATCAGCAGCCCGGCGTCTTAACCACTAGGCTACCCAGGGTACCCATTTATCTACCAACCAATTTTTTATTATGTGGAAGAATGAACAGCTGTGTTTTGCTGCGCGCCGACTACCATCACCGGGTCTCGATCCCAGGGCCGATGGATTCGTAGTCAGTGATGCTAACCACTACACCACCGAGGCGCCATATATCATATATACCATATGTCCCACAAAAAAGTACACCCAACTTTAGATTGTACTAACTCCTCCAAAATTGAGATATTTTGGATCTGTTTGTTTGATTTAATATAGCAAATTATTCTTTGTTAACGTTCAAATTTATTCATGTTTAAACGATTTAGTGTTTAAGCATCTGCTTTTAACTGAAGGGTACAACAAAATGGATTGCGCAAAATTGGTCAATGAAAAAACAATGTGTGTGCTATCGATGTAATGAAAAGACAAATACATAATAATAGATACTTTAACATAATTTTAATAAGATACAAAGCAGATTTTTCCTTATTCCTTATTGCAAAAGTTATGCTTAGTTTCGTTTTCTTTCAACATGACCGCCATTACTATCGATACAATCTGGAGTCGAGCTCTCATCTTCCCCATCACTCTTTTGATAAGATCTGGATTGTCTTTTAACAAGTTGATTTCAGCTGTGATGCGAGTCCTCAAATCATCTAAATTGATAGGTTGTGATGCAAATACTCTATTTTTCAAAGGACCCCATAAAAAGTAATCACACGGGGTCAAGTCAGGGCTTCTGGGAGGCCATTCAATGTCATGGCCTGTAGCAATTACTCTTTGGTGGAAGACTTCCTGCAAGCGTTCCTTCACAATAACTCTCCTGTGAGCAGGAGCTCCGTCTTGCACCCACCAAATACGATTAAATCGGTTTCCATAAGTAATACGTATTTGTGGAAGGATTTCTCGGTCTATCATTTCTAGGTAAGCTTCACCATTTAGATTACCATCGTAAAAGACCGGGCCAATTACCGCTCCATTACCGCACAGTCCTACCCAGACAGTTTTTGTCTAGAGTTATTCTTTTCATAGACATGATTGTCAGGTGGATGATTTTTTGGTGCATACTGACGGCAGATTTGTCTGTTCACTAGACCATTCATAAAAAAGGCCGCCTCATCTCCAACCACTAATTGTTCCATGAATCTTTCTGGTTTTTCAAGAAACCACTGGGCAAATCTTAGGCGGCGAGGTAGATCTCCTTCAATGAGTTGATGTCGAATTTCCATTCTGTATGGGTACAAATTCAAATCCTCACGAACTATTCGATGAAATGACATGTGTGAGAGTTCTGTACCATTTCGCCTGGTGGACACTTTTGGATGTCTCTCTAATAAATGCCGAACATGCTGAATGTTCTCGTCTGTTCTTGCCGTCTTCGGATGGCCTGAACGTCCTTTGTTCAAATTGAGGACCGTTCCTTCTTCTTTGTATTTCCGAACATTCTTCAAAATTGTATGTTTAGTTGGAGAAGCTCTATCGGGAAATTGCAGTTCGAAGGTATTCTGAACTTGTTTAAGCTTTTAGTTTGCAGATAAGTTGTGACCATGAGAACGCGCTGCCTTCGTGTAAACTGCATGATAAGGGTTTCAAAGTTATTTATAAATTTAGTAATTCAGATTCTTCATTTATATGTATGACTCGTATCTTAGATACAAAAGTTCGAATTATTTAAAAAAAATATTTGCAATATCCTTCGACGTAAAAAGTAGCACATTGGTTAAAGCAAGAGGAGCTATCTGGCTGGGAGAAATGATCATTCCGCGCAACCCTTTTGCTGTACCCTTCAGTTAAAAGCAGATGCTTAAACACTAAATCGTTTAAACATGAATAAATTTGAACGTTAACAAAGAATAATTTGCTATATTAAATCAAACAAACAGATCCAAAATATCTCAATTTTTGAGGAGTTAGTACAATCTAAAGTTGGGTGTACTTTTTTGTGGGACATATGGTATATGTATATATATATATATATATATAGAGAGAGAGAGAGAGAGAGATACTTTCGTTTTTTCTATAGTTTTTGATTTAATAAAAGTTAATAAATAATACAGATTTATTGAATGAATATATTTAGAATGGTGTTGATTTCCCTTTTCAATATGTAAAACTGATACACGTTCTGACATTGTTCTTGAGGACAATCATCGTGGTGTCTATTTACTTTTGTCAACCTTCTGTGCATATTGTGCGATTATAAATTGGAAAAAACGGAAGCTTTCGGATTCGCAGTGAGCTCCTCATCAGTCAGAAATAGAAAAAAGGAAAATAAAAGTTTGACCTAAAAAAACGATACCAAGGAAGACTTCTGAAAATGTAAAACCGAGAAATGTACAGAACGGTTATTACTGTAATCTGTAAATCAATTTCTAACGGTTTATTAAACATAAAATGAAGCCTTGAAATGCGTCAAACACCTGCCGTACCTGAAACTATTAAAAAAAAAAAGGTACTTCAAACTGTTTGGGGATTTATAAGACGTAACCAAACCCACATAGAAAAGTGAATTAAGGGGGGCCATAAAAAGCGTACTGAGATCTTTACCACTCCCCTGTTAGAAGACCCCATAAATAAGTTGGAACAGTTTTTATATACAACAAAAAACGGATGAAACTATTTTTTTTTTAACAATTTTTCCTTGTAACTTTTTATACACAGACATATTCAGTTCGGTAAAAATTTGCCGAATTTAGAGAGAGAGAGAGAGAGAGAGAGAGAGAGAGAGAGAATATATACAGTATATAATTCTAGAACATCAGTTGCATTTAATGCGGGGATTATTACTAAATTTACAGTATCATCATTAATCCTTTGCGTATGGGCACGAAATGAATGATTCAAATAACGGAATGATGAGATTATGAAATGGTGCTACTATGTTGTTAGTTAAAAAAAAAAATGTGGATTAGTTTTTCTCCTTTACGCTTTATATATGCGACTTTATATTATTTTTATCATTTACATTACTTTAGAGAGTATGTGGGTACGTGAAGTTTACATGCTCGAACAGACATAGACATGGACATAGTTTCAGGGATGATACTTAGAATAAAATTTTATAATTTTAAAAATGTGCAGCAAAATTTGGTTAAAAAAGGCAAAAACATTACGCGTGTGTACAGTACACACTACCGGGGAAATTATTAAATTAGAGTGTGCTGTCCAACTGGAGATCACTGGATCAATGCTTCCTTATCTAAGTAATTTCCATGCGAAGAATTTAGTGAAAATTATATCGCTCTTTTCTTTTGTTGAGTTTGAACGACGGTTCAGGATCGACCTACGGGCGACCCTTCTGCAGCATCCCGCCTCATTTGCGGGACTTGGTGAAGGAGGGAATTGCTCTCTGATCTCCTCCTGCCCTCGTAGCCAGCACGCATGGCTGGTCAGGGACTTTGCGCAAGAATCTGTCCAGCTGGTTCTTGAAGTTATTCAGGTCGGTGTGCTGGAGATTCCTCACTTCTTTTGGAAGGACATTGAAAAGCTTTGGGCCCCGTATTTTGAGGGTATTTTCCACCCTCGTTTTCATGGTTCCTTGTCCCACCGCAGCTGGGACCGTACAAAACCTGCCTCTTCTCTCATTCCAGTTTGTTTCTATTTCGTTTCTGAGGTTAGGGGCAGAGCCCTCAAGTATTTTCCATATGTATATTATTGTGTACCGCTCGCGCCTTCTTTCGAGAGAGTAGAGTTCCAGGGATTGTAGTCGAGACCAGTAGTCTTCACCTTCCGTTTCCTCTATCTCAGACGTAAAAGTCCTTTGTATAGCTTCAATGCTCGCAATGTCTCTTTTTCTGTGTGGGCTTGTGAGTACTGAGCAATACTCAATTATTGGTAGGACAAGACTCTTCCATAATTTGAGCATGATGTTTGCTTTTCTGCTGCGGAAGGTCCTCCAGATGATTCCCATTATTTTTCTAGCCGTTGTGATTTTGATTTTATAGTGCTCTCTGAATTCTGCATCCGACGACATTATTACTCCAAGATCCCTGACTTGTGTATTTGGTGTTATCTGTTTGGCTTGCGGAGTTTTGTACCCTTTTTTCTGTAGCTCTTTGTTATTACCATATCTTAGAAGTTGGAATTTTTCTTCGTTGAACTTCATATTGTTGTCTTCTGCCCACTGGAATAATGTTTCAATGTCGTTTTGTAGTTTTCTTATGTCATCTTCGTTCAATATTTCCTTACATATCTTTGTGTCATCTGCGAAGCATAATAAAATACTGTCCTTAATATCTGCAATCATTATTATGAACAGCAAGGAAGCTAATACTGTCACTTGTGGGACAGAGCTTATAATAAATCTTTTTTTTTTTAAAGGGTAATCGCATACATAATATACACTTTCGTGGGAATTCTTAAACCGGCGGTGTGCTGACTGGCTGAAAGTGTATCTGGATCATTTTCACTCCCGTGTATAAGTAATTTCAATACGAAAGAGAGCAATAGTTAATTTTAAACGTCAGTCTATCGGCAGGGCGGTGACCTTTAGCATTCATCGAAGGAATGGTGATTTATTTTGTATTATAGAAAGTCATTAAATAACTATGCATGCTGGAGATTAGATTAAGTAGTGTAGAGCTTCATGCTACGCAAAGTTATAAAGTTCACTGAAGGGTTAACAAGTATATACAGGGTGCCTCAAAAGTCACTATCTATTTTGAAAAATAATGGGAATTACGAAAAACTGGTTTAAGACATGAAAAATATATTTATTTCAAAGTAAGTGCCACAAAGAATTAGTGCTATTTATTTATCTGTCTCCACATGGCGACCATCAATGTCTCTACAGAGCTCAAAGCGATAAGTTGTTTCCCGGAACACACTTTCCAGCATTTGAGGTGTTATTTTCTGAACTGCATCGGTAATACAATTTCGAAGTTCGGCTACATCACTAATTCTTCTACCAGTGTACACCTTAGACTTAATGAAACCCCAGGCGAAACAATCTAATGGTGTTAAATCGGGTGAACGTGCTGCCCATGGTTGTGTTCCTCCACGACCAATCCAGCGACCGGGGAAGCGTCTGTCAAGATAATCACGTACAATTATTGCATAATGGCACGGTGCTCCATCCTGCTGAAAAACTACTGTGTCAAGAATGCCATCTGTAAGAAGTTGAGGTTCGAGGAATTGTTCAAGCATGTCAAGATAATAAACCAATTAACTTTTTTTAAATACACAAATTTGCACCAGAAGTACATATCTTTATGCCAGCATAGCATTTTAAAAAAAACATCTAATGTCACTGAAATAGATAGTGACTTTTGAGACACCCTGTATTTTAAAAAGCAAAGGATTAAACGAGTTCCGCTCAAAAGTTACATTTGAAAAGTTGTTGTATGGTTTCCTGGATGTTACAATGTTAAGATGTCATACTTAGGACGTTGCCTTGCAACACGAGGACGAACCCTCCTTGGTGCTGCACGCATTACTTCAGTCTCATATTATATATATATATATATATATATATATATATATATATATATATATATATATATATATATATATATATGTGTGTGTGTGTGTGTGTGTGTGTGTGTAGGAAAACATATAGGCATGTATGTATATATTGACTGAAATTTTAGGCAATGTGTCAAATGCTCGATTTACTTAATACTTAATTAAATCTAACCTAACCTAACCATACCACGAATTTTTAGGCAACATATTGGGAAATACTAGTGGGTATGCATATCCAGCATTACCCAAAAGGTTAGGTTAGGTTTTGTGTGTATCGCCAATTTGACACATTACCTGAATTTCAGTTAATTTATAAATTGCCTAATTTTAAACATTGACTGTAACATATATACACATCCATTCATTCACCCATACATACATACATATGCACACACACACACACACATGTGTGTGTGTGTGTGTGTATATGTTACGGCCTTTTTGCGAAATCGGCCTTTTTGCAAAATGGCCGACCCATTTGCAAAAGGGCCAATATGATGACCTTTTTGCAAATGGGCATTACAATGCCAGTCACTTTGCAAAATGGCTGGTTATCCAGCCGGTCATTTTGCAAAAAGGCAGAACTTTAGTTAAGAGATTCAATCCAGTTCGATTGAAATTACTGAAATTATTGAAATTTAAATTACTGAATGCCCGTTAGTATATAGACAAAGCTGAAATTTTTTAATATTGGCAGGCACAAGTTGGCCGTAATGCAAAGTCGTTAAGAGAGAGATGAGGAAAGGTCTGTTTGCATTGTTGAAAGAAAATTACTTCAATTCAAACATTGTCGTTATATCATCGCGTGTGTGTGTGTGTGTGTGTGTGTGTGTGTGTGTGTGTGTGTGTGTGTGTGTGTGTGTATTTTGTTCAGTCGCTTAAAATGTAATACGCCGAAAATAAAGGATATCATGAAACACTGGACTACTTAATGTAATCAATATTATGCATTTTTTTAAGGATCATTTATTTATTATATTGAAGTCATCATCATTTCATCACCACACCATTTCTTCGATGAATGTCAAAAGGCCCCCCGTGCTGAGGGAGTGAGTTCTTAAAATTACTTATTTACACTGCCATCCTTCGCACTGGAATTAAATACATACTGGAGCAGTGATTTCATTTTAAGAACTGCCAAGAAAGTGTAAATCATGTACATGATTTGCATTAAAAAAATCATCATAGCGTAAATCATATTGCATTCTTCGCATGGGAATTGCTTTGATAAAGAAATACTAATCTAGAGGCATCTCCAGCTGGCCAGCACCTCCCAGTTTAAGAATTCTGCCAACAGTGCTACAGTATACGTAATATTTTATTTTCCTTTCTTTTAACGAAATTTTATTCACATTTTTTAAAACTTAAAACTGTGAAATTCTACTCTGGTTAAGAAAAGTCCCTGTAGGTGAATATGTCTATTCGGAGGTTTTGACTCGCGAAAGGTCCCATCAAGCTGCCCATCATTTGAGAACTCGCGGTGCTCTGAAACCAGACCGGACAAGAGCCACCTACTACATTTATAGCAAAAGGGACCACCACTACCTCTACATAAAACTGTGAATAGTTCTTTAGGTCGCTAAGTTAAATATACCACGACTTTCCTAAAAAGTACTAATAATCCTACGCTGTGTACGCAATTAACATCCCTGATATTGAAAACATCTATTCGGAGGTTGTGATTCTGTAGAGTTCCCATCAAGCTTCAAGTCTCTCTCAATACGATATCATCTGAGAACTCCCAGTGTTCTAAAACTAGACCAGACCAGACCAGCGCTTCGTACTACATTTATTGGCAAAGGGGACATTACTATTTCTACTAGCCCTCCCTGCAAGCAGCTCCCTTTGTAATAATCAAAAAACGAAAAGAAAGAGAGAAAGAAGGGAGAGAGGATTGACTTCCCAAAATAATTATTTAATATAGCTATTTGGAGGTTTTGGTCACAAAAAAGTCAAAGTGAAAGCTCTTCGGAAAATGCCACTTTTCCTGTCCCGGTTTATTTACTAACTACAGATTAAATAACTTGGAGTTACGTCTTCTTATATCAGAGCAAAATACGCATTACTAGCTTTCAGTTTGGTTTCACGTTTCTTTGATTAAGTTTGATAAGGAAAATTCTAACATCTCTAACCGGATATCTTATTCCCAAGGCTAAGAGAGTTGATGGTGTAATTAACTTTTATGCGAAAGTTCCTAAATTTGTTATAACTTGCCTGTAAAGCGGACAGCTTAATATGGGTGTATGGAATGGGTGTCTTTATAATTAGTTTAGTTATTAACACTTTATTATTGTTAACAATAACTTTAGGATCGACCACGCTTACCCTTGGTTGTGCTGTTGTGAAGGTACAAATTTTAATTAAGGGTCTTTTCAATTTTTATACATATCTACTACAAGTAGATAATTTACGCAATGAGAACTTAAAGTTTGTAAGGAACTTTTTTTTTTGACTGCTAACAACAGTATACGTTTACGCTTTTCGCATTACAATGTAAATTCCAAAACATTTTCCTCACAAAAATATTCCATATTTGTAACGCCATGAAGGCTACGTCGATCGGCAAACTTAAGCGACACTGGGTCTAGGTACTAGTTGAAAGGGGTGACTGTCTTCCGCGTCCAGATTATGTAGCGGCTCGTCATGGTTCGGATTCCACGTAGTTAAAGCTGTAGGTCTCCTCCGTTATACGATTTTAGATATTGCGAACGAGGTTAAACAACCCCATCAAATCAAACAAACAACAACAGCCTGAAAATTATCCAAAGAAAAAAAAAATTGCAAATAATAGCTATAAATTAAAGTGAAAGTAACTTTAACCTCCTCATATTATACAATGATGGAATTGAAGAACGATTAGTTAATACAGTAAAGTTGATTAGCGAACAAAACGTCACTCACTCGTGATAAATGAGAGAATCTGTCAAGTGAAGTCGAGTCTAATTGATGTTAATTGTCCTCTGGAGATAGCACGGCAGAATGCATTTGTTGCAAATAGGATTATGTTCGTTTATTTGCGAGCAAAATTTAATACAAAATTCTTTTTCTAATACTAACAGAAATCTGACACAAACTATTTCCTCGCAGACGGCGTGAAAGGACAAGCTCAGTCTGCTCCTTCCCATCAAAATATCAACAAGAATTACCATCATACGCTTCATATATATATATATATACACATACACATACACACACACACACACACATATATATATATATATATATATATATATATATATATATATATAACGTAAACACACCAACTCGAAAAAAAAATTCCGTTTACAGGAGGGGGGGGTGAACTAAAAAATAAAAGTATTCATCTATATTTACAAAAATAAGAGTAAAATAAAAAAGTATAATATTAGAAATTACCAAAAATATTTATTTTTGCAACTAAAAACAGTATCGCGTAGTAAATAAAAAAAACAGAGCCACATTTAAAATTAACATAGTTTTTAAGAAAATTTTACAAAAATCCAAAAACAAAATAGAAAAAAATTCCAAAAATGAGAAACTCGAACTAAAAATTAAAATTGCTTTTATAATTTCTTAAATATCGTTTATCATTTTTCATGAAGCTTAATGAGAAAAAACAAAACAAAAAAAACCCCCTTCGCGAAAGCAATATCTGCTTTAAAAGCTGTTTGCAAATTTGCTTTATGATTTTGTGCTAAAAGCGTATGGATGGGAAGAACTTCACGCAAAAAAACTTGGTTGACAGCCTTTCAGTTTCTTAACCTGAAGACGTAAAATTTAAGTGAACGTATTCATAGTGCATTTACCTTTATAGTGTCATTCGGTACAGGGTCTACTGCAGCAGGGCTAAGTAAATATTCATTCGATGTATTTCGCTAAAAATTCTAAATAACTTCTAATCTGCTGCCGTGAGTGCCGTCCTCTAGGTCTAGCCTTACAGTAAGGAAGGATCTCTTTCCTTGTAGCAGATACTGTAAACTAAACTCATGAATCCATTTTACTTATTTTATAAGGGTTGTCATAGCCACATTGGTACATCCCTTACCGTTAGATCAGTGAAGTTAAGCGACGTTAGATCTGCTCAGTTGTAGTGATCCGTGGTTCGGATACCACGTAAAGCTGTAGGTATCATCCGTCACGTGACCATTACGATAACGAATGGTTGTGTTCAACCAAACGCCCAAAAACTAAGGAATACAAATGGGGTCGATTTGGAAGTCTTCAAAAGAAGATTAAACACCTAGTTCCAGACAATCCCAGATGAGCCGGATGAGTCCCCAACTCGCGAGGTGGGGGCAACAAGCCTGACTTCCGTAAAATGCTTAATCGCCACACGGAACACGTGTAAGGTTGTTAACGTAAGGTAACACTTTTACATATGAACTTACAACTTACAATTCTGAATATAACATGCTCATGTTTTTCTCATACATTCGACGTTTACCATACAAAGCTTTCCAATACTTGTGTTTTTATCCTATAAAAAGACATGCATTACGTACAATGAACAGCGTGAGACTAGTAAGTACTTCCACAAGCAGTGAAAGGTAAACAAAATGTGGTGTAAAACTAATGTAACTAAATACCCTATCTTTCCAGCGTTACCTGAAAATATCTGGCTAACGTCTCTCTATCGGCGTGACATTTTGGGTTAGATTAAGTTAGGTCATCACAGTTTAGGTTAAGTAAAATAATGAGTTAGGTTAGCATAGTTTAGGTTAAGTACAATAACTAGTCAGGACGCAGAGTTGGAAACGAGCCACCAACCTTGACCCGTGTGACCCATCCAACACCTGACCCGTGACCCATTTGACCCGCGACCCACTGACCCGGCAAACCTGCTGACATTGAACAAAACGTTTTTGAAAATACATCAGACAGTAAACTTTTTTCAAAATACAAAAATCATTATTTTGATACACAGATACAAGCTGACTCACACATGAGCTTCTATTTCATAAAACAGTAATAATTATTTCAGCGAAAAGTAATTCAGAAATTCTTGTAATACTCCAAAGCGATGCACAGTTATTCTACTGCTTCCGGTGCCACTAGTACGCGCTGTGGACATATGATATTACTCGCGTTGAATGCGCCGAAATGCCTCTCCAACTGGCTGCTGCATGCCTGCATCATGAACACAGACCGAGCTACTCCACTGAGTACAGGAAGAGCAGCCTTCTTCGATTACCACCAATCCATCTCTGATGAACACGTAAAGAACATACGAATTGTTAAAATTCGGCTGGAAACTTGTGCCCCATCTAATCACAGCATTGACCCACCTTGACCCGCTCCCTGGTCAGACGGATCAACCTGATGACCCGTGACCCACCTCGACACGTCTTGAATTCACTCCCAACTGACCCATTTCCAACTTTGTTCAGGAGGGCCAGAAACCAGCACAGCCGTCAGGCCAACTAATGCGGTCCACTGAACTAACTTTTGGACTATTACCAGCATCATCGGGATTCGAACCCCGACCTAAATGCCTTCACTCGCTTATAGAGAAACTGTGTTACCCAATGAGCTACGCATGTTAACTAGGTTAGGTTAAGTTAAGTTAGTTTTTAGTGTCGATTTGTGAGACAAATGTGTATACGAGTAGGTCCAGAAAAAAGCTTCGCCCCCACCATATCAACACCGCACACTCTCGATCACTATAAGCTGGTATACATCTGCAGTTACAAGTCAGAGCAGTATATCTATCGACTCGTGCCTCCAAGTTATGAAAGAAAGTCATTTCCGTAGTACTAATTGGTAGTCACCGGTTCAGAGACGAGACTTTTTTTCAGTATATTACACAACCAACAAAATTCGTTTTCCTGATTTTTGGATATATACTTGCGTTCTTCTGGCTTTTTCCTCTTGTTTTTTTTAATTATTATTATTATATATATTTATATATATATATATATATTCACGGAATCACCATTACTGTGATTTTAATAAACCAATTTCACCAATTCATTGACTAATCCCTTTAAAAGAAGGAACAGGGAAGTAATGATTCCCCTGCTGAAAACACTGATCATAATACCAAAACTGAAATACCGCTCAGTCTTGACGTCTATATATAAAAAAGAAGAAACCAATAAAGTAGAAGAAACCCAAAGAAATTTCACAGCCAAGACTGATGGCTGCAAACAGCTCAACTACTGGAAAAGTGTACGTACAGTGAATCTAGATTTGCTGGAAAAAAGGAGAGAGAGAGAGAGAGAGAGAGAGAGAGAGAGAGAGAGAAGAGAGAGAGAGACCATAATAAACAGGAAAGGTAGAATGTGGTGTTCACAAATTAAAGGCCCGACAAGGGATATCCCCAACTCTGAAAGAAAATAGTTTTGTTGTTAGAGGGACAACACGATTCAACCAGCTACCCAGAGATTTTAGAAATATCACAGATGTCAAAACGAAAGTCTTTAAAAGAAGAGTAGATAGACGCCTGGCTCAGGACGGTTCCGGATGAGCCAGGTGTGCCTGGCTATGTGAGGAGGGAGAGAGGTCAGGACAGCACTTTTATTTTGCATTCAGGTCTGGAGGCTAGGCCGAGCCTGACCTTCGTGTGAAGAGAGACCGACGCACGGAATATCTACAACGTACAAGGTTATGATATATATATATATATATATATATATATATATATATATATAAAATTCGATATTCTATATGTGTAGTATGGCTTCAAATAAAAAATAATTGAGTTTATCCCAAAAGCATTTTCTTTTAAAAAAAAAAAATAAATAAAAAGAAAACCGAGGCGAGTAAACACTTTCGAAAAATTGTATCTTATTTATTTACAGAAGTTACAAGCTAACATAAAACATGAAAATCCACACTAGAGAGAGAGAGAGAGAGAGAGAGAGAGAGAGAGAGAGAGAGAGAGAGAGAGAGACTTATACGATATTTGTACTCACGTGATTATCCGTGATTCACTCAACCGTGATTTGACATGGTGCACCAGTCGCCTCCCACCAGCCAACCACAACGCGCCTCAGTCAGTCTCTCAGCGCAACCCAAGACAATTAATATTACCAGCAGTGTTGCAATCTTCGAAAGCAGATGAGCTTCACGTCTTGTGGCGAGTAATTAATTGTACAGGACGTTCATAAAAGATCTGAACGATTTGATTCGTTAATATTTTTCATACTAAATAAGATATAAAGCAAGAAGCATGTGTAAGCGATAGAGCAACTAGTAAAGTTTGTTTTTGTACAAGACCAAGGTTATCAGCATCCATGAATTACGAATCAGGATCAGATTGCAATAGCGATGGTCGATGGTGGCATGCTTGAACGCACATGGCGAGAAATTGAATATAGATTGGATGTTGTACGGGCGACCAATGGCGCAAATGTTGAAGTTTATTAAACATGTAAAACTTGTAGCCATGCGGAGTCACATGGACAAAATTGTTTCTTTTTATGTTATTGGGTTATCACATTAATAAAGATTGAAATCGTTCAGATCTTTTATAAACACCCTGTATATTATACTGTAATAGAATAATACTGTGTGGGATACCAGTCAGGCAGCAGCGTCTGCACCAACCACACCCACCGGCGGGGTATACTGAGTTAACTGTCAAATCGGGTTATCCGTGATCGTGCGTACATATGTTTCTTTTTTTTTTAATATTTATTTGTTTTGGGGGTCTATATTGTAATTAAATATATGAATTATCATTGAAAAAGGTCTAAGAAAGTTTATTCAAACCAAAAACTATATTTGCAGCAAATTGAAACTTCAGGTTTAAGAATAAATTATGTTTGGGGTTGTTTAATTCATCGTCCGTAGTTCAACGAGTAAGAGTCTCCCTGTGAACGAAGTGAAGACGCTGAAGTCGGGGACTCGACTCTCGATTACGCTAGTTAGTAATAATCCTGGAGTTAGCGTAGTGGGCCGCATTAGTTAGCCTGAGCGCTGTGTCAGTTACTGGCCCTCCTCAATAATCATTATTGTTATTTAATCTCTCCGTAACGTCATTAAAGGTCACGTGACGGAGGGGACCTCTAGCTTTGAGTGCGATTCGAGCAAGGGGTTGCTACACCATCTGAACGCGAAAACTGTCATCCATTCCATTCAACTACTAAACAGACCAAATGTCGCTTAACTCCGGATCTTACGGGAAGAGTTGTTGCGATAGGCCGATAGCCACAAGTAGCTCAGAAACTTTGTCGGAAGTAACATTCAACAATTGCCCTCCCTCAGAAGATCTCGTTTATTGTGGCTTATGACTTCGAACAAGTAGGTTTCTTCTCCTGTTCTGCGAGAGGTACTGGCGTTCAGTCGTTGGCATTTATTATTATTTAGGAGGTCTACTGACTTCCTTGTGAGCTTAGTTAACACTATGGTTCAGATCTCCAAAGTTGAAAGGAAAATTTGCTCTTTGTTAGGGGGTCTACGTCCCCTTCATGAATCAACACTGCTTTCCGTTAGAGCAGCGAGGTTAAGCGACGTTGTGTCTGGGTAGTAGTTGGATGGGTGACTGTCCTTTGCGTCCAGATGATGTAGCGACCCGTAGCTTGGATCCCACATAGAGCTGTAGGTACCCTCCTTTATACGATCTTTACCGTTACGAAGGAAATTAAACAACCCCAAACATCATTATAAAGCGACTAGGCCAATCTTGCGTAGTTGAGTCCGAGTATCTTTTTTTTCTTTTGGTTATCCTCCCGTTTCTTTATTGCTCTCTTCTCTTTCTTTGCTCTTTTTCGGATTCTTTTAGAATCTCTCCACCCTCCGCAACATTAACTTTTAGAGTTACTGACTCATCCTTTCAGTCCATGCGTAAACGGTGTCTTTCTAAGAAAGGATTTTGGCCTTTAGCCTTTGGCCTCTTGCAGCGAGGCTAACAAGCTGGGCCATTCGAGAAATGCGCCGAATATTCGTGACGTACAAAGTGCCTGTTGGGTTTCATTTGTTTGGCCATTTCCTTTGTTTATGCGCAAGTTGGATGTCTATAATAGGTACAGTTTTGTTCCCTGAGAAGCTTGAATGACCGTCATATTACAAAAATTCAAAGGACATTGCCGTGACGTTAAACTTGCCCTTGTTTCCTTCAGTCTTCGACCACCGGAAAGGTAATAAGGAAATTTCTTCCGTGACTGGCATTGAAAAGCCGGTCTGTAACCGAGAAAAATGTCTGAACTGTGTCGGGGATTATGTAGGAAAGTAGTGCGGGTCGGGATTACTTTCCATTCACTGTAGTTCTCATTTCCATTCGGTGCCAAAAGTGAAAAACTCAATGAGAAATTCACATTAAAAAAACTTATTTGAGAGAGAATGTCACACCCAGTCGCACTTGCGGTAAAGTCGCGAAATGAGACTAACCTAACCTAACTGACTTATCTGAAAATAACTTTACAGCAGGTGTAAATCTGAAAACATTTTATATATATATGATAAAATGTTTAAGCCAAATTAATAAGGTACTTCGATATGAAGCTATAATGAGCTTTCATCAATGGATGACAATGTAAGAACTAGTTGCAATGGTGATATGGTCAGAGAAGTGAAAGAGTTGAATGAAAGCACAACAAAGAATAAAGAAAGTACAGATTACAGAGATAAAGAGGAAACTAGGAAAGTTCATACGTCTCAATTAGTGTTGAAAAATAATCGAAACTTTACAAACCGGTTTTTAATCGATCTGTTTTTTAAACCGGTTTTAACCCGTTTATGACCGGAAAGTATAGTAATTTTTAAAAGCCACAATTGAAAGGTACTGACTTTAACTCTTAACAAGCATAGCTTATCGCCTATTTTTTGGTCAAAAGAATGCAAAAATGCAGCATCATATGTATGCATATGAATAAGAAAATGACAACTTTGACATATTTTATTTTAGCCAAAATAATACATTATTCAAACAATTTAGATTTGAAATAATTTTTTAAAATAAAACATCTATACTTAGAAAGAAATAAACTTCTTTTTGTAAAAAATTATAAAGAATAAAAATAAAATTTATCTATATTTTTGGAAAAAACATTGAAATAAAATTTTTTAATAAAAAAAACTTTACCTAGAAAACAGAAATTGACTCTTCGTGTAAGAAAAAATATATAAATTAATTTAGATTTTATCCCTATTTTGGAAATTACATCTTAAGAAACAAAGGGCATTAAGGGTCTTATACTGCGAATAGGGCTTCAGTCGACTGACTCTACATTATAGCCTACATGATGAGACAAACTGAAGATCGAGTTGCCAGATAGGCAAAAATTATACTGAAGAGCAGTTGCCAGTTTGTCACAATTTAACTTAATAGGTAATGTATTCGAAGTTTTTTTTGTGCGCTGTAGCGCGTAGCTGCACGTTCGCGCAAGTTTGAGGCAAATAAAAATCAATCGATAAAACCGGTTTTTTTCTTTCGGTTTTCGATTTTAGGGGAATTTTACAAACCGGTTCAAAACCGGTTTTTACAAACCGGTTTTCAACACTAGTCTCAATCAAGGATTCTTACACGATTTATTAATTGTAAGCGATTACAATGCTGATAAGAGTTATATATATATATTATTATATATATATATATATATATATATATAAATAATCCACGCGTAAATCGCCGAATTTATAGTCAATATGGATAAAATAAATTTGTTCATTTACCAGAACTGTTCTCGAATGATTTACAGAGCGACTTCAATTAAAGTATACTTTCGGAATAGCACGAAATCAAAGCAAAGAACCACATAGCAAAATAGTGAATACTGGAAAATTAAGGAGTTCTGAAAACTTGCTCGCTCCGGTAATTCATGAAGTTCGGTGAAAGCTTTACTTGTTCCGGCAATTCATAAAGTTCAATAGTGATCTCCCTCTGTAACACGACGGATAAAAAACTAATCAACTTCAGTCATCACCTTGACAACATTGGTTGTGTGCTTGTGTCTAGTATCTATGCAGTTTTTTTGGAGTACTTCTGGGTACTTGTCAAAAACCAGGTATTTCTTACGCTTTAAATTAGAAGTAGGCTTATGAGTAGACGTAGAAAATGATATGGAATCGAACATTTTGTATAGTTAATGCTGAAATTGAATTTTGAGAAGTGGCTTCATAATTTATATTGAATTTTAAAGACTTAATTATAATTATACAAAGGATCACATGGTATAGTGTTAGTTCCCTCGCTGTTTATAATGATGATGATGATTACGGACAATGATGCACAATATTAATGACAGTATCGTATCGTGTTTCGCGGATGACACAAACAAAAGATATGCGAGGAAATATCCCAGCTTATAAGGGTAACAACAAAAAGGAGCTACAAAATAAAGGATACAAAACACTAGAAGACAAACAGATACGTCTAATTACCATTGTCGCATCTAATTTTCCTTTAAATTTTCTTGAGTTTCGAGCTAAAATATAAAAAAATTTATATTTCAGTTACAATTATAAATTAGACGAATTTAGCTTTGTTTGCGCAAAAAACGTAGCTTTGTCAAACTGTCCTTCACTGTCTTCGATGGTTCATGTTTACGTCACCATTTGTAACATTCATGAAAAACAGTTTACTTAACATCAAAGGTGACTAAAAATTAAAGTTGTTCAGTTTTTAACATTAAAATTTTAATTAAATTGTTAAATAAAAAACAACTTTATATTTTAATTGCATTATACTGTATTCAACAAATACAGGGTCATTCCACGGTGGCGGTCGCAGCATTTGAAGCGAGTGTTTAGTATACATTCAACTAAAAAGATATAAGTATGGGTGGTAGGGCAAAACTGGTATGAGGCATTGTGAAGTATGCTCTCGGGTACATTTTGGCTTTATATATACACAACTATTTATATACATAGTTAAGCAAATGGTTTACTGGAGTTCCCATATTCTCCACAATTGACATAGATTCAGTACTGCTATTTAAGTATACAATGCGGGTGTCTAAGCCTATGCAGGTTATCAACAAATACAGCTATCCTACGATAGGCTTAAGTAATATACTGTACAGTATATGTACGTACAGTATATGTACACACACACATATATATATACTGTATATACTGTATACGGGATCGGGCGCTCCGTGTTAACTGTGCCAGCACCTCACACAGAGAACCAATTTCACGGAATGCACGCAACCCGATCTTTAATTAATTTTTCCAGATTTCATACCATAGTATTTTTTATTTATAAAAACTAATTTGTTTTACATACAAATCGTATACTTAAAAATCTAAACGTACAGTACTGGTAAAAAGTTTGGAAACACGTGTACAATTTATGTAATTTCTTCTTATTAACCAATGGAGTTATTTTAGTAGACTAATGTCTGTTCCTAGAAATGGATCATTGTTCTATTGGAACAGACATTAGTTTACTAAAATAACTCTATTGGTTAATAAGGAGAAATTCCATAAATTATACACGTGTTTCCATATTTTTTACTAGTACTATATATGTAAGTTTTTAACTCATTCCCTCTCATAGAATTTACACTGTAAGTCTCTGAAATTGGTCAACTCAAAAACCCAAATCATTATTCACCATTTTTCTATTATGAGTAAAAACAAAGGAAAATTTGAGGTATTTTTGTCGTTTTAGGGGTAAAAATTCGGCTATAAATGCGATTTCTACAGCGACTGGTGGACTGAAATAGGGTTATTAGTGTTACTGGAGATGATTTTCAAGATGTTCTAGAATTTTTTGGGTTTCACCACCCGAAACACCCACCACAACACAGCGCCGTCCAATTCTGCAAACATTTTTGGCACGGAGCGTCGGTCCTAACTAACATTATATATATATATATATATTATATATTATATATATATATATATATATAAGTTAACTGAGAGGAGACAAATTTAAATTCTCTCGGAGAGGTGGCGTTATTTCATTGCTGCACATGGCATGGCTAGTTTTCAATTCCAGTTTTAAAAATTCCATACTTAATTTTGAATTGTAAAATACAGGTGGGCCCAGAAGTCTGTTGCCCCGACTTGCATTCTAAACCTATGCATCGGAGCAACAGGCGTTTGGGTCACCCTGCATAATTCAGTTTTAAGGTTTTACCATTATTTGTTAACCGATTTAGCGGGTTATTATTACAACCATTCGATTTTATGTAATGTCCCGTAATTTCTATATTTAAATGTTATTATATAGTAATTTAACTTTTATGAATCGTTTAGGTTCTTTTAACAATACAGTTTACACGATTTTCTTTATATATATATATATATATATATATATATATATAGGTGGAAGTTCGTGGTTTTTAAGTGGTACACTGTCGGAATAATACTATTTCATTTTCTGGTACATTCCAAATCCATTTCGAATATTCAGAATATTGGATATAAAATTAGGTGTCCCGCTAACCAAATGCATCAATAACTGAATAATCAAATCACACGTTTAATGAAGCAAAATATAAAAGGTCTTTATTAATCAAAAAATAATATAATTCAATTTTTTCATTTTCTTTTTTCTTTTTTTTTGTACCGCGCCGAGATAAAAGATTTTGGAGTCGGGGAACCCGACGGAAAATTTAATACCTGTCGGGATACCGCGAATTTCGAGCCTTATATATATATATATATATATATATATTAGTGGTAGACCGGATATCATATCCGCATCATTTTTAACATCCGCATCCGCATTTCTGACTGCGGATGTTATGCGGATATTACCTCTAATAAATTATGCAATTTACAATTAAATTAGTTTATAAAGTAGCTTATAAGGCCCAGTAATGCACATTTCATGTAAGGTATTAATTATTAATGAACAAACAAATATATAAGCCTCAAAATATAAATAGCTGGTAACAAAGAAAATTGAATGAAACTTGTTTCATTGAATTTTCTGTGGCTGAAACTCTCGAGAAAGTGATTATTTTTATCATAATGAAAACATTAATATTAATTTTAATTCTTATGCATTGCCTCCCATAATAGTAATATCACGAAATTTAAAAAATTATGTCATATATTCATAATTCTATATTATATTGATAGATTAACTAAATATCCGCATCCGCATCCGCGGATATTGAAATTAAAGCTCCGCATCCGCAAATGTTGAAAAACTGACATCCGGTCCACCACTAATATTATATATATATATATATATATATATATATATATATATATATAGAGAGAGAGAGAGAGAGAGAGAAGAGAGAGGAGAGAGAGAGAGAGAGAGAGAGAGAGAGAATTTTAATTATAAGTCGTTCAAGGAAAATTACTAATACTAATAAGTTTAAGTGCCAAACTACAAGGTGAAAAGAAGCAAATTTTTTGTTAAGAAATTCTTGTAATATTGTAAATTTTTATACTATAATTTTTTTTACCCATAAAGATTGAAGTAATAATAATAATAATTTTGCTTTGTAGAACTATAAATAATTCAAACTAAATACAATTCCATAAATGCTATTTTGTAGCGAATTCTTGAAATATTCCTTGGAAGATGTTACAATAAACCAAGAAAGGCAGTAGTCATACGTCGTAGATAACACGTAGATACGAAGTACGAAGTAGATCGTACGTTTTCCTTCGCACAACGCGTCAGAAAATTGCGAGAAAATTTGAAAATCTCTGAATACAAATATATGTATATGTAATATTTGCTGTATACGAATATCCTTCTTTACCCATTCAAGAAACTTTCTAAATTATTCCCGTTTTCAGTAATAAAATGAGGTTATTTTAAGACAGAAGCGAACGAAACCAGTTTTAAAATGTGGCGATGCTAACAATAGAGAGGTAAAACCGAAAAGTTATTTCACTGTAAACTTTCTAAACGGAGTTTAACAGCAAACTATATTGTTTTTTTTTTAAATATATAAAATGTCATTTTTTAATACTGTCAAGAGAATTATTTATACATTTTTTTTCATACTTTTCCTTAGTGTATTATTCGCTGCAATGTACTAAGGTTATTGTTTTTTATTCTCCATTTAGATTTTAGACCGATCATCCTCGGGCGATTATTTTCCAGTCATTCCTATTCGCGATTCGCCAGTGTGTGTGTATATATATATATATATAATATATATATATATATATATGATGGCTGCAAAGAACTCAACTACTACGTGAACTAAATCTGTGCTCCCTGAAAAGAAAAAGAGAGCGATACACCATAATCTACATATGGAAAATGATCGAAAAACTGGTACCAAACCTCAAACTAAACCTAATTACCATCCAAACAACGCTCGAAATCAGAAAAGGTAGAATGTGTAGTGTTCCTAAATTAAAGGCCCGACAAGGGACCTCTTCAACACTGAAGGAAAACAGCTTGGTTGTGAGGGGGCCAAGACTTTTTAACCAGCTTCCAAAAGACCTCAGAAACGTTACAGGAATCAAAGTAGAAGTCTTCAAAAGAAGACTAGATGCCTGGCTCAAGACGGTACCAGATGAGCCGGGTGTACCTGGCTATGTACGGTGGAGAGCGCAAGATAGCAACTCGCTCCTCCACCAAGCCAGGACTAGAGGCGGGGGGGGGGGGCACCAGCTTGACCTTCGTGTGAAGAGAGACCAACGCACGGAACTACAACGAAGTTAACGAGGTATATACAGTGGTGGGCACCGTTAACCAAAAAGTTAACTTCGATAACGATAATCCGTTAACCCCAATTTTTAACTCTGATAACGATAATCCGATAATTTTACTACAAAGTTAACGGAAGTTAACGATAATCCGTTAACGATAACTATTTCTTTACTAACATTTAAAAAAATCAAGGAAAAAAGCTTTAAAACCCATAGAAAATGTTTATTTATGCAAAATCCAACAATAAATAGGTATTTAACTGTATTTTTATCAAGTTTTGCAACTTTTTTGCTTAATAACTTTTTTTTTACTTTTAATAAAAATGTACTGATTACATGTTTTGAAACCCTTGTAACCACTAACCATTAACTCGGGGGTTGTGGCGCCAGAGCTGCGCACGCTGCTGCTGCCGGAGGAGTGACGCTTGCCACGGCCTGAGCCAGCCTTGATATCCTCCTCAAACTGAATAGCTAAGGATGGGTGGGCCCTCTTGAAGTGTGACTTCAAATTACTAAGGCTGCTGACATGGCCTTTAACAATTTTCTTGGTCGGGAGGCATTTTTGGCACTGAAAATAGAGTATTTTGTTGTTGTGCTTGTCCTGACGGCTAAGCTTGAAGTAGCGCTCCAGGTGGGGCCACGGGTTTTGGAAAGGCTTCTGGTCAGACTGAGACTCAGAAGTGCCTGAGACAGAGGCGATCTCAATGTCGAGAACTTCTTCTTGGTGCTCCATGGTTGAAGTTTAAAAGTTGTAGAGAATGCTTGGTAAGAGAGAACTGAACGCTGTCTAGTTGACGATAATACAGAAGAACCTAAAAAAAATAAAATATCATCGTATAAAATATGTAACTAAACTAATAAAATATTAATTCAAACAAAATAGCAAAATTAATTCAAAATAATATTAATTATAATAATATAATATATAATATTACGTTATATAAAATATATTATTTTACTTAACCTTTTTCTGTGAATTTTCAATAGAAGTAATTTTTCTCTATGTAATTATTTTATCTATAAAATATTTTATCTATGAATTATTTAGTCTATAAAATAAAAATACTTTGTCCATGAATTATTTTGTCTAAAATATTTTGTCTATGTAATATACGCAATTGTTATTTAATTCGACGACAATATTACAATCAGTGAATAAAAACTATTATTCAAATTTTACATACTATATATACTTTTTTAGAGATTTACTAACGCAGTGTAAAAATACTTATTCATTAGTCATTACTATAAATTAATTTTTCTCAACCGTACATTTTACCATACGTATCTCCATACGTATTAATATATATATAAATTATAGGACTTTTACTAACGTTAAAAGAACCTTCTTACCTTCAATAAAAAGCGCACAACTCCCCTTGCGAGATCTGGAAGCAGACTGAAGTTATGGTGGTTTGAATTCATTCGCGGAGCAGTGATCTTCCGTGAATGACTCCTCGCAGTTAACGTGTTAACGGACTTTAACAGACTAAATATCGAGTTATCGGAAGTTAACTGGTCCGATAACGATAAATGGAAATTAACTTCCGTTAATAGTCCGTTAAAAAAAGTTAACTTCGTTAATTAACTGTTATCGGATTAACGCTTTAGTGCCCAACACTGGGTATATATATATATATATATATATATATATATATATATATATATATATATATATAACGTAAAGAACGACGCTTGTATAGGAGAACATTTCGCGCAAGATGAGAAGAGAGAACGAACAAATGAAAAATGAGGTAACCACCTGGGAATCGAACCCGGGATCTTCCGATTGCCGGTCAGATATGATAACCATTACACCACGTTCTTTACGTTATTTATACTGCGTGTTCTTTGCAGTTGAAATGTATATATAGATACGGCATGCGGGAGGTGCCCCCTTGGGGCATTGGTTTCTGCGCGTATGTAGAAGAATTACGGCATTTGTTCGAGTGAGGCCCGTGGTGTAATGGTTATCATATCTGACCGGCAATCGGAAGATCCCGGGTTCGATTCCAAGGTGGTTACCTCATTTTTTCATTTGTTCGTTCTCTCTTCTCATCTTGCGCGGAATGTTCTCAGTTCTCCTATTCAAGCGTCGTTCTTTACGTTATTTATACTGCGTGTTCTTTGCAGTAAATATATATATATATATATATACTGTAGAGGAGGGGGTAAAATGGAACTCAAGTTTGTTTGTCAATCGATTTTAAATGTAATGACATATTGCACATACATGCACATATACATATATACACATATCTGCCAATAAATTATTAAAGTATTTGCCCTTATTTTTGCCATTTTTATGAGTAAAAGTATATTATTTTACAGTTAAATTTTATAAAATAGTATTCATTACAAGCAAGATATTCCAAATAAAATTCATAACATTAATTATTATTTTTGAAATTTTGACTTTCTATAAATTAAAAACATTATAAAAGTTGGAATTTCGAAAATGAAGTTTTAAATACGTTTCATCACTAAGTTACTATTTTAATAATAAAATTTTATATAAAAATTAAATAATATAATTTTATTATTATATATAAAATTAAATTATATAATTTTTTATTATATATAAAAATTAAATAATATAATTTTATTATTATATATAAAAATTAAATTATGTAATTTTTATTATATATAAAAATTAAATTACATAATTTTTTATTAAATATAAAAATTATATAATTTTTTTATTATACAGGGTGTACATAAAGTCAGGATCTATTTTTGTGAAGCACTTGGAAATTATATGGAATTCAATCATAAAATGATAAAGTGGTAACATTTATTAAATAATTAAGAGTAGGATTCGACGTGACGCCCATCAGTATCCCTGCACAGTGCACAGCTCAAATCGTTCCGCAGCATTTCTAAACACATTCTGGAGCATTTGCGGGGTTATGTTATCTGCAGCAGTTCGTATTCGTGTACGTAAGTTCTCAAGACTCGTAATCTTCGTCTGATAGACGTGCGATTTGATAAAGCCCCATGCAAAGAAATCTAAAGGGGTTAAATCTGGTGATCTCGCTGGCCAAGGTCTGTTGCTTCCGCGTCCGATCCAGCGATTTGGAAAACGTCCATTTAGATAATCCTGAACAATTTTGGCATAGTGACAAGGAGCACCATCATGTTGATAGACGACGGTACTAACAATCCTATCCCCAATCAGCTGAGGTTCAAGGAATTGCTGCAACATGTCCAGATAAATAAGCCCCGTAACTGTAGCTTCAGCAAAGAAAAAAGGACCATAAACCTTAGATTTTGTTAAACCCATCCAGACATTAACTTTAGGTGAGTCTCTTTCCCAATTTTGGATGAAATCATTCGGTCTTTCATCTGTCCAAATTCGACAGTTATGGCGATTTACTTTTCCACACGTATGGAAAGTGGCTTCATCACTAAAGAGAATGTTGTCCATTAAATTATCACTCCAGATTTGTTCTACGAGATCAGCACACACAGCACTTCGTCGAGGGAAATCTTCCTCATGTAAATCATGTAAAACCTGCAAATGATAGCTTTTCTTCTGCAAATTAACTTTCAGAATTTTGTGCACAGATGACGTCGAGAGGCCGAGTCTGTGTGATGCAGCACGAACGGACGTACGTGGCTCCTCAGTGATAATTCCGCGTACTGCATTCACGGTAAGATCTGACATACACGGTCGTCCTGATCTTGCTTCATCATTTACAGATCCCGTTCGTTTAAATTTGTTCACCAATTTTCGTATTGTCTTGTCTATTGGCCCCGGCTTATGAAATCTCCTTCTAAACTTCTCTCTGATGTCATTGTATTTCTTTCCCTCGATTCGCCAAATTACTATTGCCACACGCTCGTCTGTATTCATTCTAAGGGCTTCTGAAAAGAAAAATAGAAAAAAATAATTATTTCACAAAAATAGATCCTGACTTTATGTACACCCTGTATATATAAAAATTAAATTACTGTATATACCGGAGTATAGGTCGATCTCGTGTATAGGTCGACCCTTGATTTTTGGCCAAGAAATCATTAATTTATCATATGCCTCGTGTATAGGTCGACCCCAGTTGTTGAGGGTAGTGGAACAACAAATTAGGGTAATAAAGCACCATATTTTATGGCATATAAAACTTTCTATAAATAAACTTTTAAAAATTTATTCATTTTGTTTTATATCATCCTGTGCTACCATTCTGTAATTTTAATAATTGGTACATATTTTGTTTTCATTGTTTACTGGTACTAAATGGTAAATATTTTTCATGTCTGAAGCTAACAGTAGCTCTTAGCCCTCCCCATTGTGCACGGATTTCAACCCCACGAAAATTTTACCTTTATATAGGTCGACCCCCTTATTTTTGTCTAAGAATTCAGTCTTAAAAACTCGACCTATACACGAGTATATACGGTATATACTTTTTATTTTACATAAAAATTAAATTATATAATTTCATTATTTTATATACTTTATATATACAAGTGTGCTTTCAATTTTCATCTTAAATAATAATATTAAAAATAAAGTGTTTACTAAATTAAAAATTCAAAGGTTTTGTGGGGCAAGGTTCTTCGTACAAAACGTAACGTTACCCATGAGGAAATGTGGCCCATTTGGCCACGCGATCGAATTTGCCTGACACGCCTAAGCATAGAAATTGTCATCCAAAAATTGAGTATAAAATAATAGACTTAATGTTTATAATTTGGTGTAATATATAAAAATTTTGGTGGGCACGCGAATTTTTTATTTTTTTTATAGTTTACATGGTTTTTTGGCACGCGACTGTAAAAAGGTTCGCCACCCCTGGTATAGAAGTTCTGTTCATCCTTATTTTAGGGGTAGATTTTGGCACCTGTTATATTACGGCATGTGGTTATTGTACCTTAATTATTCAGTTATTGTGCCTTAATTAGTTAGTGCCTTAATTATTCAGTTACTGTGCCTTAATTATTCAGTTACTGTGCCTTAATTATCCAGTTACTGTGCCTTAATTATTCAGTTACTGTGCCTTAATTATTCAGTTACTGTGCCTTAATTATTCAGTTATTGTGCCTTAATTATTCAGTTAGTGTGCCTTAACTATTAAGTTAGTGTGCCTTAACTATTAAGTTAGTGTGCCTTAACTATTAAGTTAGTGTGCCTTAATTATTAAATTATTGTGCCTTAATTATTAAGTTGCGAGGAAAGTACTCTCAAATTACATCATGCTATATCATAGTGTAATCGCAATTTCTTATGACGTTAAGGCATAAACATCTATACAAAGATAGTGTGGCATAAAAATCTTCATTTTGGTAAATTTGGATAATTTTGAGCAAATCTTTCACGCACTTCTCCCCCAAGGTGAATTTTGAACTTAAATTTCCCAATAAAACCTGAATTCTCTTCATCTGAAGTTGGAGTAAGTTGGAATTTTATGTCAAAAGTTTTTGATAAAAAATTGTCAACACAGACTTAGAAATAATTTAAATAAATTTTTTAAAAATGAAGTCGTTTCATCCAAAATAAATGTTACAATGACTCTTCCAAGCACTTCCGTAGTTTGTATTTCTTCTTCTATCTATCTGTATCTATTTTGTACTTCTTTCGCTGTCTTATCTGTATCTATTTCGTATTTCTTTTTCTACCTACGTGTATCTTTTTTTTATGCATGCAGGAAGGAAGGGCCAAGGGCGAATGCCCACTAGCCGCCCCCACCTATAGAGGAAGAAGAGAGCCACTCTCAAGGTCCAGAGTTTTCGAGATGCCTGGACACTCTACGTTTGAAAGATAGACTGAGGAAGCTTATTCTAGAGTTGACCGGTTGAGTAGATGAAAGATTGAAAATACCGATTAACCTTTGCGTTAGAGAGTTGGAGAGAAAAGGAATGAGAATGTATTGAAAGTCTGGTACTGAGTGCTGTCCTTAAAGGAGGAGACATGTAGTTAGAGTGTTCAGAAGAGCAGTGTCCGTTATAATAGCGATAGTAAAGAGAGAGTGAGGCAACATTGCGGCGAAGAGAGAGGGATTTAAGACAACGAGTTAGAGGCGGGGAATTGATGAGACGAAAAGCCTTTAATTCCATCCGGTCAAGTAGGACTGTGTGAAGAAACCGCAGAGCCGGTACCGCAAAAACTAACCTTTTAGAGGCTGTTTTAGAAAGAGGGTATATGTGATCTTTCCAGGAAAGATCACGAGAATAGGAAACGCCAAGAATGTTAAGAGAAGAGGAAGGATTGAGTCGTTTATTGTTAATGGTAAGTCGTGTGGAAGACTGACGAGTAGATAGATGAAAGAACTGAGTTTTCGAGGCATTGAAAGCTACAAGGTTTTCTCTGCCCCACTCAGATAGAAAGATCAAAGGTCACGTGCATCATAGCCGTCCCACGCGAAGCATGGAGTGACTGTTGAGAAGCGGGTGGAGAAGTGAAGAGTGGAATCATCGACATAGGAGTGGATAGGACAGGATGTGCGATTGAATAGATCTTTGCTAAATAAAAGGAAAAGCGTATCTGTATCTGTTTCGTACTTCTTTTTCTATCTGTATCTATTCCATATTTCTATCTATATCTATTTTCCTTTTCTATCTATCTGTATCTATTCTGTATTTCTTTTTCTATTTCTTTTTTATCTGTATCTATTCTGTATTTCTTTTTCTATCTACCCGTGTCTATTTCATATTCTTTCTCTCTGTACCTGTTTTGTATTTCTTTTTCTTTGTATCTGTATTTGTCTATATCTTTCAGCATACATAAATGAATTAAGCATGGTGATACAATTCTTCCTCTTTGTAGTTGGATTCCGCGGATTGCCTTCCTAATTAAGTTTTACTTTTATTAATGGACTTTAACAGAATCGGAATAGACGCATCGCTCACAAAGCGCTTAATTTAATCGTGTATTTGAGTTGTTCAAATATAAGCGTGTCCTCGTTTCTTTTCAACTTGTACTTTAGAATTTAAAGTAATCCGTGGCATAGAAATTAATACATTGTTTCCACTTTTTCATCCAATCTTCAACGCACTCCTATACTTCGGTTAGGTCATGTAGGTTATAGAATATAAGGTGTAACCAATATTCACTTCCCCTTAATTTGGGGGTATTATATGCGTGGAAAAGGTTTACGACAGGAAATAATTTTTTTTTTAAATTTAAGGACATTATTCTGTTTGCATAAATTAAAGTATTAATCTTTTAAATTTTTAACATTGTATAAATTGCCTCATACCCACAGTAGAGGACTGGCAACGACTTCAGAGTTGCCAAACCTATAATATTAAACGGAGACTCCAAAATTTGAAATGTTCTTTTCGGCTATTATAAATCACACAAAGTATAAAACCAAAATTATATACATTTTTTTTGCTAATATCATTATTAGAGTAGAGTTTTGCAACCTTAATAATCTTTAGTAAATATGACACCAGGAAGCTCCTCCAGGGCAAACACAAGGAGAGAGAGGAGGCAGTGGTGCCTCACCCCTCTGGGCAGTGGAAGCCTCGCCCTACGGGCAGCCGGTTGCTTGCCGGTTGGTCTATAGCTTTTTGATGAAAGCATAGTGCGTGCCTCGGCTTTTGGGCAGCCGGTTCGGCTCGGGTTCTTAGCTTTTGATGAAAGCATTGTTCGTTAATAACTCTCTAAGCTTGTGTAGTGATACAACATTGAATTCTATTTCACTCTGCTTTGTAAAAGAAATCTAATATCTTGAGAAGTAAACTATCCTTGTGAAATAGACTGAAAAAGGTAACACGTCATCCTTATCCTTCCACGTAAGATTTATAAACATAGCTTTCTCGCAACGGATTGAGGGTGAGGGAGGGGTTCGCTACTGCCCGAAGGATAATTGTCGTAACTCGCAGTCAGATTAAGTTTGAAAAGAAGAACCGTGGACATCAGCAGTATAAACTTCATTGTCGGTGCACGAAAGCGACATACTGAGTTTACCTTGGGTCTTTTCGGTTTTAGGTCCGGCATTGGATTTTTTCTATGTTTTTGGTATAGACGTAGATTTTTAAGCTGATTCCATTTCTGCAATCCGTTTCTTGGAGAAATAAACACGAAAAAGGTTATGGCCCAAAACTTGTATTCAAATATCCACCTATACTTAACCTAACCTAACCTACCCAAACCTAACCTAATCTATGTTCGTGCAGCGAAAAAACCACGCTGGGAGGATTTCCTGAACAATGGGTATTCGGCGGAGTATGCCGCGAAACCAATGAAGTATTTATGTACGCTGTTCCGAATCGTTCGCGTCAAACGCTGGAGGCATGCATCAAAGCACGCATTCGACCTGGAACGACGATAATGAGCAACAAATGGAAAGCGTATGAACGCATCGAACAGCTCGAAGGGTACAGCTTCAGTCACAAAACAGTGAACCACAGCGAAAACTTCGTGGACCCTTCAACTGGAGCAAACACGCAACGGATAGAGTCGACGTGGAACCAATTCAAACGCGGTAACAAGCGCGGTGTGGTACGCACCGTTCCATGATCGACTCGTATCTCTGCGAGTTTCTCTGGCGTCGCCAACATGCAGGCAAAGATCTTGTGCGGCAAATGCTGAACGATATTGCGCAGTTTGGCAAGTAGCAAACTTTGGTTTGTGTTCCGTTCTGTGTTCTGGAAACCTGTAAACGTAATAAACTTGCACATAACTTTTTTTCGTGTTTATTTATCCAAGAAACGGATTGCAGAAATGGAATCAGCGTAAAAATCTACGTCTATACCAAAAATATGAAAAAAATCCAATTTCGGACCTAAAACCAAAAAGATCCTTTACCTTAAATATCGGAGATGATGTAACATAGAATATCATCCCATTCGACATATACAGGGTGTCCCAGAATTAACTATCTATTTCAATGAAATCGGACAAATTTTTTAAAAACACACTTTTATTTATGTTTATCATGTTTAATATGTGTTAAAAATGTATAAATTTCTAAATTTTTTTCATAATTTTATTTTCATAATTTTTTCATAGTTTTTCATAGTTTTATTTTTAGAATGGCAAAGAGACTCTCCAAAAGTTAACGTGTGGCTTGGAATGACCAAATCCAAAATTTATGGCCCATTCTTCTTTGCGGAAGCAACTGTAACAGGTACCGTCTACCTTGATATGCTTCAGCAGTTTCTCGAACCACAGCTTCTTGATGATGGCATTCTTGATAATGTTGTGTTTCAACAAGATGGAGCACCATGTCATTATGCTCTAATTGTTCGAGAATACCTCAACAGACGCCTTCCGAATCGGTGGATTGGACGTGGAGGACCTCGACCTTGGCCTCCGCGTTCTCCGGATTTGACACCCCTGGATTTCTTTGCATGGGGTTTCATAAAAACAAAGGTTTATCGCCAAAAGATCAATAGTTTAGCTGAACTTAAAGAACGCATCCAGTTGGCAGTGCGGGAGATAACACCTGAAATGCTTCAAAATGTGTTTCGCAGCGCTGAGGATAGATTTGAAATTTGCAGAGATACACACGGTGCACATGTTGAAACTTCTCAATAAAGTTTTGACTTATGATTTATAAATCTATTTGTTTTTGTATCATAATTTAGTAATAAACACAAAATTGTCAGTTTTTATTAAATTTGTCCGATTTCATTGAAATAGATAGTTAATTCTGGGACACCCTGTATATTAGGGTGGTCCAAAAACATTTAAATTAAAAATATATTTGTCATGACATTTGACCATATTCCACTACCACTAACGATGTTGGAAATAAAAAACTGGATCGTTTCGTGCATATTTAGAGGTGGCGCAACTCGAAGACTTAATTATCATTAGACAGTGAGTCAAAAGTCTCCATACATAGGCAAAATGGTCACTTTATTATGCAATCACTTGTAAATCACAAAATATGCTCTATGTGGGCACCATTACACTGAATGCACATACGGATGCGTTCCTCCCAGTCATGGCAAACGCGCGTTAACACGTCTGGTGTTATGAGTGCACACGCATCACGAATGCGTTCCTTTAGGTGGTCCGTGTTTTGTATTTTCACCTGGTACACCATGGCCTTCAAGTGCCCCCACAAGTAAAAATCATGGGGGGTGAGGTCTGGGGACCTCGGATGCCACTCCACGGGACCACGGCGGCCAATTCAGCGACCCGGAAACTGCTGATCCAGCCACTGGCGCACGCAGATACCGTAATGGGGTGGCGCCCCGTCTTGCTGGAAGTACGCTGGAAATCCCCCGTCCTCGTTCAGCAGGGACGGCATGACTGTCTTGCAGCATGTTTAGATACATTTCGGCATTCAGATTGGTGTCAATGAAAAAAGGGCCAACAATTGTGTTGCCCCATATCCCGCACCACACCATCACTTTTCCAGCCCCTTGCGTCTTTGAGGGACTCATCCAGTGCGGGTTGTCATCACTCCAATAACGTACGTTTTGACGATTAACCTCTCCATGAACATAAAAGTTGGCTTCATCTGAAAACAGGATGCCAGCCGAGAACACCATGTCTTCGTCCACTTTTGTTCTTGCCCATTCACAGAATTCCAGCCGCCTGTCCGGGTCGTCTTCGCTAAGATACTGCAGCATTTGCATTTTGTATGGATGCCATCTGTGCTCTTTCATAATGCGGACGATACTCCTTTGGCTGACACCGCATTCTGCAGACATCCGTCGAGTGCTTTTTTGGGGACTCTTTGCGAACGCTGCCAGCACCATGGTCGCTGTGCCTTCATCGGTGGCTGTTCGTGGACGGCCACTTCTCGGTTGGTCTGCAACACTTCCAGTCTTCTTGAACGTCTCAATGAGTTTGGCAACGGTGTCGTGTGTGATGTGCGTGCCGGGGACGTGTCTCCTGTTAAAATTTTCGGCAACCTCGCGACAGCTTCCTGATCCTGCCAGAAGAATGATCTATATACGCTCTTCTTGGGACAAAGACATCTCAGCACATCACCTGCAAAAAAATAAAAAATAAATAATCATTTACTTATCATGACCATTTTGCCTATGTATGGAGACTTTTGACTCACCCTGTATCATACATTATGGCAGTTTTTCACCAACTCTTTTAAGGGAGCCACTTCTTCAGAACATACACACTGAGAGAGCCGCACACGCACACACACACACACACATATATATATATATGATACACACAGACAGTGCATGGAACAAGGAACTCTTCTGTGATAATTAAATCCACTATAGTCCGAATAAGTAATGGTAAATGACAAATACCATAGTTTTTCTTTTTCATGATGCTAGCCCGACGTGGGCAACGGGTCACTCGCAAAGAGGTCCCATAAATATAGCTTCCCTCACCAGCTATCTGCAAAGCAGACAGGATCCAGCTTTGGGACATGGATCTAGAAAGCACCTAGCCCTGCTACATTTAGAACCTCAATATAAGCAAAAGACTCGCTGCCTTCACGTCAGATTGAATGCATCAAAGAAAAAGGGGTAACTATTATATTTTTAGCCAAAAACCAAAACTTAAACCTCAACTGGCAGAATTGAGCGTCCACTTTTCAAGGCACATAACATGTCCGTTTGAAGATGGGAATGAACTCAGAATGGTCCCCTGAGTTTTTTATGATACACACAGATATAGTGGATTTAATTATCCCAGAAGAGTTCCTTGTTCCATGCACTGTCTGTGTGTATCATAAAAAACTCAGGGGACCATTCTGAGTTCATTCCCATCTTCAAACGGACATGTTATGTGCCTTGAAAAGTGGACGCTCAATTCTGCCAGTTGAGGTTTAAGTTTTGGTTTTTGGCTAAAAATATAATAGTTACCCCTTTTTCTTTGATGCATTCAATCTGACGTGAAGGCAGCGAGTCTTTTGCTTATATTGAGGTTCTAAATGTAGCAGGGCTAGGTGCTTTCTAGATCCATGTCCCAAAGCTGGATCCTGTCTGCTTTGCAGATAGCTGGTGAGGGAAGCTATATTTATGGGACCTCTTTGCGAGTGACCCGTTGCCCACGTCGGGCTAGCATCATGAAAAAGAAAAACTATGGTATTTGTCATTTACCATTACTTATTCGGACTATAGTGGATTTAATTATCCCAGAAGAGTTCCTTGTTCCATGCACTGTCTGTGTGTATCATAAAAAACTCAGGGGACCATTCTGAGTTCATTCCCATCTTCAAACAGACATGTTATGTGCCTTGAAAAGTGGACGCTCAATTCTGCCAGTTGAGGTTTAAGTTTTGGTTTTTGGCTAAAAATATAATAGTTACCCCTTTTTCTTTGATGCATTCAATCTGACGTGAAGGCAGCGAGTCTTTTGCTTATATTGAGGTTCTAAATGTAGCAGGGCTAGGTGCTTTCTAGATCCATGTCCCAAAGCTGGATCCTGTCTGCTTTGCAGATAGCTGGTGAGGGAAGCTATATTTATGGGACCTCTTTGCGAGTGACCCGTTGCCCACGTCGGGCTAGCATCATGAAAAAGAAAAACTATGGTATTTGTCATTTACCATTACTTATTCGGACTATAGTGGATTTAATTATCACAGAAGAGTTCCTTGTTCCATGCACTGTCTGTGTGTATCATAAAAAACTCAGGGAACCATTCTGAGTTCATTCCCATATATATATATATATATATATATATATATATTGTTAAATAAATTCAATAGCATATATATATATATATACACACGGCTCATCAGCTATTCTTTTGTGATGACGATCCTATATAAATTGAATATATCCAAATCTCTCTCTCTCTCTCATCGAGAACCGCTACTTAGGCCATTACGAGCTGTGCAATGAGTACCACTGCATTATGGGGTGCCAAATTTCTTCAAACTTGCGCCCCTCTTAAATATTTATAGATTTAGCTCAAAATCTGGTCTAAAGTCTTTTTCCATATAAGGAATTAGAAGATGCATCAGGATATTTTATTTGTACATTTCATTTTTTACCATATTTTCCAAAATTTTCTGTTTCCAAAACAGCTTCTAAGAGGTTAGGTGTGTTGTACCGCCTCGGCAGTTTCTTCACCCCCGCTTAGTTGCGGTCTCTGTACAGGGGTCTTGTCCGCCCCTGAATGGAGTACGCTTCTCATGTGTGGGATGGCTCAATCCACACAGCCCTACTTGACGGGATGGAATGAAAGGCTTTGCGTCTCATCAATTCCCCGCCTCTTACTGATTGTCTTCAATTCCTCTCTCTTCGCTGTAATGTTACCTCACTCTCTCTTTACTATCACTATTATAACGGACACTACTCTTCTGAACTCTCTAACTGCATGCCTCCTCCTTTCAAGGAGAGCACGCAGCACCAGACTTTCGACACTTTTTCATTCCTTTTCTCTCCAACTCTCTAACGCAAAGGTTAATCGGTATTTTCAATCTTTGATCTACTCAATCGGTGAACTCTGGAACAATCTTCATCAATTCATCTTTCTCCTTGTCTATGACCTCCAATCTTTAAACGAAGAGTGTCCAGGCATCTCGAAAACTCTGGACCTTGAGTTTGGCTCGCTTCTTCCTCTATAGGAGGGGGGGCGGTTTAGTAAGCATTCGCCCTTTGCCCTTCCTTCCTGCATAAAAAACTTACCCTCCCACAATGAAATAGAATTCATTCATAATTTCAGCATTAATAACTCCTTCCCAAAACATTTATTACAATCTCCAACTAGAAATTTCCTTAACAACATTTATCCCCCCCCCCCTTTGAAGTCACCATCGTTAAAAAAGACATACAGTACTTTTCTTTTCCCTTTTACGACTACTTAGTTACAAAATACACCCAAACTTCGCCACCTACTCACCCTTCTCTACCCTCAAATCAACATTTAATTTGTATTCACCAACAACAGCAGCATTAAATCATACTTCAACCATAAAGAAAAAACCCTCAGCCCCTTGTCTCGTCCACTATTTACGGGTTCAACTGTATTCGCTGCAAAGCGAATTATATTGGCAGCACCATTCGACAGCATCAAAAAAGAGTGGACGAATATCGCGGTATTTCTACTGTAACATCACAACCTTTAAATAAACCGCCCAAATCAACAATAAGGGATCACTGCCACCTCCACAACCACCCACTGCTTCCCACCAACTTCAAAATTAACTCAGCACACCAACGAACCGCCCTCCGCATCCTTGAATCCTTATATATCCTTAGTATGAAACCAACCCTCAACGACTAATAGTTCTGCTTTTAACTAGCTAGATAAATTCTCCTGCCTCACCACTGCAAAAGAAATCTACAATCTCTCATTTTAACTTTCAAACAATTCTAATATGAATATTTCAACATTTAGAATCGGCTTATCACTCCTATAATAACCTAGTACGATATTGTTTACAATATTTGTCACCTTTTAACCTTTGTATATTTTAACAGTTGCTTCACCCTTCTACACTTTATATACTTTTCATTTTTAAATACTTAATATAAATACATTATTAATATTATATGATTATATAAAAATATTGTTGAATAAATTTTTTGTTCATCATATTTATTCACTTTTTACATTTGTTTTAACTTTTTTAGCACTGATGATGGAAACTGAATTTTTCCGAAACGTCTGTCAATAAACATGTATGGTACCATTTTCTCTTCTTATTTCTCACTAAGTTGCAATTCCCTAAGAATAATCTCCCTCTCCGTTTTGTGCGAATTGCTTGCTTTAACTCATTCCGAAGCATGTCAGAATATGATGCACTTGTTACTGTAGTTCCACGCTCTAGATAATGTTCAAGGATAGGGCCTCGTGTATCCCGAAACAGTGTTATCATAACATAACTCGGAATGAGTTAAAGCAAGCAATTCGCACAAAACGGAGAGGGAGATTTTCGGAAGGTGTTATTCTGTTACACGACAATGCGTGCCCTCATACCGCTGCACAGACGAGAAAATGCCTTCAAGAACTTAAATTTGAAGTTCTCGACCATCCAGCCTACAGTCCAAACCTGGCACCTTCGGATTTTTACCTGTTTGGACCACTAAAAGACGCTTTGAGAGGTCAGCGATTCCAAGGCAATGATGACCTGAAGGAGGCGGTGCATGACTGGCTATGCACACAGCCAAAAACATTCTTTTGTGATGGCATTAGGAAGCTTGTAGATCGCTGGACTAAGTGTATTGAGAAACAGGGAATCTATGTTGAGAAGTGATGTGTTTATAATCTATCAGATGTGAAAATGAAATTGTGAAAATAAAAAGTGCGGATACTTATTGAATTATCCTCGTGTATATATATGTATATATATATATATATATATATATATATATATATATATATATATATATATATATATACATATATATGTGTGTGTGTGTGTGTGTGTGTGTATACGAGAGGCGGTCAGAAAATAAGTTTACACGGCGTATAATTTCGTAACTAAATGACCTACATTGATTATGTTTGTATCAGGTGAATTCGTTAATCATTGTTGGCAACACTACACGTCGATTCGGCTGCCATCTACTGTACATTGGTTATATGAGTCAGTTGAACATGGCGGCTCGACTGCAACAGTGCCCTGCCCTACGGATCAGTCCAGGACGTTTACGTTTAATGGTCGCTCGTAAACGTTCCAGTGTTGAACAATATGCAGCTGCATTGATTGTTGTGCCTTTTTGCATGAAGTCTGCGAGCAAAACGCCTTTGTGGTCCCAAAACACCGTAACTATCACTTTGCCAGCGGACCTCACAATCTTGAACTTCTTTTGTCGCAGGGACCCACGGTGTTTCCATTCCATGCTGGCACGTTTTGTTTCCGGAGTACGGTGATGAACCCGTCTCATCTCCTGTGACAATGCGCTCGAGAAATTCTTGACCACTGACAGATTCGAAATATCGTTGCAGAAGTGACAGGGCACTGTTCCAGTCGAGCCACCACGTTCAACCGATTCACATAACCAATGTACGGTAGATGGCAGCCGAATCGACGTGCAGTGTTGCCAACAATGATTAACGAATTCACCTGATACAAACTTAATCAATGTAGGTCCTTTACAGTAGTTACGAAATTATACACCGTGTAAACTTATTTTCTGACCGCCCCTCGTACATTACACACACAAACTCGCACATATGCACACATACTTACACACTTACACAAGGAATTACCCCAACCAATATAATTCTAGTATGAAAAATGTTCAGTTTGTAGCGACCTTTAAATCAGCTCCAATTTGGTCAAAATTTTGTGCGAGTGTTACTATTGCACAGTGTAAAAAGAGTAGCTTTAAGGAGATTAACATTTTAAAGTTTGAAATTATATATATATATATATATATATATATATATATATATATATATATATATATATATATTTAAACGGGAACTAAACACAAAAAATGCCATTTCGTTATCAGTACAATAGTGACGTAAGTCACTGATTATTTTCCCACTTCACAAAAAAAATAGCGAAAGACGACGACAATGGGAGGATTTACGCTTATTTGTGACCTCTTTTAAGACAAGAAAGCCGCGCGAATCTTTTTTGAGGTCAAAATAAACAAAATGAATGTCCCAATAAAGAGAAACAAGGAGAACCGTGGTAAGCTCGAGCGAAGCCCGAGCGAAGCCCAAAATTGAGCCATCTCTCGCTCAGGTAGACTCCAGCCAATCGGAGCTGCGTATATCTTAATTAGCTTGTCAAATCAATTGTGCTACAAACTGAGCTTACAAACGGGTGTACACATTTTTTTTCCGTGAACGTTTTTATTTTTTGTAGGTTTACACTTAAGTGAAGTTCATTTTATGTTGAAAAAGTTTGTAGGTTTCCTTTAAAGGGGACAAATTTCGTTAAGTGTTAATATTTTTACGTTTTGAAGTCTTAACAAATGCGTGTAGGAATAGCGAATTTTGTTAAATTTGATATACTCACATCGTAACAGAAGATTATTGTTTATCACAATAAACTTACCTAATAAATGTGGATACCCTTTCACACCCCGAAAAAAATACCCTTCTAAAAATTAAATATTCATCTAACTTTAGCGCGTGTATACCCCAATATACCCAGTGGATCAGAATCTGTTGACCTAATTTTCTTAATAACTACAATCTTTTAGCAAACGGCAATTCCTTAAAGACCCAATCCGAAATCGATAACAAACCTTTAGAGTATTATTGCATCGTTCAGCCCCAAACCTACTTTAAAAAACCCTCCCATTCTAAATTACCAGAAACTAAAAAAAAAAAATATATATTTTATTTTTTTTTGTTTCAGACGATGCTTCAATTAAAGCATAAAAATTTTAGTAGGATAAATTTACATAATATAATAAATAATTATATATTTTCATATACATTTAATTCTTTCTCTCTCTCTCATATATATATATAATATATATATATATATATATATATATATATATATATATATATATATATATGGGAGAATTTTGTCTAAATGCATTTAATATTCATTTAATGTAACAAAAATTACATATTGAAATAATAACGTTCACATTTTGAATTATTTCACTAAAAGCCTTTCTCGGTATTCCAAATATTAATTCTTTTCTCATGTTTGTCTTTTATATATATATATATATATATACTTTCTACTTTTTTATTTTAAATGCCTGGACTGGGGAGATGAAAAAATCTCCTTTATAACGAACGCAAAGCAACTTAATGGGATAAAAATTTTCTGCGAAAACTGCTTCACCGAATTAAACTTTTTTACAGTATTTGAAGCCGAAAGAGAGTACGAGAAGAGAATGAAAGAGGAAAGTGGGAACAAAGAACGGTGGAAAACGGAAGAAACGGAGAAAGGCGAAACAGAAAAAAAATCAAATACCGTCACAAAACGAGGCCGAAAACACGCAGGCGACAGAAGGTGTAAAGACAACATACAGTATAAGGGTAACGAAGGACATCAACACAAATAGCACAAATAGGAAAAGAGAAGAGGGCAATCAAGAAAACGAAGTGAAACTGTCCCCCAATAAAGAGCGAAAAACAAAGGCCACGAGTAAATCTGGGGAAGGAATTACATGTTGATATTATATAAAAGATAATTGCAGATTTAAAAGACAATGTATATATGAACATCCCCCAATATACAATTTCTACTATAATAATGGTCATTGTAAATTTGGAGACATGCAAATTCTACCACCCGGACATCTGCAGGACTTACGCAAAATATGAAACCTGCAAATTCGGGAAAAAATGCTACTATGAACATCTCCCGACAAATATATGGGAATAACAGGCAAAGTAGGAAAATGGATCTACAATTTCCTCAGAGAACGTTTGCAGGTCGTCAAAATTCAAGGTATATCATCATCAGAATCGGAAATACGCAGCTCAGTACCACAAGGGACAGTACTGGCCCCACTCATGTTCATTATCATGCTAACAGACATAGACAGCGGAGTAAACAGCAACAGTGTCAGTATAGTAACATCCTTTGCGGACGATACAAAGATCAGCAGAAAAATCAACGATGTAAATGAAGTGGAGGTCTTGCAGAGGGACACGAACAAGATATACAAATGGTCAGAAGACAACAACATGTCATTTAACACCGATAAATTTCAGCTCTTGAGATATGGTAGAAAAGAGGAACTTAAATAGACTGCATATTATACTCCAGATAGACAGGAAATTCAGAGAAGCACGAAAGCGATCGATCTGGGGGTAGTAATGACAGATGATGCGAAATTCGAAACACAAAATCAGATAGCGATAAATAAAGCAAAAAGAGTCGCGGGACAGGTACTAAGAACGTTCAAGAGAAGGGACAGGACAGTAATGATTCCCCTGCTAAAAACACTGATTATACCAAAACTTGAATACTGCTCAGTTTTGACGTCCCCATATAAAAAGGAAGAAACTAATAAACTAGAAGAAACGCAAAGACATTTCACAGCCAAGATTGATGGCTGCAAAGGACTCAACTACTGGGAAAGACTACGTAAACTAAATCTGTACTACCTGGAAAGAAGAAGAGAGAGGTACACCATAATCTAGAATCTACATATGGAAAATGATCGAAAAACTGGTACCAAACCTAAAACTAAACCCAATTACCATTTAAACAACACTGGAAAATAGGAGGCAGAATGTGTAGTGTTCCCAAATTAAAGCCCGACAAGGGATCTCCTCAACACTGAAGGAAATTAGCTTGATGGTGAGGGGGCCAAGACTTTTTAACCAGCTTCCAAAGGACCCCAGAAACGTAACGGGGGTCAAAGTTGAAGTCTTCAAGAGAAGACTGGATGCCTGGCTCAGGACGGTACCAGATGAGCCGGGTGCGCCTGGCTATGTAGGGTGGAGTGCAAGAAAGCAACTCGCTCCTCCACCAAGCCAGACCTGGAGGCGGGGCCACCAGCTTGACCTCCGTGTGAAGAGAGACCAACGCACGAAACAGCATAAGGAATATATATATATATATATTACTTACTTTTGTTTACTTTTGTTGTTTGAACGACGGTTCAGGATCGACCTGCGGTCGACCCCTCTGCAGCATCCCGCCTCATTTGCGGGACTTGGTGAAGGAGGGAATTGCTCTCTGATCGCCTCCTGCCCTCGTAGCCAGCCACGCATGGCTGGTCAGGGACTTTGCACAAGAATCTGTCCAGCTGGTTCTTGAAGTTATTCAGGTTGGTGTGCTGGAGATTCCTCATTTCTTTTGGAAGGACATTGAAAAGCTTTGGGCCCGTATTCTGAGGGTATTTTCCATCCTCGTTTTCATGGCTCCTTGTCCCACCGCAGCTGGGACCGTACAAAATCTGCCTCTTCTCTCATTCCAGTTTGTTTCTACTTCATTTCTGAGGTTAGGGACAGTGCCCTCAAGTATGTTCCATATGTATATTATTGTGTACCGCTCTCGCCTTCTTTCAAGAGAGTAGAGTTCCAGGGATTGTAGTCGAGACCAGTAGTCTTCACCTTCCGTTTCCTCTATCTTAGACGTAAAAGTCCTTTGTATAGCTTCAATGCTCGCAATGTCTCTTTTTCTGTGTGGGCTGGTGAGTACTGAGCAATACTCAATTATTGGTAGGACTAGACTCTTCCATAATTTGAGCATGATGTTTGCTTTTCTGCTGCGGAAGCTCCTCCAGATGATTCCATTATTTTTCTAGCCGTTGTGATTTTGATTTTATAGTGCTCTCTGAATTCCGCATCCGGCGACATTATTACTCCAAGATCCCTGACTTGTGGATTTGGTGTTATTGTTTGGCTTGCGGAGTTTTACCCTTTTTTCTGTAGCTCTTTGTTATTACCATATCTTAGAAGTTGGAATTTTTCTTCGTTGAACTTCATATTGTTGTCTTCTGCCCACTGGAATAATGTTTCAATGTCGTTTTGTAGTATTCTTATGTCATCTTCGTTCAATATTTCCTTAGATATCTTCGTGTCATCTGCGAAGCATGATACAATACTGTCCTTAATATCTGCATCAATATCTGCAATCATTATTATGAACAGCAAGGGAGCTAATACTGTCCCTTGTGGACAGAGCTCACGACTTCCGAGACTTCCGATTTAACTCCGTTTACCACCACTCTTGCGTTCTTTGCGTCAAGAAATTAAATATCCACCTTCCTAGCTTTCCAGTAATTCCTGTATCCTTAAGTTTGTGTGCTATGATTCCATGGTCACATTTATCGAAGGCTTTAGCAAAATCAGTATATATTACATCAATGTTTTGTCCTCGACACAATGTTCCTAATATTTTCTCCTGGTGGTCTAGTAGCTGTGACAGGCATGATCTACCCGCCCTGAAGCCATGTTGATTTGGGTTGTATAAGTCTTTTTCTTGTAGGTAGTAGGTAATTTTGGCTCTAATTATGCGTTCAAAACACTTTATAAGGTGTGAGGTGAGAGCCACTGGCCGATAATTTTTGGGCATTGCTCTGTTACCACCTTTAAATAGGGGGGCAATATTAGCGTTCTTTAAGGGGAGTGGAATTTGTCTGTGTCGAGTGATTTCCTCCATAGTAAGTATAGCGGTTTTGCAATACTCTCTCTGCATTTCTTCAGAAATGTGGCACTCCATGTGTCTGGCCCTGGCGCTGAATTGTCTCGCATCTGTGATAAGGCCGTAATTACATCTCCTTCCGTGAACTCGAAGTCCATTAATAGGTTTGTGGGGATTTGTTCTTGGTTGATCTGTTTCAATGTCGAAAAACTCGTCTGGGTTTTCCACTTCCATCTCGGACTTAGGGGTGCTAAACACAGATTTAAATTGTTCCCTAAGCAGTTCACTTATTTCTTTCGGGTCATTTGTGTATTCGGCCTCCCCGTCTATCAACGGTCCAATACTCTCTTTACACTGCATTTTCCTTTTCGCAAAAGTGTAGAAGTATTTTGGGTTATTTTTTATGTTTTCTGCTACCTTGTTTCCTCCTCGTTTGTCTTATGTATGAATGTTTGCTTTAGGTCCATTTCTATTTCGCCAAGTTTCCTCTCTAGTTTGAGTCTCTTTGCATCAGTTCTGCATCTGTGGAGATGTTTTACGGTTTGTCTTCGTTGCCTGAATAGAGTCCTGATTTTCCTCTCGACTTGCTACGTTTTCTTTCCTGTCTCTCTGGAATATGTTTCAGTATTATAGGTTTGGTTTCCGTCTCTATTACATAGTATTTCTTGTGGAGTCTTCTCGTGTAGTAGCAATTCCCAATTTACCTCCTTTAAATCTTTATTTACGTTTTCCCAATTTACTTTCTTTGAATTTATGTTTAAGCCTTCAAATATTCCATCTGCCTCTCTGGGATGCGTTTTCGGACCTCTGGGTGCTAACTTCAATTGTATATCGATGAGGTTATGGTCGGAGAACTTTGTGCGCGTTACTTTTTTATTTATTATTATCTCGTTGTTATTTGTCCACATTAAATCCAAAACGTTCTCCTTTCTCGTGGCTTCACAGATTTCCTGGGTAAGGGCGTAATGTTCCATAATATCTAATAACATTGTTGCTTGGGTTCTGTCATCTTTAGTAATGTTGCCATGAAACTTCTCAACATATATAACTTCGTCATTTTTCTTCCATGATATGAATGGGAAATTAAAATCTCCGAAAATTAGAATATTTGTTGCTGGAGTTTCAAGTAATTTTAATATGTTTTCTATTTCATTTGTAGCAAATTGGAATTCACTTTTTGTGGTGTTTGGTGGTCTGTAGATGTTCATAATGGTTAGGTTCAGTTCTTTTACTTCTAATATAATAACTTCAACTGTGCTGTTTGATTTCTTTACCCTCACTTCACATGTGTAAGTGTTTTTCACGTAGATACAACACCCTCCTCCTCGTCTAGCCACTCTATCTGCTCTGTATATATTGTAGTCCAGCAATGCTATTTCAGTATTCTCGATGCAGTTTTCACACGCCTTTTTCGCACTATATATCATCGGCATATATATATATTATTTATATGTGAAAATGAAAAGATTTATTGGCAGACCATAGTCCATATGACATATATATATATATATATATATATATATATATATATATATGAAAATGAAATGAAATGAAAATGAAAAGGTTTATTGGCAGACTATAGTCCATATGACAAATATTATTAATACAATGACAGTTCATATACTAAGGATAGAAATATATACAATTGATTAGAAATAATACAGTAATGTCGAAGTTAAGTGGAGCTACAGACAGACATTTTCGTACTAAGAAGTCCATAGCTTAGAGCATGGGTCGGGGAACTTTTTTGGGTATTACCCAAAAATCTATTTGAGTAAAATGAAATTACCCCCAGACTTCAAAGTAAACAAAAACAAGCCAATTGCTCTTAAAATTGTTGCATATGGTGTCTCTCATACCGCACGCATTACCCCCAAAATCTTTAAATGTACCCCATTTGGGGTAATTTACCCCTGTTCGCCGACCACTGGCTTAGAGGATAAATGGCAGGACTCATGGATAGCTTGGATGATCGGGTTGGTTGATTTTTTAATTCTTTGCATTAGACTGTATTGAGCACGTCTTGTTACCTCCGGGAAGCTCGGGACATTGCGGGTAGCAAACATTTGCGAAGCTGAGCATCTCGGGGGTAATTTATGTAAGAGTCTAAAAGACCTGTTGTACAGCAAATTTAGAGTTCTGCCAGAACCTTTTTCAGAATTCACCCACAGTTGCTGTCCGTATATATTACTGCAGAAAGTACGAAAGAGAGTGTCTTTAGCTTCACTTGTACAGAATCGAAAGTTCCTTATGGTCATATTCGCTTTAGCACACAGGCTTCGAGATTGTTTTCTTATATCCGAGTCATCACTCAAGGAGCTAGTAATATGTAGTTTGACCCAAATACTTAAACTCTTGTACTTCCTCAATTACTTCACCATTCATTTTAAACCTTATATCAGCTGGCTGATTACAGCTTTTAGGACGAAATTGCATAACCTTAGTTTTTGTAACATTAAAAAGAATATGTTTCTGCGAATACACTTCGCAGACTTTTAGTAGCCGATCCAGACCTTTAACAGAGGGACTTATTAACACCATATCATCGGCATAAACTGAGTTATTTATCCTTGTGTTATCTATACAACATCCCACAGTTGCCTCATTAAGTGAAGCAATTAATCCGTCGATATACACATTAAACAGCATAGGGGAGAGCAAGGAGCATTGTCTCACCCCGCAAGAAGAGCCAAAACACTCGGATAGTACATTGCCCAACCTAACAGTGAAAGATTGGTGGGAATACCAAAATTTCAATAAATTTAATATGTACATGGGAACCTTCCTGTCTTCTAGTATTGCAAATAAAATATTGTGGTTCACCCTATCATATGCCTTACTTATATCTAGGAAACAGCTATAAATAGTTGAATTACTGTCAATGTATTTAGATATTGTTTCTTTAAGTACATAGATACACAGGTCAGTTGAGTGGGAGCTTTTAAAGCCAAACTGATTAGATGTCCATAGGAAATCATTTAGTCGGCGTAACAAGAGTTTTTCTAGTAGTTTCGAGAAGCGGGAAGCGACAGCAATAAGCCTGTAATTATTGCTGGACAGAATGTCTCCGTACTTATTTTTGACCAGGGGCAAGATATATACCCTCATGAACTCTGCAGGGATATAGCTATGAGCAAGCATGGCTGATAGGAGCAATGATATATGCAGACATACTACGTCATTTGCATATTTTAAGTGCTCATTCGATAAGTCATCTATCCCTGACGCAGAACCAGTCTTTAACTCTTTAATTAATTAATTATATATATATATATACAGTATATATATATATATATTAAATAACTAAATATATATATATATATATATATATATATACAGGGTGGGCGGAAAGTAGCTCCCTATTTTGGATTGGTAAAAAAATATGTATATTATCCATTTATTTCAGAAGAAATACTATGAAAAGGTAGGCATACATGGTAGGTTTTCTCTAAAATTCAATGTGGGCTCCAACTCTTTCCACCAGCTTCTGGAGCCGCCCAGGAATGGCGTCCACTGACTTTAGCAGGAACTCCGGCGGGATGGAGGACATGACTTCCCGAATTCGGTCCTCCAGTTCTTCCAATGTCCTCGGTTTGGTGCGGTAGACTTCTTCCTTTACCCACCCCCAAAGAAAGAAGTCGCACGGTGTCAAGTCGGGGCTCCTGGCTGGCCATTGATGTGGACCACGACGACCCATCCAACGCCCAGGGAAGTGGGCATCCAGCCACTCACGGACAACAAGAGCGAAGTGCGGAGGGGCGCCATCTTGCATAAATATCAGATCGTCGGTTCTCCCATGTGCTGACAACCGGCCAGACCTCGTTTCGCAACATAGCAAGGTACCGCTCAGCATTCATGGTGTTGCGCAGAAGGAACGGGCCCACAACCTGATCTGAGGTCATACCACACCACACCGTTACACTGAACCGATTCTGCCGTTTTTCAGCGGTAACCATGGGATCCTCTCCTGCCAGTAGTGGCAATTGTGGCGGTTGACAAAGCCTCCGACGTGGAACACCGCCTCGTCGCTCCAGAGGATGTTGCGGAAGAGATGGGGCCAGTCTTCATGCCAAGCCAGCATGATTTCCCCGAACTCCATGCGAATGTCGCAGTCCTCGTCCGAGAGAGATTGGCAGTAATGCGGCTTCCACGCACGCCAGTTCAGCTCCTTCTTCAGCACAGTTCGCACTGAGTAGCGGGAGAGTCCACTTTCCCGAGCTGCCTGGCGAGTTGACTTTCATGGACTCCGTGCGAACATTTCCTGAACTGCCTGCACCGTCTCCTGGGCCCTGGATGTCGAAGGGCGACCACATCTTCGAACATCTGCCACAGACCCCGTGGTCATGAGCTTCGAGTGGCAGTTCTTGATTGTTTTCGGGTCCACTTGGGCACGTGGTCCGTGAATGGCCCGCCACCATCTTTGAACTCGAACGACAGATTGCCAAACTTCGTACCGTGCCGCCAACTGGGCACGCTCCTGCAGTGTTAAACGCTCAGCCATGTTACCCTTCAATCTGAAATGAAAAAAAAAAATGAACGTTACAATTGTACCACTTTAGAGAACACAAAGAGAACACTTTAGAGAAAAAAAGATTACCGTTACAATTGTACCACTTTAGAGAACACACCATAACAATACAATCACAATTTATACATAATTTATATGTAATTTAAATTAGGGAGCTACTTTCCGCCCACCGTGTACAGTATATATATAATATATATATATATATATATATATATATATATATATATATATATATATATATAAGAGGGCCACTCAATATATTTCGCCCCACCTTTTTTTTCTTTCCAAGTTTCCTTGTAAGTTCCAAAAATTTTGTACACAAGTAGTTACATACCCTTTTTACAAGTTTTTATTTTTCCATATAGTCTCCATCCTTTTCTACGGCTTTCCTCCACCTCGAAACAAGGGCCTTTATTCCTTGCTGGTAAAAAAAGTCCGCTGGGTTCCGCTGGAGCCACCTCTTAACCTCAACAACTTCATCGTCACTGAAACTTTCTTCCACGAATAGCATCCTTCATTGCCCAAACAAATGGAAGTCTGAAGGTGTCAGATCTGGGCTGTATGGAGCGGGGGGGGGGGGGGGGGTAACACAGTCAAGCCCATCTTTGTGATGGCCTCCCTTGTTTGCAAACTGTTGTGTGGTCTTGCGTTATCGTGCAAAAGAAGGACGTCTTCCAGTTTTCTCTCCGGTCGAACTCGCTTTATACGTCTCTGTAGGGTAGCAATATATGATTACTGATAACGATAACTGATAATGATTACTGATAACCAGACAAACATTCGAAAATTGGCAATACGAAGGATCGAAGTAGCAAGATCTCAAGCTGAAAAAATTAAAAGCATTCGCGAGTTCAGTGTACCGAAGTTAAATTTCCATGCACTTGACTACAGTGATATTATATTTTGGACAGATAGTCCTATCAGGCTTGAGGCACCATTGACAAAACACTTAACCAAAGAGTTGACATCATTCGTTAAAACCAAAATTGCATCTCAAGCAATAATGAAATCATTTGAAACGAAGAGAGAGTACAAAACTGAATAAGAAGCTTTCTAAATTATTGTGGTGAGTAGGTTAGGGTGGAAGTCAAAGAACAGTGAGTACTGGGTAATTTAAGCCGAGATACGCATGGCTCGTATCTAGCTTAAATTAGCGGAGAGCTGCTCCAATAACCCAATATATTTAAAGCCACGCAGCTATTTTATGAGCTTCTAAAAGAAAATTGAATCACTGAATGACGCTTAACATCAACCAATCAACGAAAGCAATAAAAACTCCTATTTTTTGTTAGTATTTTTCATGAAATACCAAATTTTTCAAATTTCTGTAAGGAATGGGAAAAAGTGTATAAGAGTAAAGTTAAAGAACGTAAATAGACAAATTAAATGAAGCGAAAATTTATCTTCCTAGCATAAACACAACGGAAGATACGCTTAAATCTTTGAATTTTTCTTTAATTTTTTGGAGCACCTGAAAGGCAAAATCTTTGACCTCCTTGGGGCCGGTGAAGTTGATGTCGCAGGTAGCTAATATTTTACAGATTTCTTATTGGTACCACAGACTAATTTTTGGGTGCCTCTACAAAAATGAATTCTGAAAAAAGTTTTTTTTCACTCTACCCTAGTACCCTATTATACAAGCTTATGTGTCAATTAGTATTCTTATGTCGACTACTATGGACAATCATTTCCCCACAATTGAACCTATAAAGTTCATCTATAAAAAATTTCATCAAGATATTAGTAAGTATGTATACCTTATGAAACCTTGGGATGGTTTCGAACGACGGTTCAGGATCTCTGCAACATCCCGTCTCATTCGCAGGATTTGGTGGAAAGAAACGGTACCCGCTCTCCTCCTGTCTTCGTAGCCAGCTACACATTGCTGGTCAGGGACTTTGCAAAAGGACCTGTCCAACTGATTCTTGAAATTATTCAGGTTGGTGTGCTGGAGGTTCCTCAGTTTTTTCAGCTCACGGTACTTTCGACGAAGAGTCCTATCTAACAGATTTCATGCAGTTAATTATAAAGGAATATCATGGCTACCAACACCACTAGATCTAAACTCCTGTGACCTTTATCTGTGAGGTTATTTAAAAGATAGTGTTTAAACAGAATCCACATACAATAGAAGAAATGAAAGCATCAACTGAACAAGAAATTTCTCAGATTTCAACAGATATTCTGTCCAGAGTACTGCAAAATTTTGTTTTTCGTATGCAAAGACTTAATGAGTTGAGTTGAGAGAACATTACATACAGCATGTTTTACACTAGGGGACTAATTCCCCATGTGTAGAGAAGGTACAGTAAAAGTTTCGTGCTTTTATTTCAGTTAATAAAAAAATACAAACATTTTAAAGTGTCAGATGTTTAAAAAATCACCCGATATTTCTCCTCGAGTCGTCTCCTGAAGTAGCAATTCCAAATTTTCATTCTTTAAATCTTCATTTACACTTTGCCAATCTACTTTCTTTGAATTTATACTTAAACCTTCAAATATTCCTTCTGACTCTCTGGGATGTATTTTCAGTCTCCTGGTTACTAACTTTATTTGTATATCGATATTAGGTTATGGTCAAAGAAATTTGTGTGCGTTATCTTTTTATTTATTATGTCACTGTTATTTGTCAAAATTAAATCCAACACGTTCTCTTTTCTAGTCTCTTCACGTATTTCCTGCGTAACTGCATAATGTTCCATAATATTTAATAGCATTATTTCCTGGGTTCTATTATTTGTAACGTTACCATGAAACTTCTCAACATATATAACCGTCATTTTTCTTCCATGTTACGAATGGAAATTTGAAATCCCCACAAGTTAAAATATTTGGTACTGGAGTTTTAAGTGATTTTAACATGTCTGTTTCATTTGAAACGAATTGGAATTAACTTTTTGTGTGGTATTTGGTGATCTGTTCATACTGATTCATTCATTCACGTTCATACAGATTTGGTTCAGTAATTTTACTTCTAAAATAAGAATTTCGACGTGTTGTTTAATTTGCTTACCTCCACTGCACGTGTGTGTGTGTGTGTGTGTGTGTGTGTGTGTGTTTCATGTAAACGCATTAGTCTCCTTTTCTACCAAAACTATGCGCTCTGTACATGTTACAGTCCTTCATTGCTATTTTAGTGTCTCCGATGCAATTTTCACAGCCTTTATTGCATTTATGCGAGCGTGTTTCCGTTAGACATATCATATCTGTGCCGGTTTCCAGAACTTAATTTTTCAGGTATTGTAATTCGCAGTCTGTATGGTCAGTGTACAGGCCTTGTATATTTGTGTATAATAAATTTACATGTTTAATAATCTTGGTGCTCGGTTGTCTTGGATAATGGTGCTTTTCTGGTCGATTTTATTGCGTGGGACGGTGGGTCGGTGTTATTGTGTGGGCCGTTGAATTTGAGAATATTGGGGATGCGGCCCTTGGTACTATTATGGTTGCTGAAGTGACGGTGGGTGGTGTTGGACGGGAGGGTGTTGTATGTATTGCAAAGTTCAGTCTTTTCTCATTAAAAAGGACAGTTGTTCTTTTATCGTTCTCATTTCTTCTAAAATTTCTTCATTGGCACTGTTTTTATTTCTTTTATTTATGGTTTGAGTTGTTATTTCTCTTCCTCTTCTTTGAGTACTCTTTGAATACGGGCACTCCATATTTAGATATTTTCTTCCCAAATTGGTTGTCCGCAGATCGAAGGGTGGAAATAGTAGCAGCTTGCTCCGTATCTGCAGCTTCCACTCCCCCAGCATGTAGAAACATTTATTTTTCGGTGGATAAACTGTATATGAATCTGCAGTCATAATATTTACACGAATCTATTTTGTAATATTCGCACACAGTCCATCTTTTGAATTCTTTTACGTTTTCAGAATTACCTTTCTAAAATTTGCGCGATTCAATGTTTCTCTTTTTTCCAACACTACTTCTTCCCTACTCAGTAGTTCTTTAGTTTTTGGTGTACTTTCGTTTTTATTCACAAAGTTAGTATCTTTTGTCGTGTGCATTCTTTCGTTTACCTATTCCTCTGTTCTCTCAAATGCGTTGTTCTCGGTGCTCTGCACCCAATTTATGTTGTTTTCAGCGTACTTTGTCGCATGACCTTATGCCATTCGTTTATTTGTTGATGTACGAAGAGAAATTCCTTCCTCAACTAAATTTTAATCTATTTCACTTTCTTCCCCATCATTTTCCAGCCCAGTTTGTACAACTTTTCTATTCATATATATATATATATATATATGAAGGAAACCACTCTTCCGGAAGACGTAAATTTTTATTTCCCTTGTCAAGTGGTTACCAATTGACAAGGGCTCGCGAGGAGCCGAAACTGCATTGGTGTTAAGAAATAAAAATTTACGTCTTCCTGAAGAGTAGTTTCCTTCTTCATACTTCCGCCGCAGAGCTGGGCACTTGCGGTTTTTTTTGCGGTACTGCGGTACTGCGGTACTACCGTGTTGGTCGGTACCGCGGAAAGTACCGCGGGAAATTTGAATGCGGTAGCGGTACTGCTGTACTTTCAGCGATCCTTTGCGGTACTGCTTTATGCGGCACCGGTTTGGTAGTGCGGTAGTAGTACCGCAGTACCGCAAAAAACGCGCAAAAAAACGCAAGTGCCCAGCTTTTATTACTTCGTCGCACCAGTGCGTTATAAAATAAATATATATATATATATATATATATATATATATATATAAACATACCAAATCTAAAACTAAACCCAATTACCATCCAAACAACGCTCGAAAATAGGAAAGGCAGAATGTGTAGTATTCCCAAATTAAAGGCCCGACAAGGGACCTCTTCAACACTGAAGGAAAATAGCTTGGTTGTCAGGGAGCCAAGACTTTTTAACTAGCTTCCAAAAGACCTCGGAAACGTTACAGGGGTCAAAGTAGAAGTCTTCAAGAGAAGACTAGATGCCTGGCTCAGGACGGTACCAGATGAGCGGGGGTACCTGGCTATGTGCAGTGGAGCGCAAGAAAGCAACTTCCTCCTCCACCATGTCAGGCCTAGAGGCGGGGCTACCAGTTTGACCTTCGTGTGAAGAGAGACCACACACGGAACATCAACGAGGTTAACGATGTGTGTATATATATATATTAGCCGATTTATTGTTACCTCTCATGGGTAAATCGGTACTAAACACTGGTATGCATATGAAATTTTTTTGTCTGCTGTGAGGGTTTTTTCAACTCATATTATATAATTCGACCATGCTGAATTCGAAAATGACATTGGTTTTCCTCAATCAGGTCAGGTTTTTTCTCTATTGGCCATTTATTATAAGTCCAATTTTATCCCCAAATTTACTGATTTTTTTAGCTTAAACACTGTAGATACGAGTAATATTATAAGAACACTCGTAAAAAATGAAAACATTGTGTGAATAAATACTTTTATTCATACAATGAATATGGAAAAAAGTTTATTGAGGAAGGAATGAAGTTTTTTTGGCTTTCCGTCTGTGTTTTTCTTCAGGCACGTCTCGCTTCAAACACCAGCAATAGTCCGCCAGCATATTGATATCCCAGTTTCCCTGGTACCTCTCTTCCATTATTTTGATATCTTGGTGAAATCGTTCACCCTGTTTCTCACTATAATCCCCGCAATTTTCAGGAAAATAGTCCAAGTGGGACCACAAAAAGTGCATTTTTATGGACATGCGCGACCCATGAGCTTTGAAAGCTTCCATCAAGTTTTCGACAACGGACTCGTATTCTGGACTTCTACGCTTGCCAAGAAAATCAGTGACAACTGATTTGAATGCCTGCCAGGCATTCTTCTCAGTTGGAGTCATTGCGTTTTCGAACTGAGTATCCTTGATCAAAGTTCGAATTTGAGGACCATCAAAAACCCCAGCATTTAGTTTAGCATCAGATATATGAGGAAATTTACTCTCGAGATATCGGAATGCTGAACCCTCCTTATTCATTGATTTGATGAAATTTTTCATCAAGCCCAGCTTAATATGAAGTGGTGGGAGCAAAATTTTGTTGGTGGTACAAGGGGCACTGAAACGACATTATGCGACCCAGGTTCAAAATTCTCTCTGGATGCCCATTCACGCTGTGCATAGTGCTTCTCATCCGCTCGGCTATCCCATTTGCAGAGGAAACATGGGTATTTCGTGTATCCCCCTTGCATTCCCAATACAAATGCCACAATCTGAAAAAAATGAAAATATTTAAAGAATTTAGAGAATTTGTTCTATCAGATAAAAAAATCTATGCATTAGACTGTATCACTTCTGTGGGGAAGTTAAGTGTTCTTATACGCTCTCAAATAACCTTTGGAAAAACAACATAGTCAATAGCAATAGTTTACTTATGATATTAGTATTACCTTCAAATCTCCACAGATCCTCCAGTTATGTTGGTCGTATACGAGAGCATCCAGTAACATTTTCATGTTATCGTAGCTCTCAGTAAGTTGTACGGAATGTGCTACAGGGACTGATGCAACCCTATTCCCAATGTTGAGAAGTACTGCTTTCAAACTTCGTTTAGACGAGTTTATAAATAGCCTCCATTCTGATGCGTTATATGGCAGGCCCAAGGATTCGATTAGCCCCTCAACATTGCAGCAGTACACTAAGGAAGAGGTATTTTCGTGCACTGCAAAAAACTTGCGGAATTCTTCCTCTCGTTTCCTATACCAGGAGAATGTTGTTCCCGGAGCCAGCAAGTTGTCCTCTCGAAGTCGTGAGCCCAAGATCTCGGCAGCTAATTTGGAAAGTCCTAAATCCCTGGTAAGATCATTAAGTTTGGCCTGGTTGAGAGGCCTCGGCTCATTTGAAGCGGTATTTTGAGGTATATACGACTGGGACTGGTCATTGGCATTGGTCATTGATTCATCATCAGAATCATCGAAGTCCAGGGTTTGAGGTGGGTCGGGTATTGGAATTCCAGGACCATGGGGTACAGGTCTCATAGCAGAAGGAATGTCAGGGTATACAACAATGTGTTTATTCTTCTTGTTAACTCCTGAAAATAGAAACACAGAAACATGGATATAAAACTTGCATATGAAATAGAAGAAGCATTCAGACAGTGGCGGCTCGTGAGGGAAGGCTGCGGTCTGTAAGATATGAAATAGGTCGATGGAGTCTGTATATTTTCTTTCTTTTTCATTCATATTGTCCCTTCGGGGACAATATGAATGAAAAAAAGAAAATATACAATCATTGTATATGTAAATGTAACTTGTATAACAATATGTATGTGTAAATGTATTTTCTATAACAATACGTGTATATAAATGTATGATTACCGTTATGGTGAATATTATGCTATATATGGTGAATATTATGTCAAGTTTCATACGAGGATTTCAAAATATTTAAGAAAAATAAATTTATAAGCCCACCTTGGAGGTTTGTCATGCAGAAATAGCAATCTGTCACGTGATCCTTTCCTTCTCTCCAAATCATGGGAATTCCAAAAGGCAAAGATTTCGCTCTGCCTTTGCTCCATCTTCTCAAATTTTCAATGCACGTCTTGCAGCACATATGAGGGGCGAAATTTTTGTCCTGGTCCCCTAGCTTAATTCCAAAGTATGCTCTATACATTGTCTTCACAAATTTAGTGATTTGGGACTGGTTATTTGGCATGGTAACCGTCCCACATATGTAGCAGAATCTATTGGGATCATTTTTACACGCTCTATTCATTATGAAATATTTTATCTATATGCCTGAAAAGTAAAAAAAGATATTATACAAGTGAAACAAGTGATGATAGATGTTACTGTTCCAATTCCGCTTTGACAAAATCACGAAAAATTCTATTTTACTTATGAGGCCATAGCCGGATAACCTGAGCTGATTGAGAAAAACGGATTGCAGATTCGAAATCAGCAGGAAAAACTCTATAAGAATCACTTACAAAACCCTTGACAGCAAAATTGATGCATACCAGTGTAATGAATGATGATAATTACGGTTAATTGAATGTTAATGATAAATGCTTAGGCCAAGGTCACCAGATCTTTGCAGATTAAATTATGTTATGAATTAAGTTATTAATTGGGTTGATTGATAGAATGAGTTTTCTTCCTTTATTACACAAAATAAATGATTTATGAATGAGACAGAATATGTTGATTGTTTACAGTTGAAATAATGTGTACACTTGAAATAATGCTTTCAATATAATAATGGCTTGACATTTAATAACGCGCAAGGTAATGATTAGGCTTTATATAAAGTTAGGTGAATGACACCAGGCCCAAATGGGGCTTGCACAAATGGTGTTTACATGGCGATAGTTTGGTTGTCACTGATTGTTTACTGCTGGTGTTTGAAGGGAGAGATCAGGCGCGTCCAGAAGTCCTTGTAACGAAGTTGAGGAGTGTTGCCTTGTATATTCCAGCTGTGACGTCATCTTGGTCATGTTTGTGTTGATGGAATATCTCTAATTGTGTTGATGGAATATTGCTAAGGTATTTGAAAACGTCTCTGCCACTTCAGTAGTCACTACATATATATATAAAATATATATATATATATATATATATATATATAACCTTTGGTTAGCTTCCGCCTGAATTATTCATTCTGACGAAGGTCAAGTTTTTCACTCCAACTTAGACCTACAGTTTAACGTGGAATCCGAACCACGCACCAGCAGCAGCCCAGCGTCTAGGCCACTCAGGGTACCCATTTATCCACCAACCACTTTCTTTATTGTGTGGAAGGATGAACATTTGGGTTTTGCTGCGTGCCGGCTGCAGTCACTGGGTCTCGAACCCGGGGCCGTGGATTCGTAGTCAGCGACGCTAACCACTACACCACCGAGGCGCATATATATATATATATATTATATAATATATATAATATATATATATATATATATACACGGTGAACCAAAAGTAGGTGGACAGTAGGTTGAATAGGGTTTGTGTTATATTATATTATAACTATGGTGTTCAGTATAACTATGGTGTTTGTTTATATTATATTAATGTAGTGAGAACATGCATTTAACATTAGCAGCAACTAAACCAGCCTGGTGTCCACTGTTTGGGGTGGTATTTCAAGTGCTGGTGTTTTAGGACCAATTTTTTTTGATGGAACAGTCACAGGTGATAAGTATCTCGAAATTCTAATGAATGAAGTTGTTCCACACTTACAACAACAGCCTAATTCACATGACCTCTATTTCCAACAAGATGGGGCCCCTCCACATTATTCAAGAGCAGTCCGTGAGTATTTTGATGAAACATTTCCCGAGAAATGGATCGGCCGAAGAGGTCCAATTGAATGGCCTGCACGTTCACCTGACTTTACCCCAATGGATTTTTTCTTTTGGGGAGTACTCAAGGACAAAATTTATAGTCGAAAACCACGAAGTGTTGGTGATTTGAAAAATTACATCAGAGATGCATTTCAAGAAATTAATGCACAAAGAAACTTGTGCAAAAATGTTTGTCGAAGTGTGAAAGGTAGACTTCAAAGCTGTGTAAATTGTGGATGGACAGCAATTTGAGCACCTGCGTTGATAAATTTTCAGTGCTTTTGTATTGTATTGGTATAAGTTAATTTTTTTTCTTATTTTGTATTATAGTATACAAAAAAATTTAATATAATTGTATATGTATTCTCAAAATAAACGTTATCATTTACTGTCCACCTACTTTTGGTTCACCCGTTATATATATATATATAGGACCATGGTGTAGTGGTTATCATATCTGACCGGCAATCGGAAGATCCCGGGTTTGATTCCCGGGTGGTTACCTCATTTTTTCATTTGTTCGTTCTCCCTCCTCATCTTGCGCGGAATGTTCCCTATACAAGCGTCGTTCTTTACGTTAATTATACTGCGTGTTCTTTGCAGTTGAAATATATATATATATATATATATATATATATATATATATATATTAGTGGTGGACCGGATATCCGCATAAATTTTAACATCCGCATCCGCACTTCTGACTGCGGATGTTATGCGGATATTTCCTCTAATAAATTATGCAATTTACAATTAAATTAGCTTATAAATTAGCTTATAAGGCCCAGTCATGCACATTTCATGTAAAGTATTAATTATTATTAATGAACAAACAAATATATAAACCTCAAAATCTAAATACCATTAAATCAACAAACACTGCCTGTGTCGCTGTGGGTACTCCACTGTGGCTGAAACTCTTGAGAAAGTTATTATTTTTAATCATAATGAAAACATTAATATTAATTTTAATTCTTATGCATTGCCTGCCATAATAGTAATATCACGAAATTTGAAAAATTAGGTCATATACTGTATTCATAATTTTATATTATATTGATAGATTAACTAAATATCCGCATCCGCGGATAGTGAAATTAAAAATCCGCATCCGCAGATGTTGAAAAACTGACATCCGTCCACCACTAATATATATATATATATATATATATATATATATATATATATATATATATATATATATATACACACGAGTCAGGAATGAATACAATTCGAAACCATTATGGAGGCTTCAGCTTTATTAATGCTTCGTTTGATGACAACGGAAACACTTCTTTTGAGATGAAGTTTCTCGTTTGCTTTCTCTCGTGCGTAATTTAATCCCGAGTAAGAGAATCTCTCGCGTGACGCGCACCGATAAAGACCAACAACAAAATTACCTCGTAGTAACTGTTTCTTTACATCTGTTAAAATTTTCTTTGAATTTTATTTCAGAAATGTAGCTTTATGTTATATATGGGATCATACGCATGAACGCGCCTGGTTTTTATGTGAAACAAAATTCCCGCCACCGGGATTCGAACAACGGGATAAAAGTTAATCTATCGTATATCGAGCAGTCGCGACTCTTACTCGAGATCCTGGGTTTGATTCCTGGTTGGAGCATTTTTGTTATATATATTACACACAAACCGTGTATGGAACAAGGAACTCTTCTGGGAAAATTAAATCCACTATAGTCCGAATAAGTTATGGTAAATCACAAAAATTAGTTTTTCTTTTTCATGATGTTAGCCCGATGTGGGCAACGGGTCTCCCAGCCCCCAGGGTACCATTCTGATATATATATATATATATATATATATATGCGCCTCGGTGGTGTAGTGGTTAGCGTCGCTGACTACGAATCCATCGGCCCCGGGTTCGAGACCCAGTGACTGCAGCCGGCACGCAGCAAAACCCAAATGTTCATCCTTCCACACAATAAAGAAAGTGGTTGGTGGATAAATGGGTACCCTGAGTGGCCTAGACGCTGGGCTGCTGCTGGTGCGTGGTTCGGATTCCACGTTAAACTGTAGGTCTAAGAGGAGTGAAAAACTTGACCTTCGTCAGAATGAATAATTCAGGCGGAAGCTAACCAAAAGTTATATATATATATATATATATATATATATATATATATATATATATATACACTCGTATTTAGTTTTAGCGTTTGGGGTCGAAAGCTAATCAAATTACATTTTTCCTTATTATTTCTTAGCAAAAATGTTTTGGAAAATTATTTTCAGCTGCTTTTCACTCCACATAATTGAATCTACCTCTCTTTTTGGCTTCACACACCTAAACATACATACATACATTAGGGCAGTGGTTCCCAACCTGGGGTCCCCGGACCCCTGGGGTCCGCGAAGGTAGTACTGGGGGTCCGTGAGCTTTCAATATTTCGAGAGGCTCCAATGGAAATCGTACATTTACCCACGATAAGGGCGCTTAGGCTAAAATTTCAAGTTTCCTTGCTCTTGGCTGGAATTATTAATACTTTTTAATACGCTGTATTTTAATTGCATACTCACTTATATGTCCTTTATTTGATAGTGAAAAATGAGAAAACGAGTTAATTATTAGTTAATAAAAACAGTTTGTTTGGTAGACGGAATCTTTCAAAAACATGGGGTCCGTGGGAAAAAAATAAAAATAAAAGGGGTCCTTTGTGGTGAAAAAGTTGGGAACCACTGCATTAGGGTGTCACTTAATTGTATGGTAAGAACTGAACCATGAAGAGGTTTCGGTCTGACCCTCTAGAAATGTGATAATGCATGTAAAAACGCTGATTATGAAGTTTCATGAGAAAATATTAATATTTAAAGGTCGCTCAAGGCCATTAAAGTTTTGATGACGTGTCGTTACTTTTCCTAAATTGAAATGCGCTTCCTTTCTATGCCTCACCCCAGTATCAATTCAGTCGCCTTAGTGGTAGAATGTGTTTGCATTAGTGTGTGCTATTTTAGTCTTAATAATAGGATATGTGTGTATTAGTATTTTTTATTGCATAATAACTATAACACTTATTTTTCATTTTCAGGTGTAAATTTATATAGCAAAATACATTTATTATCTAATGATGGAGACTCGAAAGAAATCTAAGGTTTACTTGATTGACAAGTGTGAGAATGATATTAGAGGTGGTAAATTGCCATCAAATCTTCAGGCTCTGTCCTTTTTCCTTCATTTACATATAAAAAAGAAGACGATAAGAGAGGCTTCGTCAATGACAATTGAAAAAATTGAGGAGTTTTGGAATCGTGCCCGAATTCCAACTCAACACAAACAGGACACAATCAGAAAACTGGAAAAACTCTTCTGACGATGGAAAGCATTGAAGAAAAATGTATCCCGCAAGACAGAAGTACAGGCTAAGAATGAGAGCATGTTCAAGGACTGTTTTCACGACCTCTTTGATATCGCTCATGCAAATGTCCTCGACATAATCAAAATGGAGGAAGATAAGCAGTTTCTCATTGCTCAGCGTGAAAAAGGCCGTCGTGGAACAATGTCTTCTGCTGATATTGTGCTACATCAGAAGGAGGCAAAGAAGGAGAAACGTGTGTTGAGCGAACAAAGTCGAAAGCGAAAGGCAGAACAAAGCAAGGATTCATTGTTAGATTCTGTTACACTAGAGAGCAGCAGTTCATCGACGTTTGAGGAAGAGGAATCAGAACATGAAGCTGTTCCTGGAACAAGTAGGCAGAAGCCCCCTTTCAAGCGGGGAAGAAAAGAAGTCATCACGCCTGGTCTCACAGCAATTCTAGATCGCTGTAAAGTGTCTGATCGTGCTGCTACTATGATTATTGCGGAGACTGCGAAGTCTCAGCCATGGTATCCCTGACCTTGCTGTGAATCGAGAGACCATCCGACGTGAACGAAAGAAACAAAGGGAGGCACTCTCTATTATTACCGGAAATTACGAAAGAAAAAATTGATCGTCTTCCTGTCATAGTAACAGGTCAGGGAGTACATCAGCTTCTTGGCGTTCCAAAGCTCATATCTGGAACTGGGAAAGCACAAGCTGCAGCTGTCATTGAAGCTCTCCGTAAGTGGGATATTGAAGAAAAGGTCCAAGCTATATCCTTCGATACAGCTAGCTCCAATACTGGTCTAATGGCTGGGACTTGCGTTATCTTACAGCAGATGCTGAAACGTGACCTACTCCATCTGGCCTACAGACATCATATCATCGAACTTTTGGCTGCAGTAGCTTTTAAAGAATGCATGGGCCCCACATTAGCTACAGATGTCCAACTTTTTAAGAGATTTCAAGTAAAGTGGGACGACATTGATCCAAAGCGGTATGAAGACTCCACCACTGATGAAATTGCCACTTCTGCTGTCGCTGATGTAAAGGAAGGTCTCATTAGCTTCTCTAAATCTGCAATGACTACAAAAATCCCGCGAGATGACTATAAGGAGCTACTTGAACTGGCATGTCTGTTTCTTGGTGCTCTCTAATCGTGGTGGTTTTCATGCTCCCGGAGCGATGCATCAGGCACGATGGATGTCAAAGGCAATCTATTCCTTAAAGATTTGGATGTTCAGATCACAATTCAAGTTAACAAACAGTGAGGAAAAAGGACTTCGCGACTTTTGCATTTTTACTGTATGCATCTATGTGAAAGCTTGGACCACGTGCCCTTGCGCCATTAGTGCTCCCCAAAATTACCTTCATCTCCTACAGTCACTAATAAAGTATTCAAACATCCATCCACGCATTGCCATGGTAACTTCACAGAAGATGGCAGCTCATTTATGGTATTTGTCTGAAGAGTTGGTGGGTCTTGCTTTTTTCAAAGACGATGTCCTCCCTGATATCAAAAATCGCATGGTCATATCTATGACTAGTGTTGATGGACAAGAGAACCCTCCAAAGCGTGTGGTTGTTGACCTGGATACTGTGAAAGAAAAAAGCTTGGAAATCTTTGTAACAAAAAATACAAAATCATTGTTCACGAAGCTCAACCTTCCAGATGAATTCTTGGAGAAAACTGCTGAGCAATGGGAAGAGGATACCCATTACCAGACTGTGAAAGAGACTGTGAAAACTAACTGTAACAAATGACTTCGCTGAACGTGGAGTTGCTCTCATCCAGGATTTTTCTGGATACCTAACCAAAGATGAACAACAACTCCAGTTTCTTCTCCTGGTTGTTGAAGACCATCGCAAGCATTGCACATGGGGACAAAAGTATACCTTGAGTGGAAATAATGATTACTCATAATAATTACACTACTGTCTGATGTTAATGTACTTTATCTTAATATTATGATAATGTCTTCTGCACTTCCTGCTAATGTAGGAACATAATAAATTGTTTAAATACATTTGAAAATTGTTTATATTCACACTTTCTGAGAATCTCATATCCAATACTTCGAAGCCGTTGAGCGACCTCTAAATATTAAAATATCTCAATAAAACTTTACAGTTTTTACATCATCTGGCATACTTTGATGGGGTCAGAGCACGGAAATTTAAAAGTTGAAAAATAAGTGACACCCTAACATACACACAAACACGTGTGCACTGTGCACATCTCCGCATAAGTGATGCATCGACTTTTTAAATCCATGTATCTAAAAAACTAGTTAACCTAACCTCAGCTTAGTGCCACTGAACAGAGGATAGTGTGATAAGTTTTTGGACGCAAAATGAAGGTTCGAACGGTGATTTCCGTAAAGTCAGGGGTTTTCACCCTTGTCTATACCGCATATATCTTTTTGAAAAATCACGTAGTTTTTGTGTACCCCCACACACAAATATATATATATACAGGGTGAGTCACGACAAATGTCATAACTTCGGGAGCTTGTAGCTGAGGTCATTCCCAGTCAAAAACTTCATATGAACATAGGTCCGATTCTTAACGGTTATGGAGCTATGGATTTGAATGTTTAAAATAAGAATAAGCGAACAAATAGCTGCTAAAGTTTTTATTCATGAATTTACAATAACTGTTCAAAATGACTACCCTCGGCCTCAATACACATCGCGGCTCGGTGCTCGGACCGAATGCCGAAAGTCGAAATGCCGACAGACAAAATACCGACAGACAAAATGTCGAAGGGACAAAATGCCGAAGGGACCAAATGCCAAAGGGACAAAATTTGTAATTTCTTACTTCATTTTCTATGAAAAATGCATTGCATTGAAATCCCTTAACCAGTGGTTGGTTGGACTCTGAAAGCTCCGCCCAGATCCAACCCCTCGATGGTTTTGCAAGGTAAGCTAATCTTATTTTTGTACAGTGCTTATTTTTGTGCCTAACCTAACCTAACCTAACCTAACAGAAGTAACCCTAGAACAAATATCTCTTGGCGCCAATGTTACAAGAATAAATAAAAAATACAGGAAAATAAATTAGCGTATTAAAAAAGTATATGCCACTTATAATGAGTCCAGTGGGTTGTCGTACCTAAGAGAAATAGCTCATAATTTATAGTTTTTAAATTAAAGTTTTATTAAAATAAACCATCCATTTTTTATCATTTACAGTGAAAACATAATAAAGAATTCACCCTTCATTATTTTTTTATTTATTCTCTAAAAGTTCAAACCATAATAACTTTTTAGATTTTCCTAACAAATGTTTACAATTTTCTAAATTGTCGGCATTTTGTCCATTCGTCATTTTGTCTGTCGGTATTTTGACTGTCGGCATTTTGACTTTCGACATTCTGTCTGCACACGTCGCGGTTCGCCTGTGAATCGTGCGTGTAGCTCGCATTAGTTCATTACGATTGTCCTTTATGAGGGTTGCAGCATCCAAAATGCGACGAAGCAATGCATCTCTTGTTTCCACTTTTCTCTGGTACACCAGCTCTTTCATGCACTCCACAGATAAAAATCTAGAGGGGTTAGGTCCGGAGACCTGGGCGGCCAATTTTGTGCACCACCACGACCGATCCATCGACCAGGGAAGCGAACATCGAGATGCGTTCTCACTGCACGGCTAAAATGGGGAGGAGCTCCGTCTTATTGGAAGTACATATGCGATCGTGTTGCCAAATGTACATCTTCTAACAGTGGCGGCAGTTCGTCTTGCAGAAATTGTAGATAAAGGTCAACTGTAAGAACACTTTCGAACATAAATGAACCAATCAACTGACCGTAGAGAATACCACACCACACATTGACACTGAACCGATGTTGAAAATTTCTTCCATAATGGCACGAGGATTCATTTCGGACCACATATGTGAATTGCGAGTGTTGTTGACACCGTCGCGGGTAAATTGAGCCTCATCACAGAACAAGCCGTATCGATGCAATTGTCGATCGGCATTGAGCCAATTACAAAATTCCAGCCGTTGGGCACGATCCCCAGGTTGGAGGTGCTGAACGCGCTGTACGTTCTATGGATACATGCCTTCTTCGTGTAACGTTCTACATACTCTCGTTTGAGGAACTCTAACGAGAGTGGAAATCCTTCGCGTACTAACATGAGGACTCCACTGTACCATCTGAATAATGTTTTCTTGTTCAGCCACATCTTCTTGTACCGGACGCTCAGATAAAACAGTAACGCTAAGAAATGAACCGTTCTCTCGCAATCTCCGAAAGACGTTGCTAAACACTCGTCGATCGGGAATTTTTCGATTTGGAGACAGCAACAGTAGTATTTCCATCGCAAGATCCGTAAACATACACCATATCGGCATATTCGGCATTTGAAAACGTAAAAGGCATACTGAACGCACAAAACATCAACTGCACACTGTGAAACACAACACTCTACTGCGTAGTTAGTTCGGTTCGGTAAGTAACTGTCAATTCAGTTCAAGGTCACGCATGAGCATGCTTGAAATTCAAACATCCATAGCTCCATACTCATTAAGAATCGGAACTATGTTCATATGAAGTTTTTGGCTGGGAATGACCTCAGCTATAAGCTCCCGAAGTTATGACATTTCGTCGTGACTAACCCTGTATATATCATATATATATATATATATATATATATATACACACACACACAGAGGTATACCCCGTTATTCATAGCTTCGCTTATACACAATATATTTTTTTACATCAAATTCCGCTATTCGCAAACCTAGCTCCGTTATTCGCAATGCCAGATAAGGGAAAAAATAATTCACAAACGCAGAGCAGCATGCGGCGGCGCCCGTATCGCAGGCCATTATTCAAGAAAAGACACGGTCTTTGTGGCGAGATGTGAGGAAGTAAGTCGTTGGTGAAGGTGAGAGCAGTGGTGGTGAAACTTTCAGTGCGAGTCGGGGGTGGTTTGAGGAAATAAAAGTACAGTACAAGTATGTTTATTCTTTCATTGATGTTATTCATAACTTACTATGCTAATACAGGTCTGTATTTGCGTTTTATATTTGCTTAGAATAGAAACGTTCCTACATTTTACATCTAATTTTCTTCAATGTGCCGAAGAACCAAAAAAGTTACCTCACAAAAACAAATTACCCCACTACATCTATGTATTATCATACACTCGACCTTACTTATACCCAGTTGCCTACGCGCGCAATAACGTTTGCCTACCTCACAAAATGTGATATTTTCAGTTGTGGATGACGACATTTTAGCCTCCTAAAATAGCAAATTACATTAATTAATTAATCCAATTAAATCACAATTTTTTTTATTTAACGATTTCAGATAAAAAAATAATTTGATTTAGGATTATAGTTAAAAAATATAATGTCACTACACGCAAGTTCGTGTCGCGATGAGCTGTGTGTATTCTAAAGAAAGATTGTCGTGATGAACTTAGGTACCCGAGAAACACACGCGCACACACCTCCGCAGAAGCGAAGTACCGACTTTTTAAATTCCATACCCATCCTAATACACACACACACACACACACACACGTAACTTCAAGTGTTTTTTGTTAAGTGTATGAATGAATGAATGAATAGATAGATAGATACTAGAGCTTTCTTAACCTAACCTAGTGTAACTGCAATCTAAAGTAATCGTAAGTAACCTATCTTTTTTGTGACTGCCAAGAAATGAAATATATAATTTTTTTTTTAATGTTCTGAGATACAAAAAGTGTCGCCTCACAAAAGAAATAACCCAGTTCCATTTGTCAATTATTTCACGCTTGACCTCATTTGTGCCGAGCTGCCTACGCTCACGGAGACGCGCACGCAAGTACGTGTACGCTTATAAGTGTTTTCAGTAAGAAAGACAAAACATTAATGGCGAAACACAGCAATGTACGGTGTAAACAGTAGCTTAATAATAATAATAAATCGTAATTTCTCGTTAAAGTCATTTAAATCAGGGCTTCTCAAACTTTTTTCACTTGCGACCCCTTTGGATCAGACAAGTTTTTTCGCGACCCTTCACTCAATGTCATAAAAGCAATAGGTACTAACACTGTATATTTATGAAAAAAATAATATTTCAAATGTTTCTGCGACCCCCAATAATATTTACGCGACCCCTAGTTTGAGAAGCGTGGATTTAAATAACTGCAAGGGAATTGCGATGGCTCACCGCACTCAATAATAATAAATCGTAATTTTTCGTTAAAGTCATTTAAATAACTACAGGGGAATTGCGATGGCTCACCGCACTCCGGACTTTCAGGAAGTTGGCAGATAATATGTAGTGCGAGGTTTCCCATTAGAGGTAGACCTACTTACGGTGGTTTAGATATCCGATAGACATCAATATTTCAAGATATCGATGCGGTTCGCCACACGTTTTTATAGTTTCTAAAAATAAAATTGAAAGGTAAATTGCCAGGTATTTACGAGGGTGGTGTTCATATTTTTATAATTTAAAAAAGTATGTACTTTTTGCTATTAGAAATTAAATTTTTTTTTAAATATAAAGCATTTGGAAGGGGCGCCTTCCCCGTAAATTAACTAACGGGTGTAAATGCACAGTAACTAAATTAAACTCTTTAAACTCCTTTACTTCTAAAAACAAGACTACGTTTGTGGCCATTTTCGCAGATCCGTTTCCGACAGATAAGCGAAGTTAAGCGACATTGGGTCTGGGTAGAAGATGAATCGGGGGACCGTGCAGAGAGGATGTAGCGACTCGTGGTTCGAATCTCGCGTAAAGCCGTAGATCTCCCGCGTCGCGTGACCTTCGCCGTTATGGAAGCGGCTGAACAACCCCAAATCATTATCTGTAAATGACAATTATTCCATTGAAGATTAAAATCTAGACAAAATAAATCCTGAATGCGTTTCCTTCCCAACAAAACAATCATCAACATATTCCAAGAAAAGGTAATTAATTCTATTTTAAAATCTCCTCAACCAGGAAGGAAATTGTTTGAACCTTTTTATGGAAAACCTCATCCATCCGAGTTCGTTGCGAGATTTTATTTATTCATTTAAGTGCAATTTTGGCTGAAAAAACATTTCAACACCAAAACAAAATTTATTATTATTATTATTATTATTATTATTAAATTTTTATTTTCTGCTTAACATGTTTTGGTTAATATTCAACTACACACACACACACACACACACACACACACACACACACACACACACACACATATATATATACGGGAGTCCGAAAAAATCGCTAGTTAAAGGGAATTACAATGAAACTCATAACTTGATGGAATTTTTTTTTTCTGGAAGCAAATCATAAATGTTAAAAAGTGTTCGCCATTCAATTCAAAGCACATTAATGTAATGTACTCGTAATTCCCTTTCGGTAGCGACTTCTTTCCGGACACCCATATACATATCAGACATAGGGTCTATTACTGGATTACTATTACTGTTACTTTTGATTTCTTCTACTACTATTACTTTATTTTTCATCTATTACTATTACTTGGTCATCTATTACTATTACTTTTGTATGTGGGGTACTTCACTCATTTGAAAAGGATCTTTATGTCTATTTAAATGCAATTAGAAGCAGTGTGTTAACAAATATTTGTTTCAACCATATCCTTACAATTTCAGAGACTGTACGTCTTCATCAATTTTACTTTATTGAAGGAAAAATTTACCACAATATTAGTTCCCATACATGTTTATTTTAGTTTAGAGTAGATTTAGTTCATTTTTTCACTTCTTTGTTCACACAATATGTCCACTGCAACTGTAATAGAAAAGTAATAGACTATTATCTATTACTTTGCCTTCTATTACTACAGTATTACAGCCAAAAAATTATGATCTATTACTATTACTTGAAAAATCCTGTAATAGTCTATTACTATTACCCCATGTCTGATACATATATATTTGATATTTGGCAAGTTTATTAAATAAATCCTAATTGTTAACCTTATTAATTGTAAATGATTTTATTGTTCACTTTTAGCCGTAATTAATGTATGAATTTTGTTTTATTGAGAAATGATTTTGGGAGTAAATCCAGAAACGTTTAGCCTAAATAAAGTGTCAAAATGTTCAGAAGTTTGGCTCTCTATTTACTGATAATGCTCACGATGTAAAGGAAAAAAAAGTTTCCTGGTGCTTTGCAAGACCGCCATTTTTTTCACAAAATGAACCAAACGGGTTAGATAAGATCAAATCCATATGCGAGGGTTGCCGACATCGTTAGTATTGTATTTTTGCCACCTCGCACGGCTAAACAGCATAAACTTGGATACAATAGACGCGTGGCTCGTAGACAATATTTGCTAAGAAAAACAAATGTAAATAGCAGATTCAAACGGGCCGAGGAAATTATTTACGAGTCTCCTAAATTTGAGAAGTCGGTTCTTTTTATCTCGGACGAATATCCGTCCCATCGGTAGTATACGTCACTGGACGCATACGAGTGTGAAAAAAGTCAGATCAAGACGACGAAGTGTACTGCTCGCAGGTCACAGTACAGCGCGGAAATTTTAGAATTATAGTGTGAGCAGCAGCAATATGGTATGCAAATGAACGGACATGGTATTTGAACCACAATGACATCCAAAGCCTCCTCACACCGATGGTATCCAAGCCTTTCATGAAGCGCGTGAAAAGTTAGAAGATACTGACTGCATGCGATTACTTATTTATCATACTTCCTAGAGCAGGGGACCCCAGCTAGTGGCTCGCGGACATGGTGTTCGCTGAGGCCTGAGCTGTTTCAAGTAACTCACGAGAGCTCAATAATAATAAATCATAATTTTCGTTAAAGTCATTTAAACAACTGCAAGCGAATTGCGATGGCTCACTGCACTCCGGACTTTCAGGAAGTTGGCAGATAATATGTAGTGAGGCAGGGGCGTCGATTGCTCTAAAATAAAATAGTAGGGGGTACACTTCGCCTTCAAACAGCGAATCAAACAATACTCTGAGTAGCTGTTGCGTGAAATATATTAATGTCGTAATTTACCATTTACCCATTTTTTGTATTTTTCTCAGCATGTTGAAAAAACTCAATTGTATTTAATCATTTTGTCTTTCTTTATTTAAACATTTTTTTTTTTTTGCAGAAATAAGAAACGCAATACAAACTATTTATAATATTTAACCTTTCATGTAACATATATCACACATATGTTTAATCGAAATAAATCTTTTATTACGTGTAGACAACAGAGGTCAATGTACATAAACTGATAACAAAATATGTTCGTGAAATATAAAACAAATAAACTGCACTGTGATCACACTTTGATACTGAAAATGATACGTAACAAAACCGTTTATTTAACATCTTTCCATTTCGCCTACTTAATGACCAAGAACACACAAATGCTACGTGCAATTATTAAAATGCAAATTGACTGCTAAATTCCATGATAAATATACACGGGTGTTCATGACAATAATTTATAATATTGCTATTACATTTGCATATGCATAAACTACGACATATAACGTCTTATTAGGTGCCATTAATAATTAGCATTTATAGCAATTCATCCACAAAAGTGGGGGGGGGGGACAACTGGTAGGTTGTCCCCCCTTTTGTAAAAAGTGGGGGGGGGACATGTCCCCTGCGTTCCCCCCGCAATCGACGCCACGCCCATGGTGTGAGGTTTCCCATTAGAGATAGATCTACTTACGGTGGTTTAGATATCCGATAGACATCAATATTTCAAAATATCGATGCAGCTCGCCACATGTTTTGAACTTTTCAAGTGGCACATGGCCGTTAAAAGGTGGAGGACCGCTGTCCTAGAGGTATATGTACGCTAAAAGTAAAACTATTGTTTGGGTGCTCACTTTATTTCTGCGAGACTGTAAGGTGTACATACTTTACTCTTCTATGAATATTATAATAAAAATTAAATTTGTTTAATAATCCGCCATCCAATATACACACAATTCTTTGGAATAAATTAAAAAAGCATGAAGGCATCAACGTGTATCGCATATACACAGAATAAAACTTAAGTTTACGAACAGAAACCAAATTATTGTAATTAATCCAGTCTTGAAATGACATTTGGATACAGCGAGAATAGCAATTTTATATTAAATCACTTTTTATTTCAGTAAATATATCGGGTGACTTTTTTAAACATGTGACACTTTGAAAGGTTTCTATTCTTTATTAACTGAAATAAAAGTAAGAAATTTTTATTGTCCCTTCTTTACACATGAAGAATTAGTTCCCTAGTACAAAATATGCTCTATGTGATGTCCTCTCAGTTCATGATACTTACACGATACTTCCGACGGAATCGTCCTGCTCAACATATTTCCTGCGGCTTATGTTAAAGGAATATCACGGCTACCAACATCACCAGATCTAAACTCTCGCGACTTTTATCTGTGGAGTTATTTAAAATAAAGCGTGTTTAAAGAGAATCCACACACAATAGAAGACTTAAAAGCGTCAACTGAACAAAAAATTTCGCACATTTCAACAGATACTCTGTCCAGCGTACTACAGAATTTTGTTGTTCGTGTGCAAAGAGTTAATGAGCTCAGAGGACATCACATAGAGTATGTTTTGCGCAAGACTAATTCCCCATGAGCAGAGAAGGTACAGTAAAAATTTCATGCATTTATTTCACTTAATAAAAAACACAAACCTTTTGAGGTGTCAGATGTTTAAAAAAATTGCTCGACATTTTGATAATGGTCAAATGCTTTTGAAAACTGCAACTATACGTGAAGAATATACGCGTACTTGTACTGTACAAATATTTATTCTTATCTCTCCAAATAACCCTACATACGTAATCAAGCCACTGATACCCTACTTCCACGCATCAAGGCTTCAAGGATTACTTTCAATTAAAATACATCCTACGTGATTCATAGATTTCCCGTCGGGTAATCCCTAAAACTTAAAATATGACATAGACGTTCAACAGCGACAAAGAAAGAGCACTCCAATCTGACGTTCACGAATAATATATGAACGGTTGGGTGGTGAATTACACTGGCCAACAAAATGAAACTTTTTTTTCTCATCACAAACATGATCACACTTTTCTTAATGCATTTTTCGCGCTGATTCCGAATCTGGTTTTATTTTTTTCTAGCACGTATAGTTATATAGATACACTGGTTTTGATATTTTTAAGTTTTGATATTGCTATAAGAAAATTTATGGATGTATAGATCACACTTAGGAATGCTAAACAACAAATACTCATATACCTTATTCAATGTACTTATAAATAAAGAATATATACATATTTTATTAAAAGCGCTGTGAGTGTGATTTCCTTTTGTAAATTTGGCCTGGATTGTCACGATACAGCATCCAACAATGGTCCGCCATCATGCTTTCATTCCAATATCCTTGGTAGCGCTTCTCCATCATCTGAATATCTTGATGGAAGCGCTCGCCTTGCTCGTCACTCATTGCACCAAGGTTTTCAGGAAAGAAATCTAAGTGGGAATGCAGGAAGTGAATTTTTAACGACATTCGACACTCCATTTCTTTGAAGGCATCAAGGAGGTTCTTGACTCCATCCTTATACGCAGGTGACTTGTTGCTTCCAAGAAAGTTTTCACATATCCATTTGAACGCCAGCCAAGCCTTCAATTCCAGCGGACTTAGGACTTTTTCAAATTCAGTGTCATTCAAAACCTCCCTTATTTGTGGCCCAACAAAAATTCCTTCCTTCAATTTTGCTGCAGTAACCTTCGGAAATTTCCTTGAAAGGTATTGGAACCCTTCAGAATTGACTTTACCCATTGCTTTAACAAAATTCTTCATTAAACCAAGTTTAATGTGAAGAGGTGGCAGATAGATCTTTTGGGGATCCACTAAAGGGACAGACTGGACATTGCTTATCCCTGGGACATATGTATACCTAAGTGGCCAGTCACTTTTGGTGTAATGTTCTATAGTGGCGCGACTGTCCCACAGGCAAAGGAAACAACAAAATTTTGTGAATCCTGACTGCATACCCATAAGCATTCCTATAACTTTCAGATCTCCACAAACATTCCATTGATGACTGTCGTATTTGATTGCCTTAAGTAGTATATCCATATTGTCATATGTCTCTTTTAGATGGACGGAATGGGCAATGGGGATAGATGGCATTATATTACCATTATGCAAAAGAACCGCTTTCAGGCTTCTCTGCGACGAATCAATAAAGAGGCGCCACTCAGATGCCACATACGTCTGAGATATGGCTGTAAATAGTCCATTGATGTCATGGCAATAACAGAGAGGACCGTCTACTGAAAAGAATGCTGTTAATTCAAAATTCCGCTTTCGGTAGTAACTAATACGAACATTGTTCTCAAGTAAATTGTTCTCCTTTAGTCTTGAGGCGAGAAGCTCTGATTTCTCTTTAGACAGCGATAAGTCTCTAACAAGATCATTCAACTGTCCTTGGGTTAACTTTTTAGGCTCTAAATGTCTACTTTCAAAAGTGTACTCTGGTTCTGTAGATGGTCCGGAAACGCCAGTTGCACCTTCATCACTTTCCATGTCATCTATGATAGAATCTAGCCTATCACTTGGGAGAATTGGAATGGGCAATGTTTCATCATGTTTTACTGGTCTACGTGCTGAATCCAAGTTTGGATAAACAATCTGGTGTTTTTCTTGGCAGAAAACCCCATTAAGTTCACACTACAAAAATAACAGTCTTCATGATGATCACAATGCTGCTAGACGTAAAAGCTCACACCTGAAATACATAAGATGTATAATTAAGATAATTGAAATAAATAAGATGAATAAACTAAAAAAACACAATAAAATAAACACAATCAAATGTTGAAATATTAGTATTTTGCCTATTTAAAATGGTTAAATCTGTGTAGTTATATATATGCCTTCATCTTGAAAACTATACGTGCTAGAAAATATCTGAATGCAGTTTTGGAATCAGCGTGAAAAATGCTGTCCAGCCATCACAAATGTTACTCTGATGAAAAATCTTTGTTGACCAGTGTTATCTGTATATAAATTCTCTTCATAAATTACACTGGACTAGATTTACTTTTGAACTTGACTCATGAATCAGTCTTGGATTAAAACTTAAAAGGACTCATACATTGATCAAGCATTTAATCATTCCATTGTTTTACATATACCGAGAAAGAGAGAGAGAGAGAGAGAGAGAGAGAGAGAGAGAGAGAGAGAGAGAGAATTTTGTTTTGTTTGTTTTGAAAGAGAAGTTCTCAATACTTCGATAAATTTATAAGAAAGAGAACCCCCTCTAATTCCTTATTATAGGAAAACTACAGAAATGAGTGTTAAATAAAAATCCGCTGAACCTAGAAGAATCTAGGACGTAAAGTTTACATTAAATAAATGTATCTATAAAGAGAAACTCCAAAGCTTTTCCGCGATTAAACAAGATTGAATTAAAGAAGTCGTTTAGTCGGTCTTATGAAACCATCTTCCAACCCATAATTTACTTTAACTCTTTCATTTTGAGCATATAGAAGCGATATAAACCTAATTGCAATGGGAATTTAAATGACTTTCAAAACTTGCCCGAACAAGGCAATTTTAGCGAATACATTTCGGGAAAGGAAAGGTATTGTATACACGCATACAAATATTAGGAAACGAGGTCCACATACCGTTTTTGCGCCATCTGTGACAGAAAGTAATAAAGTTTCACGTGGTAGTTGTCAGATGTCAGATTATTGTACAGGGTGTACACAAATTATGAAATTCCCTTAACATTCATTTCCCAAATCAGTGAATTGGCCGCGGGGGGGCCCATCTCTTGGCCGGCCAGATCACAGTCACCTGTGACTTTTTTCTATGGGGTTATGTAACAGACCGTGTACACAACTCCAGTAGCCAACATCGACGATTTAAAGACCAGAATTGCTGCTTCTGTTGCAAGAGATGACGTTGAAATGTTGCAGCGTACATGGATGGAGATAGAATACTGTTTGGAGGTCTTACATGTGACAAATGGTGCCCATGTTGAATGTGTTTGAGGTTATGTGAAACTTTAGTACTTTCTCTCACAGATGGCGCAAAAACGACATGTGTAGTCTAGGGTGGAGCGAAAAATACTTTTTTTCTAGTATGAAGTTCTAATAGTGATTAAAAGTTGCATTTAGTGGACGAAATATGCCTGCCAAAATATGAGTTCATTTGTTTAAAATTTTCAGCTGCCACCAGGGGGCTAACTTTAACACAATTTTGTGTAAAAGGAAAAAAATGCTTCTATTTTAGGTTTGTCAAACTATTATAAAATGTTATCCTAGAATTATCTAATAGTTTGATTAAGATTATTAAATGATAGGAATCCGTTTTGTAAAAATGCCTTTTCATATGCTTAATATCTTCAGCTGCCACAAGAGAGCTGAAGTTAACACAATTTAGAGTAACTGAGTCATGTTGAGACTACACTGAATGTTGTGGGGGAGGGTTTGGGGAGGGTTGTGGGGGAGGGTTTTGGTGTGAAGGAATTTCTTTCTGTGAGTCATTAGAACAGTGTGTTAACACTTGTCTTCTTAGGTAGTAGGCCTAGTCGCTCAGTTGATCGGAGAGTTTTTTAATATGATCGGAATATTATAAAACTTTATTTTAAAGTGATTTATATAGAGATAATATTGATTTTATTATAAAATGCTTGTTATAATGTATTATATAATTTTAGTTTATTTATATAATATATTATATATTTATATAATATATTATATATACTTATAAAATATATTATATAATTAATTATATAATGTTTTGATGTTACAGGATATTTTGTGATTGTGAATTTTTCTTAAAAATATTATGGCATCAAATACTAAATATAAACATTTCACTAGAGAACATATGAAGTGTGCCATATTTGAAGTACCTTGTGAGATGAGTGATATGCAACTACCAACTTATAACTGCATTATGAAAGATTACCTGTTCACAAAACATTTAGTGAAGGAGCAGATGAATAACAAGGAGCCTTCATTTTCTGAAATAGCAGAGGCAGTTTCCAAAAAGGTAGAAAATATTTGGAAGAAGGCCTCTTTGCCAATAGTTTCACATACACGCGTTTTACAGATGATGCGAGTGTACCATGATAAATACAGGTCCTTATTAAAGCCATACAAGTCACGCAAGGATCAGCCTAAGTACAAAAATCAGCTTGAAGAATTTGAAAACTCTTCAAAATGCACTTTGTTTGACATCTGCACCTGCAAATGTAAGGAGTTTAGGAGATGATCATGTGAAAAGAGTAAGAAAGTCACTCCAAAAGAGCAGGATTTTTTAAATGACCAACGAACACGCAGAATAATGGTGATAGGAAGCAATGACATAGCACACACAAGACGATTACAAGCAAGAGAACATCGAAAGGAAATGGAAAAGCACGTCTGGAATCCTCACAAACTACTAGTGCTGCTATAACCAATACGTCCAACTTACAAATCGAAACAGAGACAAGTGAACTTCAACAACTAGAAGAGATATCTGAAGATAATGAGGAAGATACAACCTCGACTCAATATGTAATATCAGAACAACAGATGCGTTGTATTATAGACAGAAGTAAGCTAAGACGTGAAAGACAAAAACAGAGAAAGGAACTACAACAGATAGGAGAGCCAAAAACCATGCGGGGATTATACTTTGATGGTAGAAAGGATAAAACAATGATTCATGTCCAGGAGAGTGATGGCTCTAACCACCAAAGAACCAAACGCGAAGAGCATATCAGCATAATATCTGAACCACACTCTCTGTACTTTGCACATGTGACACCTTCCAGTGGCAAAGCTAAATACATTTGCACAGCGCTAGTGAATTGCTTGAAAGAAAGGAATGTTGATATAGGGAACATCGTTGCAGTTGGCTGTGATTCGACAGTGGTTAACACTGGTAGTATTGGAGGCACAATAAGATTACTGGAAGAAGCCTTTAATAAGCCATTGCAGTGGCTGATATGCCTTTTACACCTTAATGAACTTCCATTGCGCCATCTGTTTCATCACTTGGATGGTACCACTACTGGACCAAGAGCATTTTCAGGAGAAATTGGCCGAGCACTTTCAGACTGTGAAAAGCTTCCCATAGTTAACTTCAAACCCATTGAAATTCAAGAGGACATGTGTGAAGTTGATATAGACGACATAAGTACTGACCAGAAATACCTTCTTGAAATTCACAAGGCTATATCAAGTGGAACATTCTCAAAGAGTCTTAGTCATAAGAGTCCAGGCATATATCACATTCAAGGTGGCTCACCACAGCAAACAGGACTCTGCGGTTATATGCAAGCACAGAGAATCCTTCAGGCAATTTACAAGAATTAGCTACTTTCATTGTTAGGGTATACGCACCAATGTGGTTTCAGATAAAGCGTAAACCATTATGCCAATATGGTGCTAAACATATGTGGCATATGATTGCAAGAAGCCGGTATCTCCGTGAAGAGCTTAGGAGAGTACATGACTCAGTCATTCAGCGAAATGCATATTACGCAAATCAAGAAAACATTCTCATTGCAATGATAGCTGATGAAAGGGAGCATATGCGTCAGTTGGGATTTAGGCGTATCATAAAAGCAAGGGCATGCATTCAAGAAACAGATGTTATCAGGTATTTTAAGGTGCCAGAAATACATTTTTATGCCAAAGACTATACAGATCTCATTATGCGGCAAGATTTTCAGATAGCAGAACCACCGATAACCAAAGGAGTTTCTCTTGATGATATTGAATCATGCATCAAACATGGTACTACTCTTCATTCAGAATTATTTCAGTTTCCATGTCATACACAAGCCGTAGAGAGATGCGTCAAGCTCGTTACAGACGCTGCTGGATCAGTCTGCGGACCTACAAACAGAGACGGTTGGATTCGTGCTACATTAGAATCAAGGAAAAAACAGCCAAAATTTGACACAAAAGCAAATTACTAAATAGTCTTCAGCAAGAACCCTTTCTAGAGGGAGGTTGGTTGGGGAAAGGGTGGTAACTCCGCTAAGGCACGAAATAACGTTTCTTAACTATCTCAAGCCAGTATAAAGGGAGAGACATCCTAATTTATTATTGTTCCCTTTTTCAAGTAAATACAGAATCATACTTAATTGTCATTTTTAAGTTAACTTCAGCCCTCTTGTGGCAGCTGAAGATATTAAGCATATGAAAAGGCATTTTTACAAAACGAATTCTTATCATTTAAGAATCTTAATCAAACTATTAGATAATTCTAAGATAAAATTTTATAATAGTTTGATAAACCTAAAATAGAAGCATTTTTTTCCTTTTTACCCAAAATTGTGTTAACTTTAGCCCCCTGGTGGCAGCTGAAAATATTAAACAAATAAACTCATATTTTGGCAGGTATATATCGTCCACTAAATGCAACTTTTAATCACTATTAGAACTTCATACTAGAAAAAAAGTATTTTTCGCTCCACCCTAAATTATTGTGTACCTCATTTCCTAATATTTTTATTTGAGAGAGAAGTTGTAAAGATAATCTGTGTACACCCTGTATATTATTTTTTTATTTTAGGTAAGAGATGGCTGCGAAATTAACAATAGATGAGAGGGTGAGCTTGGTTTTAATGTATGGAATACCAGGTACAACAACTCGATGAATGGGTAAAAAATTTAAATTCTGTAGCCATTCATACCAGGTACAACAAATCGATGAATCGGTACAGAATTTAGTACCCATTCATCGATTTGTTGTACCTGGTATTCCATACATTAAAACCAAGCTCACCCTTTCGTCTGTTGTTAATTTCGCAGCCATCCCCTACCTAAAAGAAAAAAAAATATTATAATAATCAACACTGAAAATTCCTGTGAAAAAAACTATATAGGACTGTGGGTTGATTGCCTGATACTTCTCATCCGTTGGAAATTTCCAGCAGATTTCAGTGGAGAGTTAACGACAAAAGCTCTACGTTTTTTCGTTAAAGAGTTATGTGTGTGGAGGTCTTCAAAGGACCTCGGTAAGTAGTGCTTTAATTGGTTAATGTTAAATTTATTTGCCTTCGGTATTTTAGCGCTGCCTAATAATGGTAAAGAAAGAAATTACCTTACCTTATTATTTCGTTGGGCCTTGCTTCTGTTTCGATGTAGGGCCGCGGTACGATGGAGTTACACAACGAGTTGATTTGGTTTAATTAATATAGGCAGTCACTATATTTAAATTCCTGAAGGTATAGGCTTATCCTTTTGGTTATTAGGTTTATATTACTTGTTATTCACTCAGAACTTATAGGAAGATAAAGTACATCTTCCTCGCTTAAAAGCAGTGCTTAACATCAGCAGCTCCGAGTGCCGCAAAATATAAATCGTCTCAGGAATTCGCTGATTCTTCAAAGTTTGTTGACTCTTCTCTTGAAGTAATTTTCATGAGTCAGCAATGGAAAATTTTGAGACGAAATAATTCGTTTGGTTTTCTTGTTGTTATGCAGGCCCAATGCCTACATATGGGGTTCTATGTATGGCAATTAATTTCCATTCCCAATAGGCTATGTCGCCAATCCCGAGGCAATTTTGTAGATTTAAATGAATTAATAATTTGTATTTAATTAAGAAATAAAGGTATCACATACGATACCATGTTGTAGGCGTGTATAGTTTTTCCATAATTCCTATGATGCGCGACTTTTGTGTCACCCTGTATATGGGAGGTTGTATGTGTGCCCGCGCGTTGTTGACTTTAAAGCAAAAGAATAAGCGTTTTCAATAGTTTCAGAATGGAACAGGACTCCGTGATCAAACCGGTTACAAAACTTTCACAGGAGCAATTAATTCACTAATGAACAGATAAATAATTGTTACTCAGTATAACAAGTGAAAAGAGAACTTGAATCAACCAAATTTTCCATCCCCTACGCAAACGGACAGTTGTGCAGCACAGACCAAGACCAAACCTTAAGAAAACTACAAATATATCTAACAAAGGAAGTCCAAATTGCTTCTCTCTCTCAACCTCGCCTTCTAGCAGAAAACAAGTACAGCCTGAATAACATCTCCATTCCCACTTGAAAATGGTGCACCGGAATACAACGAAGTTTAACACGCTGCAGAGGCGTTATACGTCTGGGGAGAAAAACTAACATGAACAGACCTACTTCTTGTATTGAACAGGCTAGTGCTTATCTGATTCAGAACAGAATCTGTAGGAATGACTCGAGAACCCCCAACAAACGTAAGAAGGTTGGATTCTTGTTCAAAATCTGAAAAGACATAAACAAGACCAGCGTGCATGTGCAGCGGAAACATTTAAAAATATTTTCATTTACAACACTAGAACTATGTTCGAACGACATCAATGCTCCCGTTTCATCATCTACTGTCAAACACATTGCCATTTAGATTAAATAAGACGCCTTTAAATATCTAACCACACGCCTGTGAAGTTCCATGAATTTATGTTCAGTTGTTAAAATGTTATGGCCCGGACACGAAAGCGAGACGAACAAACGGACAAGTGCAATCTTTACACTGTGGACTTTCTCTGTCCGTATTCCGTAATGACACCCCAATTCAATCACAATGATGGAAATACAGGTTTCGCACTGCGAAATTAGGAAAAGTACTGTTCCTACATATTTACTGAATAGCCTAATTTACCGTATTCAAATGAAACTTTTACAATTAAATTGAAAAATGTGTTCTCCGATTTTTGTGCATATATATATACTGTATATATATATATATATATAATGTAAAGAACGACGCTTGTTTAGAAGAGTGTCCGCACAAGAGGAGAGAAAACGACAATGAAAAAATGAGGCACCTCCCGGAAATAGTAGTATAACCAGAAACAGGACGAGTGCAGAGCAATTGCAATGTTGATCAAATGAGTGTCAGTGCCAACCCCCTTGTTGCAAGGTGCCCCCCCACCAAAATAAAACAAAAATGAAAGGAAAAAAAGGGGGAATGTCCCCAGCTGCAACAAGCTGGGGGAGTCCACCCAACCTGAGAGAGAGAGGAGACTTTGGGGGAAAGAATGGGACGGCCTCACCCCCCAAAGGGGTATACCTAGCTTAGGAAGGTAAGAGAGAGAAAGAGAGAGAGAGGAGAGCATCCTACGTCTGCAAGACAGATTTTTCATTGCTCGTTTTCTCTCCTCCTCTTGTGCAGACACTCTTCTAAACAAACGTCTTCTTTACATTAATTATACTGTGTGTCGTTTGCAGTTAAAATATATATATATATTTATATATATATAGTGTACTGTAGTACCTAGCACTGCTGCCTATGAATCCACCGGCACTAGGTTCGATTCCTAGTGATGGCAGGCGGCGCGCAGCAAACCCAGCTGTTCATTTTTCCATCCAATAAAAATTGGTTGGTCGATAAATGGGTACCCTGGTAGCCTAGTGGTCAAGACGCTGGAATGCTGATCGGGAGGTCGTGAGATCGAGTCCGGGCGAGGACTTCGTAATTTATGACCACTCGTGTTGGTTCGGATTCCACATTAAGCTGCATGTCTAACGTGGAGCAAGCTTGACTTTCGTCAGAATGAACAATTTGGGCGGAAGGAAAAACCAGGGTTAAACCAAGGTGTGTGTGTATATGTGATAAATAATAAATGGAATTAATGTGATTGTTAATTAATGAATTTTACATGATCTTTAATCAGAAATTTGCTTACATTAACTGCCAAGAGAGAGAGACTTAAAATTCCAGTTTGTATGCCGAGTGAGGTTAATTTTAAAAATTTACAGTTAGCAACCTAGCACCTCATTTTCAAACAGATTTTCACTGAGATTCGTGACCGCAAAATGCGTTTTATTTCATAGTGTTTGCTTAATGTAAACTCTGTTGATTATAATCGGCTTTGGCCGACTGGACCTCTCTCTCTTTCAATGTCATATTCATCTTAAATCGCCTCGCCTTCAAAAGTTTAATTGAATAAAATCATCTAAAATCTACTCGTATTTCATGTTTCGGCTTCCTGTCCGTTAGGCCAGTGGCCCGCCACCTGGGGTCTGCGGACCCCCTTAGGAGTCCGTAAGGGAGTTTCAGGGGTCAAGAGAAGACATGGGATATATTCTAATTCACACAAAATTAGAATATACAAATTAATTATTTCTGCTAAGGGGTCCTCAAAAATAATCCATATTCTTTTATGGGTCCATAAGTGAGAAAAAGGTTGCGGATCACTGCGTTAGGCCTAATCAGATACACACTACACGAGTTCAGTGCAGTTAAACGGGAGTCAAAATAGGAAAGCCGTTAAAATTTGCACTGTAATATAAATTCGATATAACAAATATCCTTATAAGTGAATAAAGATCATATTAATGAAATAAAAATCATTACATTAAAAGTCCATCCACTACTTTTCTGCTGGCAGCTGTTTCCCTTTAATTAAAAGAAGGGCACCCCCACTTCCTCCAAACTAGCCTTTAGCTCAGCCACATTATTTGCTACCTGTTTCTATAGTATTAATTAAATTAGTAGATATTGTCTTTAGTTAAATGTAATAGTAACATAAAGCAGGGCTACTTCTAAGACAATTTTAGTGGGTGGGTCAAAATAGTTCTTTTTGTATTTGATCACAAATAACACAAATCAAATCATATGTATTTGTTGATGCATATATACTCATATGCTCATATATATATATATGCTCTTATTTTATTTTAATAGGTACGTACAGAAAGATTTCACCCACCTACTAAAATAAGAGCATATATATGAGTATAATGAACAAAGGCGTATATAAGCATCAACATATACATTTGATTTGATTTGTGTATTTGTGATCAACTATAAATAAAAAACTATTTTAACCCACCCACTAAAATTGTCTTAGTAGTAGTCCTGGCATGAAATAGCATAAAACTAAACATTCCTTCCACCCCGATTGCTAATTTGATTTTGCTAAAACATTATTCTTCTTTGGCATAAGGTCTAAAATTCCGTCGCATGCCTTTTCCAAATTTGTGCTCACCTTTTGGTTGCTCCAACCTCCTTCGCGGAGCACGTTTCGAGGAACGCGTATTTTGATCATTTTTTTTTTGTTTGTAATGATTAAGAGGGCAATTAAATAGATCCCTGATTAGCCAAAGATGGTCCCGTTGGAAATAACTACTAAGTAACCAACCTAAAACGACCACCTAACCTAGTGTAACCAAGACATAAGATTCACTCTGATTGGTCCTATGGATAAAATGGGAGGATCACCGAAATATTAGTGGTATACCAATTAATCGGCATCGTCAGAATCGGTCATTTTTTGTATCGGCATCGGCCAAATTTGGCCGATTCTCTTACCGATTCCTCGAAATTTTAAAATTTTCATTACAAAACAAAATTCATTTTTATAGAAAAGTGAACAGACAAAAAACACTATTTATAATAATTTATACTCATTTCAAAGTGTGATTATATACAAATATTTAACATTCACGAAAAAGGCAAAGCTTAATAAGTTGGTCATAAATTTACATTTTCTCTAACTAGCTAATCTCTAAACATTATAAGCTATTAGGAGATTGTAGACACCAATCGATCAGGGAAGTACTCCAGGGTGGACGTTTTAGGCAGGAGACAGGGAGTGCTGAAACTCCCGTTTCTCTTGTCACTGTCCCCTTTAGCTGATCTTTATCCATTTCTCATCTACCCTGCGAGCACACTACACAATCTTGTAAAAAGAAAGTGGCATTGTTGAGCCTTGGAGACCTTGTTTTCGGCTCTCTCCTTTTTCTATGGCGGGGGCACTTTTGCGGGCACTCGCCTTTGGTCCCCTCCTTCCTACATTTAAAATAAATTAATCTAATCTATATTAATAATAATAAGTCTATATTAAGTTGTACTTTATAATTTATATATTAAACCATCTTATGTTGACTTTATTTCAAGTATTTTAATAATTTTATCAACCCAAATTATATGTCCATTTTTTTAATCAAATACGCCACCAGACTTGAAATTTTAATGAAAAATTTTGTTGTTCACAGTGATGAAGAAAGAAAATACCTTTAAAACAAGGAAAACGAATTATTTTAAATATTGGTATTCAATTTGTGAAACCAAAATAAAGTTATTTTATCATTTTACTGAGTAATAAAACTTTTTAACATCATTTTAGCTACGGTATATGAGTAACAAATTCTGGTGCTGTATATTGTGGAGTGAGCTGAGGAAAAAACATTTAAACAAATTTGAAATGTGAAAATAAGAACACTGAAAGTTTTCACATTAGATTAGTAAAATTTATGAAGGGAATTGATTTTTTAAAATATCGGAAAAAAATCGGTATCGGCAATCTTTCATGGAATCAGGATCAGCTAAACTTTGGAATCGGTACATCACTAATATATATATATATATATATATATTCGCCTGTCTGTTTGTTTGTCTGTCCTTTATGCAAGCGCAAACCGTTTGACCTAGAAGCTACGAAATTTGGCACGGGACCTCTTATGGGATGAAGAATGTCAACACAGAGTCGGTCAGCCTGTCTGTTTGTATGTTTGTGAAATTTATCCCGGGCAACGCCGGGTACCTCAAAAGGACGTGTGTGTGTGTTCCAGCCATAACTCCAAAATGGAAGCAGTTACAAACATGAAACTTCACACACATATTGATTAGGTCCCCAGGTTGTGCAGGCCTAGGGTGGATCGATTTTACATTTTTTTCGAATTCCATATTCTAATAGAGACAAAAACTTGCGCATGCATGAGAAAATAGCCTCTGCAAAATCTTAGCTCAATAGGCAATCATCTTCTGCCCCCGGCAGAGCGATGAAAATCATATTTTAGTAGTCAAGAACGTATTCTTATAAATATTTCAATATGCATCAAAATTATTCCTAATAACTATAAAGTCGATGAAAAAGACCTCATATGATCGTTTTTCCAAGCGCGTTGTCCTACGTTAATATCTTTTGCCCCCGGCAACAACGTCAAATGTTGAAAAAATAGGTAATTTATATACATATTTTCAGATCGGCTCTTTGTCTTAAATAATGCATTTATATATTTCCCATAGCATTTATATCGTTGCTTAGGCATGAAATAACACACACGCAAAATTTTATGACTCTAGGCTAGGGTTTAAAACTACGTTTTTGACTACTAAAATATGATTTCCATCGCTCTGCCGGGGGCAGAAGATGATTACCTATTAAGCTAAGATTTTGCAGAGGCTATTTTCTCATGCATGCGCAAGTTTTTGTCTCTATTAGAATATGGAAATCGAAAAAAATGTAAAATCAATCCACCCTATATGTGCACCTGGGTGTTAATAAATTAAATGATTAAAATTACTGGGCCCGAAGGCCCCAGCACCGCGATTAAACTACAGAAAAGAACGCAGTCGTGAAAATTTTGAGCTTCACATTGTGTCAAGACTTCTGAATCTTAACATTTTCATGACTAATTATTTGGTCAATAAAACTATAGAAAAGAACACAGCCAAGAAAATCTTGAGCTTCACATATAATTATTTTTTAGGACGACTTCAAACCGTTTGACCTAGAGCTACCAAATTTGGCACGGGAACCTCTTATGGGATGAAGAATGTCAACACAGTCTGTCAGCCTCTGTTTGTCTGTTTGTGCGAATAGTTACAGGAAGTGCGTAATGGTTGTTACAGGAAGTTAATGTGGCAATGTTTTTTTGCAATTTTTGAAAATCCCAACAACTTTACCATGCCACCAAAGAAACGGGCAAGTTTGGGCAGATCTACATCAGCAGCCAGAAAAAATAAAGAAGCCCGGAAGCAGGAAAGCTCACAAGAAAGACAACCACGCCTTGAAGTTGACCGTGAACGACATGCAACAGCCAGAGCAAGAGAAAACCTCCAAGAACGACAATCACGTCTGGAAGCTGTCCGAGAAAGTGTAGCAGCTACCAGAGCAAGAGAAAACCTCCAAGAAAGACAATCACGTCTTGAAGCTGTCCGAGAAAGCGTAGCAGCTACCAGCCTTTTGTCTTAAACTTTATTTTATTTAAACTGGGGATCTAGTGTGAAATTTATCCCGGGCAACGCCGGGTACCTCAGCTAGTATATATATATGTTAGTGGTGGACCGGATATCCGCATCCGCACTTCTGACTGCGGATATTACCTCTAATAAATTATGCAATTTACAAATTAGCTTATAAAGTAGCTTCTAAGGCCCAGTCATGCACATTTCATGTAAAGTATTAATTCACTAGGCAACAAAGATTTTGTTACAGAAGACCAAATAGGTGCTCCTAGCTAATTTCGGTATGCTGATTTCAAATCTATAATTAGATTTTTTCTATCACGTCTAGATTTTGTGTAAAATGCAAATCACTTTTAGTAAAATTTTCTACCACGTCCAGATTTTGGTTTTAATCGGCTTAATGCCAGTAATATGAAACTTGCTTTTCAAGGTTAAAGCAATTTTTTTTGCCAACTATATACAAATTCGAACAATTTTGATAAATAAAATTTATCCCGAGTTGGCAACACTGAGTCAAGAGCATAGTAACGGGCAACGGCACAACGGTCAGTCGCTACGTGACAGTCAAGCAGAACGGTTGTTGAAGCTCTCTGCTGATGAGCAAGTGACAGGTTGTGGTGACTTGTGTGTTTTTATAGCATTTGTTTTGTACTACGGTGTGTATTTCTTTTATTTTTCACATCGTAATAATTACTTTCTACGTTTTTTCAGATATTGTATGGTAATTCAAAATGGCATCAAATAGACGTGCTTGTGTAAATCACCCAGACAACTTCTGCTTTGTCTGTGGACAATATACACCTAAGCCACAACGTAGAAAATAACAACAAAGATTAAACTTGCCTACAAGTGTTATTTTGACTGTAAGTTAGGAGACCAACAGAGGGACTGGGCACCACATATTTGCTGTGCACAGTGCAATGCAATGTTAATAGCTTGGATGAATGGTAAAAGAAAAGCTATGCCGTTCTCAGTCCCCATGGTTTGGCGTGAGCCGAAAAATCACTTCAATGATTGTTATTTTTGTTTGACAAAGATTGCTGGTTTCACAAAGAAAAACAAATCAAAGATCACGTACCCAAACTGCGAATCAGCAATGAAACCAGTACCACATGATGAAACAAATCCACCACCAGTTCCACCAGCAACGATAACAGACAGCAGTTCATCTGAAGATTCTGCTAGTGATATAGAAACAGGGAAAGATGGCATATATGTTCCAGATGCAAATATTTCCCCACATTTGTTAAGTCAAGCGGAGTTAAATGACTTAGTGCGCGATTTGGAATTACCAAAGAAAAGGCAGAGTTGCTTGGTTCAAGACTTCAAGAATTTAATCTTCTCCAACCAAACACCAAAGTTTCCCATTTCCGCCATCGCCATTTGCAGTTTTCATCATTTTACTTACAGGAAGAAAACGTTTGTTTCTGCCACGATATCAGTGGTCTGATGCAAGGGATTGGCTGTCGCTATGATCCAAAAGAATGGAGACTGTTCATTGACTCTAGTAAAGCTAGCCTTAAAGCTGTATTACTGCACAACGGCAATGAAAAACCTTCAATACCTGTAGCACATGCCACTGGCCTTAATGAGACTTATGAATCGATGAAACTGCTGCTAAGACTCATCAAATATAAGGACCACACATGGAATATTTGTGGCGACCTTAAAGTTGTATCATTACTTCTTGGGTTACAGTTGGGCTACACAAAGCATATGTGCTTTTTGTGTCTATGGAACAGCAGAGATGACAAGAACCACTACAAAAAACATGATTGGCCATCTAGAACTGAACATGTTGTTGGTAAATACAATGTGAAACACCCAGCACTTATTGACCCTCAGAAAGTACATCTTCCACCACTTCACATTAAACTTGGCCTTATGAAAATTTCGTGAAGGGTATGGATCATCAAGGTAGTGGTTTCCAATATTTAAAGGATAAATTCAAAGGAATATTGACAGATGCTAAGCTAGAAGCTGGAGTTTTCACTGGACCACAGATCCGCAGTGTCATCCACGACTCATCGTTTCCATCTAACCTAAATGAGAATGAACTAGGAGCATGGACATCTTTCGTTGAAGTTGTCAAAAATTTTCTTGGAAACCACAAAGCTGAAAACCACCGTAAACTCGTAGAAAACATGCTTAAATCTTATGAAATAATGGGATGCAGAATGTCTTTGAAAATTCATTTTTTACATTCTCATCTTGACTTCTTCCCGGCCAACCTTGGGGCTGTAAGTAACGAGCATGGTGAGCGCTTCCAGCAACAGATTTCAGTTATGGAAAACAGATACCAAGGTAATTTCAACCCAAATATGATGGGAGATTATTGTTGGTTCCTGCAGAAGGAGAGCTCATCATCCTACAAGCGACAAAGGAAGAGGACACACCAAAGTTTCACTTAAGAACAGGAATTTGCCTTTCAGTAGTAACAACAAAATACTAACGCGCTTTGGGTGGATGGTTGGGCGCAGGGGTGGTAACTCCGCCAGCGGAATTCCGCTGTCTTAAGCCAGAATAAAGGAGGAAAGACATCCCTGTTCACTAATTATTTAAGTATGCTTAACATAAAACGTGGCACGGAAAAGTAGCTTAGACGGCTTTCGTAATAGAAGCGGGTGAGAAAAAAAAATGAAAAATAGGGGTTTTCGGTTACACAAAATCTGGACGTGATAGAGAAATTTTGATATCAGATCTGAAATCAGCATCACCGCTTTAGTAGGAATCAGTAGTTCACGTGTCTGTAACAAAAAAAAAGTTGAAATTTGTTGCCTAGTGTTATTAATGAACAAACCAATATATAAACCTCAAAATATAAATACCATTAAATCAACAAACACTGCCTGTGTCACTGTGGGTACTCCACTGTGGCTGAAACTCGAGAAAGTTATTATTTTTAATCATAATGAAAACATTAATATTAATTTTAATTCTTATGCATTGCCTGCCATAATAGTAATATCACGAAAGTTGAAAAATTATGTCATATATTCATAATTCTATATTATATATATAGATTAACTAAATATCCATATCCGCGGATATTGAAATTTAAAAATCCGCATCCGCAGATGTTGAGAAACTGACATCCGGTCCATCAGTAATATATATATATATATATAAATTTATATATATAAACAGGGTGTCCCAAAAGGTATGGCCTAAAAATAAAATTTTAAATTTTTTATTATAAATGATAGAGTTAAAGAACAATGATAAAACAGGCATGAATACTTTAAGTTTTATTTAATATAGTTAGTAAACCTCCACATGATATCCACCGTTCACAACAACTAGTCTAATTCTACGTTCAAATTCTATAAAAGCTGAAAGTATGAAATCTGGTGTAAGTGATGCGCATACCGTATGTCATAAAAAGGCGCTTAGCTTAACTTAGCCTAACACATCAAATAGCCTCGTACTGTATGTAGTTGATGCCGGAAGTTAAGTGCCGTAAACTGTTTAAATGATGAATGAATGTTGAAATCAGTAAGTAATTTCCCTGTCTGAAATTTAGAATTTGAACGTAGAATTAGACTAGTTGTTGTTGTTGTTGTTTAGCCGATCAGCCCACCCTGATCGAGCAAGCCGGCGGCACGCAGGTAACCGATCGCCCTCTCCGGAGTGGACCAGAGGTTCAGCGCACTAGTGATGTTGTGTTGTGTTCGTTGTTGTGCTAGAGCGGTACAGTCCGTCATAATGTGTTCAATTGTTTGTGGTGTGTCTTGGCACAGGTGGCAGGTGTCGTCTATGGAGTTGTCTAGTCTGTGTTTATATGTCCGTAAGTTTGGGTGATGTCCACATCGGAATCGTGCTAAGTTAACTCGATCCGATCTGCTCAGGCTGATCTCTGACCTGTTAATGGGTGGCGGCTTCGCACCTAGGACCGCATTCGGACCGAGTCGTGTCAGTGCTTTGTGGGTTAGATGTGTGTGTATGTGTTTTCTGTACTGTGTGATGTCTGTGGGGCGTGGTATGGAATGGAGTATTTCGTTATAATATCTCTCTGGTGTTACCTTAATGGTGCGAGGTGTTGGTGCATGATTGTACATGTAGTGGCAAGGGTGTTGTGGGTTAGTTGTCGCTGCTGCCATGAATTGTGTTCCCCTCATGTCTAAATGTTCCCTAACTTTTAGTATTTTTGTTTCTGTGTGCAGGTGTTCTATTGGTGTTGTTTGAGTGCATCCTGTAATGATACGAAGTGCGTTGTTTTGTATTGTTTGTAAGGTGTTTATGTGTGTGTTTCAGATAATGGGTGCCCAGCATGGGCTAGCATAGTCCATAACTGAGCGAATATATTGTTTGTATATGAGTGATGTTGTTTCCTGCTGGTGTCCAAAGTTTGTGCCTGTTAGTACCCTAAGCGTGTTAAGTCTTGACGTACATTTGGTTTTAATGTCCTGAATGTGGTTTGCAAAAGATAATGATGTGTTGTATGTGACACCAAGTATTTTGGTTCTGTGAGTGTGTGGAATGTTGATGTTGTTTAGTGTAAGCTGTGGAATTACCTGGTGTTCTTTTGTGTTGCTTGTAAGCAAGGTGATGGTTGATTTTGTGGGCGCTACTTTGAGTCTATTGTGTGTGAGCCAGTCTTGTATACTGTTTATGTATGTTTGTAGGTTATTTGTAGCGGTGTCGATGTTGTTGTGGGTGGATGTTAGAGTGATATCATCTGCATATGATGATAAGGTAAGCTTGTTATCTATGGGTGTTGGAATGTCATGCATGTATAAGTTGAAGAGTGTTGGTGAGAGAACAGAGCCTTGAGGGACCCCGTTCGGAAAAAGCTTGTTTTTGGATGACTAGTTGTTGTCAACGGTGGATATCATGTGGGGGTTTACTAACTATATTAAATAAAACTTAAATCATTCATGCCTGTTTTTATCATTGTTCTTTAACTATCATTTATAATAAAAAAAAATTAAAATTTTATTTTTAGGCCATACCTTTTGGGACACCCATATATATAATATATATATATATATATATATATATATATATATATATATATATTAAAAATTTGGCTAATCTACTTAATGTAAACGTTTTATGTTCTATAGCTGAAAATACACTAATTTGAATAATAAAAAAAAAAGTAACTTACTTCAATACTTCATGCTGAATATCTGGTCCTAATCAACCCATCATTTAAAGGGTTACAATGTTAATTAAATTTGGGAAAACTATGGAGAAAATGGGTAGCGGAACAAAGTCGATCTGAACAATGTCGACATGCGTAATATAGATATTAAAAAGTTAATTTAGATTAGGTTAGGTTAAGATGGGTTAGGTTACACTATGCTCGATGCTCGACTAGGTTACGGTAGGTCAGGTTAGTCATTTACAAAGTCGAAGGTCGACATTATGAAATTCGATTTTGTTCATGTAACACATAGAAAAGCATGACATTATGGTTCACTCTTGATAAAAAAAAAAAAGTTACGCATTTCTACCGTAAACAGTTTTGACAGAAAAGTACACATGTATTTAAATTAAATCGAATAATTACCGAGTGTTCATAAATTACCGCAACACTGGCATTTATATTACTATCTATATATATACATGCAACTCATAGTAATGGGTTGCGGTAATTTATGAACACCCTGTATTACTCATGTACATTAATTTAAGTATCTAGGTTATCTGATATATGTAGTTGCGAACATTTTGTTCTAGTACATATTGTCAACAACATTGCCACCTAAATGTTCGGCTTTCCATATGTTTGCCTCTCATACTGTACCTAGTTTTTAAAAAAATAGCATGCGATTTCATTAGTTTAATATGTTTATCACTCTACTCGATCAATCTTTACGTTCAAGGCCTACTTTAGTCTTGTTTTATATATATATATATTTCAAAATTTAGTCTACAGGGTGTCCAAAATGTCTGGGTACCTCTCAAAATATTTACACATCTAATTTTTGGCATTTTAGTAATTTTGGGGATAAATCTTACTTTTAAGGCCGCACAGCACCCACGTATCCTACATTAATAACACGTATATCAATCGATAGAGCAGTAAAAACTATATATACAGCTATGTAAACTTTTCGAAATATTAAAAAAAAATTAAAAATTACAATAATTTTAAGAAATGTTGCTATAAAATTAAATATTAGATGCCGGATATTTATCATCACCTCTAAGAAAAGGAATATATTTTCAAATTTAAGACCCACTCCTCGCAGGTTATGGCCGAAATAGAAAGTAAACCTCGGTGGTGTAGTGGTTAGCGTCGCTGACTACGATTCCATCGGCCCCGGGATCGAGGCCCGGTGACGGAGGGCAGTGCGCAGCAAAACCCAGCTGTTCATCCTTCCACACAATAAAGAAACTGGTTGGTAAATAAGTGGGTACCCTGGGTAGCTTAGTGGTTAAGACGCTGGGCTGCTGGTGGGGCGTGGTTCGAATTCCGCGTTAAACTGTAGGTCTCAGGAGGTGAGACAAGCTTGACCTTTGTCAGAATGAACAATTCGGGCGGAAGCAAAATCAAGGTTATATGGTGTACGCGCATAGAGTCTTTTCGGTTTGGCGGACTATTACAGATTTTTTCGAAACTTAGCAAATCAATTAGTTGGTTGGTTTGCTCACTGTATCAGTTGCTCGGAGGTTTGGTTAAGTTTAGTTTATTGGTAAATCTTACTTTTAGGGCCGATAGTTTTTCCTGCTCTATCGATTGATATGTGTTACTAATGTAGGATACGTGGTTACTGTGCGGCTTTAAAAGTAATATTTACCATTTTTTGTTAAATAAAAAATTAAATTAAATGTTAAAAATGTCAATATCCAATAAATTTTCTTTCATGTACACCATCTTAGTTTGAAACGGTGCCCAGACTTTTTGTCCACCCTGTACACTGTGAAAGGGCTTTTTTAGAGGTTTGACTGTTCATAAATAACTCACCATATCATTTGAATCCTTAATTATTTTATATTTTGTGTTAAAAGTTATTTTTAAAAATATTTATTTTAGTTTCCCATAATTAATCAGATTATTTATTACCTTCGTGCATATTGTACTGTTTATGGGATTATAAGATTAGAATTTATAATTACATATAAACTTATAATTTTAATAATTATTATTATCATACATTATGTAAATTACAGACTTGCAAATTTCCATTATCATGCAATATATGAAATCAGTTTTCAGTACTTTAATTACGACGGAATTCTACGACAAACCTAATGTAAATTCACGAGTTAATTAACTTGTTAAAATTTAAAAAAAAATAGTTAATATGTAGTTTTGTGGCCACTTATATTTTGGCAATGACCATGACCCCTTATTGGTTGAAAGTTGGTGACGTAAGAAGTCACTAACCAATCTTGTATGATTACCTAATCTACGGTAGTCCAACCCGGGCATGAGAATCTTATTAACACACGTATTGACTTTTAAAAAATCTGGTGGTCCCAAAACCACATATTAGTCGAAAAAAATTTACTAATTTAATTTAAGAACGCAGACTTTTCTCCTACCTGATGAATAATTCTTGCTTTTCTTCGTTGTAGGTATGTTTGGAGGTGGACCCAGAAAGCTGTAATGAACATCAACTTAAGACAAAGCCATGAGGATTATAGGCTAAGTAAAGCCCATCATCATTCGTTTTCACCCGCAAATTTTTTTATTTTTCTGCTATTGTGTATATATATATATATATATCTTTTTTTGGTATAATTACAAGGTTAATTGAATGCCCGGTTAGGTCAATTGATAATTGGTTAGGTTAAGTTGTGATATTTTCGTTAGTTTTAACGAAAATATCACGACTGTTTCTAACTGTACGGTCTTGACGATTAGTTAGATTAAGTCGTGATATTTTCGTTAAAACTAACGAAAATATCACAACTTAACCTAACTAATTGTCAATTGGGCTCGGGGTGGGTTTCTCCCGGGGTGTCGTCCCTTCCCCCGGTGAACCCCATGAATAAAAATGTGAATGATGGAACTCCTTGTTTCTCTTCCAAACCATTACGCATTACACCGTTCGTGGGTGGACGTGACACGACAAAATTAGCAATTATTTAGTTCATAAATGCACCGATATTCATTTACACATTGGATGTTACAATTTAAGGGGTAGCGTGAATCCATTGATGTTTTTCTTCAGCTTTGTTTTTCACTCGACTTCAACTAAGCTAATACTGTTCATCGTTATATTAACTTCAAGATTTAACTTAAACTGTTGTTTTAAAATACTCACGTTTTTACCTTTAAACCACAAATACTTTGTTTTTATACTTTTAATCTTATGTTTTTCACATATTCAATTAACTTTACACTCATGTTATGCAATTAATATACAAGTGAAGCCTTGATCGAAAATCAAGTAGGCCCACAGAAACGACATAGCCTCCCGAGTGACATAAATAAAAAGCCTAGGGCTTGGAAAGAAATCACTTTCGTCGGCCTAGGGGCAGGGTGGATGGGTGGGATGATGAATTTACTAAATTAAGCTCGTTTTAAATATATGCTGTATTTTCCACGGGTTCGAAACTTCGAATCGAAATGTTGAAAACAAATTAACAAGGTATGGCAAAACGATCTAAAGACGAACAAACTGCTTCGGACAACTTTGATTCTCTCCTCGACTGAACTTCCAGTACTGTACCAATTTTTCTTGACTAACTGACCCCTTTTTCTAAAACTTAAGAAACAGTTATTAGTACGTTATTTTAATAGTTTTTGTAGTTTTCTAATTAATTTATATTATTTAACTAACTTATTTGGCCTATTTTACGATAATAATTCCTATCATTATATGTGTATAAAGTGTTATCTGAAAACTAATGTTTTTAATGATATGATTGGACAAAAAAAAGAGGCGTGATATCACGTGGTATCTTATTTGCTAAACCCGATTACAAGTATGAAGTTATGATTTAACAGGGCTGCCAATGCTGGGGTTTTTCCCCCAGATCTGGGGTTTTCACCCGTCATCTGGGTTTCTGGGTTTTTATTTTATAAATAGCTTGAAAACTGGTTTTTTTTTACTAATTTTTTTAATAAATTACCTAAAATAACTTTTCTATATTTATGAATGTATTATATTTACTTTTTAAGATCTAAAAATAAGCTGTTGGAAGATCAGCAGTCAATTTAACGTGTTTGAATCTCGTACGATACGTGTTTGTTTTGGTACTGTAGCTGCTTGCCTTGTCTTTGCGGCACTCGCCGGTCAGTGTAGCATTGGTGTTCTGTGTGTGTGGTGCGTTTTGGGGAGTGTTGCAGTATTGTTCTTATACCATTTTGTCACGTTTATAAATTGTTCTCCCTTTTCACCATCATGGATGATACAACCCAAACTCCAACTAAGAAAAGGAAGTGGTACACAATCATTTAAAAAAGAATGGCTAACAAATCCGGAATTTAGTCAGTGGCTTCAACAGGACAAGATTGACTGTGATGCCAGCTATTGTAAATGTTGTAATGGTACTTTGAAAAATGCTAACAAAACTATGCTGATCAAACATATGAATACTGCTAAGCATAAAAGTTGCTTTAGCACGAGTAAATCTCGTGTCAACATTACACAATTTATGTCAAAGAAAAAAACAACAGAGAGCGAACAAACCGCCAAAAGTGAACTTCTCTTCGCTGGATATTTTGCTGAGCATAATATACCCTTTGCCAATGTTGATCATCTCTTTGAAATCTGTAAAAAAGCATTTCCTGACAGTAACATTGCCAAAAATATATCAACGAAAAGAACGAAACTATCGTACGTTATTCAAGATGGAATTGCCTTCTATGAGAAAATGCTCTTAACTGATATCTGCAGATCACAGAAATTTTCAATTATTATTGATGAAAGTACTGACATTTCAGTTACCCAAATTCTAGCAGTAGTTGTGCGGTATTTTGATGCAACTAAACATGATGTCGTAGACTCACTGCTAGAAACGATAGTAGTAGAAAATGGAACAGCTCTTGGTCTTTATACTGCCGTGAAATCGATGTTGCAAGAAAAAAATATTCCACTTAAAAATATTGTTGGATTCGGAAGTGACAATTGTTCATCTATGATGGGTACGAAAAATGGCTTCCAAAAATTGTTGAAAAATGATGTACCTTCTGTATTTATTATGGGGGTGCGTCTGCCACTCTTTCGCTCTTTGTGCAAGTCATGCTGTTTCCGTACTGCCTTCATATTTAGAGGCTTTTTTAAAAGATTTAACATCATATTTTTCCCGTAGCAGCAAGAGACAACGGGACTTCACTGATTCAAGAAGTTACTGCAACAGCTTGTCATAAAATACCAAAACTTGCCCAAACACGATGGCTTTCTCGAGAAACCGTAATCACAGAAATATTAGAACAATTTGATGCTCTACTTCTTTATTTTCAAGCAGAATCAGAAGTTGACAAAGTTGATGGAGCCAAGAAAACTTATGATGTATTAAACAACCGCGGAACGAAACACATGTTCTTTCTTCAATATGTGCTGCAAAAGATAAATCTCATGAATGTTGAATTTCAATCGGAGCACTTCCGATTGCATATTTTATATTCAATGGTATCTTCAGAGTATAAAAACATATTGAGTTTCTTCATTAAAAATGAAGTATTAAATAACACTAAATTATCAGAAATTGACCCTAACAAGAGAGTAACTTCAAAAGTGTTAATGATGTATACCTTGGAGGTAAGGCAATGGCACAATTAATTAATGACCCTTTAGGTAATGAAAGCAGTGTTAAAAGATTTCAGACTGATTGTTTAAAATTCCTAGTGGAATTATCTAACCAAATAAGGAAGAGGTTTAATTTTAGTGAAGATGGAGTTATTGCAAAGTTAAATGTTCTGGATCCGAAGGTAGCTCATGCTCATAACACTTCTCCAACTTCCATCATTCCACTAGCTATTCATTTTCCGTCCGTTGTACCTGAAAGTAAACTAAATGACCTTGATGACCAGTGGAGGAGTTATAGTCTTATGGCAGACGAACTACTACCTTCTATTGACAACATACCAGAATATTGGTACAAATTGAGAAATATTAGAGATGGACTTGATAATCCAAAATATGATGTACTTTCCAATTTCATGACTACCTTAACTATATTACCACATTCATCAGCATGCGTTGAAAGGATATTTTCACAAGTTAATTGCGTAAAAACAAGAAACACAAACTCGTTAAAAGCAGATACCGTTAGAGAGAGATTGCTGGCAAAACAGCTTATCACCAGAAAGAGTTTGGATTGCACTTCCTGGGATCCCGAAAAAACACTAATCAAGAATTTGGAAGAGGGAGCTGTAAGCAGAAGATATTTGGAGAGAATTAAACGGCAAAAAGAAAATAACGAATCGGTCACGATCAGAGGAGCAGCCGAAGAAGAGGAAGAGTTATAATTTGGGATTCACACATATAAAGTAAGTAAAGACGTATTTTTTTCTTTTAAATATTGTATTTTTACAATCTGGTTTTTTTTTAATCAGTATGGGTTTTTTGCAGAGTTGATCTGGGGTTTTCTCTAAAATTTCATTGGCAGCCCTGGTTATGAACGCAACGAAGCCTGTTCTTCCGGCTTCGTGCTGAAAGTCACATATGCAATTTAGGGCATGGTTCTGATTAATCAGTCAATCACTGTTTCAAATTTAATCATTAATTAATCAAAAAATATTTTTAGAAAATAATGGGAAATGATTAATTTTCCTCATAATTTCACCATCATTTTACCTTAAATTTTGTAATGTATCATTTGAATTTGGCACCTTTTTGTATGTATAAACTGTCTAATCTGCCCATGCCAGAGTTCTTGAACTAAAGCAAACTAAATGTTTGAGCAAAATGTTTTCTTTGGTCTTATCTCACGCAACAGAAACAATAAAGCTCTTTCTTACTCTTTTTCAGAAGTATTTACTTTTTAATAATTTTTAATCAGTTAATCATTGATTAATTAGAAAATTTCATCATTTCTCACTTTTTCCTAAAAACTATTAATTAACCATGCCCTAGTTCACTATGCATATGAGGTATATTTCCTAACTTTATAATCCATCTATTAAATCTAACTTAACGTTTTTCATTTAAGTATTATAGTTCGAAATATATAAATACGTACTCCACATTAAGATATAGTTGTTGTTGTTGTTTCTGTTTCAAGCCACTGAGACGGGATTGCAGGACAACTGAGAACTTCCATATAGTTAATGATGACTTTAAATTACATGTTTGTGTTTTTCTGTTGCTAAAATTTTGAGCAGAACTTGAAGATTATCGTTGATGAATTCCATAATGACATGGATTAATAAATCATTACCAAGCATGGGTCTTTTCCATTTGGCGGCAGGCGGTTTTTTTTAACCAAATTTTCACCAGTAATACTTTTTTGTGTGCTAAATACGAATCTAACACTCTTTTTTGAGAGAAATGAAAGGAAAATATCGAAAAAAAGATTTTAAATACGAACTACTTTATACCGCGCACGAACTATTTACACTGCGAAATTCTATATATTTTTGCAATAATATAATTATAGTATTGTATTATATAATAATTTATTAATTTATATTATATTAATTATTTTATGAATATTAATTATTTGTTTATATAAATTTAATTATTCCAAAATCTGTAGAATAATTATGGCAACTCGATATGATTAAGCATTCCGCGCGATTCATTATTGTTTCTGGAAATACGAGTAAATCATGGACGTGAATTATAATTTACAGTGGATTTTTGTGAATATTATATCAGAAGAAGATGCAGTGAAATTTTTTCGGTAATTATGTGTTTTAAGTAACTCAGTCATTTTACACACCAAAATACATTTTTCTAGTAGTATTTGATGTGATTTGTTCAAATATGACCTCCATTTCCGTCGGAAATGAGATCCAACAAAGCTATAGTACTTTGAAGTTTGGCCCATTTTCAAGGGAAATGGAGGTCAAAATCTAAGCAAAACACCTCAAATATTACTAGGAAAATGTATTTTGGTATTAATTAACCTAACCTAACTTTACCTAACATGAATATGTTATTACATTATCATTTGTATAATTTAGGTCTCGGGGGTACGGGGGCGGAGCCCCCGTAAAGATCACGCATCACAAATTGATCGATTGAACGACATTTTAGCGTCGGAAATTCAAAAATAAAAAATATAACCCGATACCGATCAATTTGTGATGCGTGATCTTTACGGGGGCTCTGCCCCCGTACCCCCGAGACCTAAATTATACAAATGATGCGAATTTATTTGGCGGAAGCGTAATGAAAACGAAGATATATTTAGAAAAATATTAAAGGATATAGCTGATTTCAAATAAATATTTCCCTTTCGTACGTCGTATAAAGTAGTTCGTATTTAAAATCTTTTTTTTCGATATTTTCCTTTCATTTCTCTCAAAAAAGAATGTTAGATTCGTATTTAGCACACAAAAAAGTATTACTGGTGAAAATTTGGTTAAAAAAAACCGCCTGCCGCCAAATGGAAAAGATCCCTAAGCATTATGCTTATGCATTATGCTTAAAAATAGTTAGAAGTTCATTGCTTAGTAAGCAATGAACTTCTAACTATTTTTAATCCTGGAACGCATAGCGGGGTCCAATGGGATCCCGCGATGCAGATTGTTTGATTCGCCTCTGCAGTCTAGGGTTACGGCATTTCAAAATATTTTAAGAGCAGTTAGTTATGTAATAAAATAATGCATTAGTAATTTCCTTTTAATCCTACTTTGCCATTTAGACTGGTTTTCTAAACTGGAGTATTTATTGTCTGAATACAGCAAACACGATATATGAAGCTGCTAGAATTTATTGTAACCATGTTACAAGGCCACTTCCCGAAGATCAACGAAGTTAAGCGACATTGGGTCTGGATTTTAGTTGGAGTATTTATGAGTCCATTCACATTTTATCGGTAAAATAAAATTTTCATTTTTTCAATTTTTTTGTGTGAAAAGTCCCGCAGCATCTGAAAAGTATGTTCCCAAAATAGGGACGTTTGACAGTAAACGGTAAACGTGAAATAGACCAACCAGCTAGCCGACAGGCAAGACTGGTATCACTGAGTAAAAAGATCAGAAAGGTCAATTTGAAAATTTATTTGTTTGATTTAATGAGTTTGGGTAATTTGTTTAATCTGAAGAAAGTAAATTCTGATTGAAATAAGATAAAAGTAATTCAGTATGAAGTAAATTGTTTCATAATAGCGAATAAAGCCGGCTTGTTCGTCTCCTAAAATTGGCTATTATTTCACAAAGCCCAGATAGTAATTTCTTGTTTTTAGAAATTTTTGTTTGTAAGCGAACTTTTTCCAACTTGTTATACCTAGTATTTGATACCTGTCTGAAACTTACGAGTTCGACGTTATTGAAGTTTCCTCTGAAACAAAATCATGCGTGCAGTTGCAATGGTGAATAACAACAATACCAACAACGAGAATAAATGTACTTCAAAGCGACTGTTTAAACATTTCCCATTAATTATGTATACACTAATGAAGTGCTTTGAGAGTGAAATGAATTTTAAACACGTATGATTTAAATGTAAATTACTTTACGATATCCGCGAACTTCTATCGTTCGATTCAGCTTTCCCAAACTGAATCCATATAAATGTTTAGCATATTTTAAGAATCGACGTCTTTGTTCAGCAAGAATTGAGTTAAATTTCTATATTCGGCCACTCATTTAACCCTTTCTCATTTGGAGAAATCGAGCTTGCTCATTCTTTCTCTTTGATTTTACATTCAACTTTACTGGTCATAACACTGTGTCACAATGACTCTGATATTGCGATCGCAGAGGAGTAAATTTCACTCGTTTTGTAAACGTGATGACGTATAGATTTTGATAAAAGTAGGTGTACGCAGTTGCTTTGAGGACAAAGGAAAAGCGATGCTTTGGGTAAAGAAAAGAAAAAATGTATAGGGCCTATTCACAGATTCCTATTAATTTCTTTACATTTCTTTCTTTGTAGAAAAATATTTGTCTCTCTATTAATCTATCTATCTCTTTACCTATTTATCCATCTGCTAAACGAAATGTCATATCTCCGTATTATAACTCAAAGTTGTATGAATAATAATGAATGACTTTATCTTTCAATAATGAAATGAAATGAAAATGTTTATTGGCAGACCATAGTCCATATGACAAATATAATACAATAATACGGCAGGACTTTTGGATAGCTTGGATAATCGGGTTGGTTTATTTTTTAATAATAATAATAATAATAATGGCAGCAATAATCTGCTCAAACAACCATGAGGATTAATAGGCTGTTAATAGTTTTATATAAAGTAAGATTAATTAGAAAGTCATATGAAGATATTCACGAAATTCGTGATAGTTCAGATCTGACTCTTGTGCAAGAACTATGTTGGTTACAGTATTGAACAAGAATTAAAATTTCTCCCTAGGATTTGTGATAATATATCATGCATCCTTAGCAGTATGCTTACCTAACAATCTGCTATATTGTAGGCCCTTTGATGCCTGACTAATTCCAAAATAAGTATATTCATATTTAATGGGACTTTTCCGAAATTTGGACTGTTTCCTATTTTTTTTAAAATAAGATACATAATGTAGATATTTACGCTGATTTCAAAAATGTAAGTCCTTTTTTGGAGAAATTATTATTTTAAAAGTTACACGGTGTTCTAGTTTACGTATAGTTACTATTTTAAAAGTTACATGGTGTACTAGTTTACCTATAGTTACTGTAGAAAAATCTTTTGCACATTGGCCACAACACAGTTGTAGACTTCAACAACTACTTAAGAGAGGTAAGTAACGTAACCTAACCTAACCGAACCTGACACAAGGCGTTGATTGATACTTACTTGTGCGAATTCATGTGAGGACAGAAAAATAACGGTCGAAATCTATTCACACAAATACTTAGTGACATAAGCTAATATTACTAAAGAATACAATAACTCTTGTATTAGTTTTCAGTTGTATTGTTATAGTTTTTGACCTAATACAAAATTACAATAACAAACAACTTTTGAACCGCTCATTTCTCCAAAAAAAGACTTACATTTTTTACATCAGCGTAAACATCTACATTAAATATCTTATTTTCAAAAAAATCGGAGAGTGTCCAAATTTCGGAAACGCTCCTATTTAATTTTAACAAAATTCTTTGTTCAAATTAAATAAATAGTTTGCTAAAATAAAGAGAGAAAATAATCGAAACTAAGAAAACAAATTATTTTTATTTCATTAAAAAAAAAATTATTTTGAATTGTTCAAATACGTGAATTTTGTTTAAAACAAAAAGAAAATTCGCTAATAATAAACAAATTCTTTGTGTAGTAACAAATTGTTATGTAAAACAACAGATACTTCTCGCAGATTTTGCTTGAGCAACTAAATATTTGTTTCCTGCACCAGCTTCTAAACAGCAAAATTCCCTTTAAAACACGAAACAAAAAATTTGTTTATCTAAAAATAAACTGAAATTTGGTTCCACACATGTGTTTTGGTTTGACTCAACAACGATTTTCACTGCGCTCAAGATAAATGAGGAACGTGAAACACTTCTAAATTATATTACAGATTGTTCAGACTATGTGCTACAAACCAATAGGAAAGGATAGTTTTGACAAGTCCTTAAACGAACTGTGCTGCTAACATGGAGTGTGTATATATACACATATATATATATATGTATGTGTGTGTGTGTGTGCGCGGTGTGTGGGTGCGTGTGTAGGTGTTTCCTCAAGTGAGGCACCACGAGCATAATAAACACGCATACACTTAAATAACAAGTCGCTTGCACTTACCCGAAATCATTACAGCTTATTTGAACGTCCAAGATCAACGGGGAAATAATGTATCTGAATATCGTATATAAAGAAGTCTTCATTGGACATTGTTCGAAAATCATGAACGAAATAAACCATGAAAGCGTGTCCACAATTTATATAATTTTTTTTATGAAACTTGAAGAAAATTTTCTAATTAAAGACGGGACGGGAAACCTTAAATTTAGAATAAAAACGTCAGCCACCAAACGAACCTTTCTCAACATTTAAATATGCAGTGGAATCATATTTCTAAAGAGAACAGTAAAAATGAAGGTATAGTGCTTAAAAAATAAAACTGCTTTCAAAGTACCTATAATAGAGTAATTAGTGTTAATTGTACCTCACTCATTATCACGTGTCATTTGGCCTTTGCACCCACACCATAAAACGAGAAGCAGAGAGCCGAAATCAAAGTCCAGACTTTTCGGGACGCTTGGACGCTACGTTTGAAAGATTGGAGGTCATGGACAGGGGGAAAAATGGATTGAAGAAGGTTGCTCTAGAGTTGACAGGTTAAGTAGATGAAAGACTTAAAATACCGATTAACCCTTGCATTAGAGAGTTGTATGTATGTATGTGATTCTATTTATTTTCATCACTTAACCCTTTATCGCCAAACGTTTTGCGTAGGGTTGAGTCTAAATGCGTGTATCTGAAACGTTACGTATTCGACGCACAGTGCGGTAAAGAGTTAATGATGAAAATCCATACACGAAGCGCAATTCAAATTCCTTAAAATTTTGTCAGACAAAAGATATAAATGAAATTAAGGAAAACCTTAATAAAACAATACACTAAATTTTTTAGGATACTTTTTTGGGATTCCCTAAAATTAAGGAGGGTAAACCTCTCAAGTCCATAGTTTCCTCAACAAAGTTTATGCGCAGACCTTGCAGTTGACCGATATGGTTAGCAAAGCATTTAACAGAACTAGGAAACGCCTCTTGTTCTCGTATAGGCAATTATGCATTCGTTAAAACCTGTCAACAAAATTAGGGGTTCGAATATAAAATGTTGTTGTTTGATTTGATTGTTTAACTTCCTTCCCAACATTTAAGGTCATATGACGGAGGGGACTTACGACTTTATGTAGGACCACGGGTCGCTACATAATCTGGAGGCGGAGGACGGTCTCCCAGCCAACTATTCTCCAGACCCAATGCTGCTTGATCGACGGGAAGCGGTATTACGACATTGGCCTCGAATATGCAAGGAAACTATCCCGTTAGCTTTGATGTTGGTAGCTTATTCTTATTTGCTGAGGTTCCCGTACAAGTGCACAATGTACATGGTATACTAGAATGTTTACCTACGATATTTGGATGACCACAAACTTCCAATTCTGTTACATAATTCCCCCAAGTTTGGTTGACAAATTTTTGTTCAGTTATTACTTTACCTTTTCATTTTTTATCGGTAAGCGCCTCCTTCCTCTTTTATAATTTTTTTCCCCTCATATTTCACTTTTTCTCTTTATTCTTCACTCATTCATTACAGTAATATATTCATTTTTTAGTACTTCACTCGTCATCCATCACATATTTTTTTAAGTGATGATGTATATTCGGTTTCAATGACCTCGATGTTGCGGCGAGCGGCGACAGAGGGATTATGTCAAACCAATCAATTTTAGACGATTCTTTGGTTGTAGTATGTGTGAATGTGTTCACTTATTTCCAGTCTATATACTGTATATGGAATTTCATGACACCTTACTACCTTCATTTATCTGAATTTTCACCTTTATATCGTTCAAATGGAAAAATAAACGAATTAAATTTTATGGTGTTTAAATGTAGTGGTATACATGAAAAAGAAATTGTAATTCTCCTTTTACAGAAACCCAATTAATAGTAACTCGCATTTACGCTTGTTTCTCAAACTATGCCGAATATATTAAGAAGGAAATTCTTTCAACTTTTTCCCCTAGAGCTTTCAGGACATGTTCTCAAAGCTTCAGTAAAATGTGAATTCAATTTTAGTTTTAAAACAAGTGGTAGCTCGCTATTACTCGCTATCGCCCTCCGGGCAGGTAGCAGTATATGTCACAGTATATGGCACAGCTAGCTGTATATATGTATATGTATATTGGTACTTACATATTATCGGGACTACCAAACTGTTTATTATGTATTTTTGCTCTCGTCATTTTCGTTTTCGAAGTACTTACACTCACTTTTATAGAAAAGAACGCAGCAATGGAAATCTTAAGCTTCATGTCCCAACCCAATGTATCAAGATTTGTGAAGCTTAAGGTTTTCATGGCTGCGTTCTTTTGACCGAAAACTATTGATTCCTCAGTAATTGGGGGGCCTGCAAATAGCTCGTGTTCGGCCGCGGAGTGACCTAGGACCGGGAAACTTGACAGCGCACATCGGTAGCTCATAGGTTATTAGTTGGTGGTGGTTGCAGAATTTTCCGATGTGCCGTTTAGTCTGTGCACGGTTCCGAAGAAAGCGGACAGACACACAGACACATTTTAGCTCAATAGTATATAGGATAGTTTCCTACAGACATTCTGACATTTCGTCGTTTGACTGTGGCATTTGCACAAAGGATCGGACGTGTTAGCTGTGATCCAGTGAATTGACTTTTGCTCTCTAGTGTTGATATTATTACGCTTGTTTTATTTATTTATTGCTGTTTAGCTTTCGGTTATTACTTTAGCTTTTGCCCATTTGCACTATTTGTGGTGAGTTGAGCCTCTTCACTGTCAGGCTTTGCCTGTTTTTCTATTGTGAGGTTGGTGGTTGGGCTTAGGCTTTTGGCCTAGGCCCGACTTTTCTCTGCGCGGGTTACGCATGGGTGATAAGTTGAAAAACTGTACTTCTGCCAGCAAAAAGCGTAAAAATCAGCATGACCAAAACAGCTCGACTGCACTTGATGGGGACCTAATGGATTTGAGTGAAGTTATCAGTCAGACAGAGGAAGCTGTTCGAGATTTTCCTACGGGGCTCGTGTCTCCTGGTCAGGGAGATGCATCCTCAGGTTCTACGAGTGACTCCTCATTGCCTACTACTAAGATTTCTCAACCTACTTTGACTCCTGATCATGTTTCTTACTTGTATGTGGCGAGTAAAGGCTCTACAACCCTCACCCGTCTAAACCCTTTTGGACTTAAAAAATCGATTGAATGTATTTGTGGTGGACCTGTAAGGTCTGTCACCTACTGCCGTTCTGGTAGCTTGCTAGTCCATACTTTCAATGCAGCTCAAACTAGGGCTCTTTTGAACGCGACTACTTTTCTTAATAATGTGGCAGTAGAAGACTCGATTGCGAAAAATCTGAACACTACTCAGGGTATTATTTATGCTCCAGAATTGTTTCACATGAGCACAGATGATCTATTACTAGAAATGAAATTGGAGAATGTAATTGGCATTCGACGACTAAACAAGGGTAGTGATAAAACTCCTACTAGCCTTTTAGTCCTTACTTTTAGGGGTGCCACTCGTCCTGAATATATTCACTGTGGCTATCTCCGGTACCATGTTGACCCTTATTATCCTAACCCCTTGCAGTATTTCCATTGCCTCCGTTTTGGACATGGTGTGCGTAATTGCACAAATAAAATTTCTTGTGCTAAGTGTGCTGAGTCTCATGACACTCGATCTTGTCAGAAAGACTTGGCTTCATATACCTGTGTTAATTGTAAGGGATCACATTTAGGTTCTTCTAGAGTTTGTAGCCATTGGACACGTGAGAAAGAGATTGTCAAGGTAAAGGTGGATAATCATGTTACATTTACTGAAGCCCGTAAGTTATATACTGCTAAGATGGGTCCATGGTCATCTCAGTCTGTCTCTTATGCTGAAGTGGGTCGAGGGTCTCCTTCATCTTCGAGTAAGATACAGACTTCTGGGTTGCCAGCAGCAGCTTCTGGTTCTGTGTCTAATTCCCAGCCCATAGAAACCAAGTTTTGTGGTACACAATGTTCATTCCTTGATTTTGACCAACCCTCCTCAGACTCTGCTTTGTCACCAGATATAGAACCACTTCATAGTACAGGTAGTGCTGGATAAAAGGAAAACTTGATTCTAGTAGTGATCGTCCTAGGTCAAAAGGTAGACTTACTGGGATAGCTCATCCTGTGGTCCCTCCTGTAGATGATACCTTACTTTGGAGGTGCTTATTGGAGTTTAAGTCACTCATGGCTAAAAATACAGCTCCACAGACTATGGCTCAAAAAATGTCGCAATTCTTTGCAAAGAATGGTTTTCAAAAGACTGCAGTTGATCCTAGGGATGGCTTCCGGATATTATTTAATAGCACAGAGTCACAGACTAATGTTCATAGACACTGTTTGCTTTTGCTTCCCCTTATCCTTTTACATCATGGCTTTATCCATCTTCCAGTGGAATGTAAGGAGTTACAGGAGACGATTGCCTTTTATACAGCAGTTATTGTCACGGTATTCCCCCTCTCATCCTTGCTTTTCAAGAAACTTGGCTGGATTTATCCCATTCCGCAGGTGTCAAAGGTTACAGTTTGCTCCGGAAAGACAGGGGTCCCCATGGGGGTGGTGTCTTACTGGGGATTCACAGCTTCCTTCCTTTTACTCCAGTTCCTCTTGATATTGATATTGAAGCAGTTGCAGCAACAATCCACACTTCCTCTTTTGCTGTTACGGTTTGTACTGTATATTTTCCTCCAGGTCCTCCCTTCTCTACAGCTCTATTACACAGACTGCTTCGTCTACTTCCTGCCCCCTTTCCTTCTAATAGGAGACTTCAATGGTCATCACCCCCTATGGGGTTCCCCTTCCAGTGACCAGCGGGGCTCCACCATTGCAAACTTCATAGATGCCAATAATCTCTTTCTATTTAATGATAGTTCCCCTACAATCCTCCATAGTTTCAGTGGGTCCTTCTCGCATTTAGATCTATCACTTTCTACTATGGACGTGTCTCATGTATTTGGTTGGGAAGTTTTGGGTGATCCTTGTGATTCTGATCATTTTCCCATTCTTCTCACATCTCAGGTACTGTCTGTGGGCTCAAAACGCTCCCTATGGAAACTAACAGAGAAAGGTCTGCATAACTTTCATGCTGCTTTGACTTTGCCACATCCTGGAGATGATACCACTGTGGATGAAGACTGCCATACATTAACTCGCACAATTCACCATGCAGCTCAAGAACATTTCACTCTCACTTCCAGCACGTTTAATACTAAATATCATGCAGTGTGGTGGAATGATTTGTGCCAGCGGGCTGTTAGAGTAAGAAAGATGGCTTATAGGTTATTTAACAAAATCCTGTTTTACAGGCATATATCCTATACAAAAAGGCTAGAACAATTGCTCGGCGTACAGTTAGATTAAAAGACTGGAGAGAAAACCTCCTGCATATCCTATTGTTTTGCGGGATGGCAGTAATGTCATTTTCCAGCCCCAGCTAGTTGGTAACTCCTTGGCTGCATACTTTGCATATATCAGTAGTAAATCTCATTATATAGCACAGTTCCTTTCTAGAGCAGCAAAAGCTGAACTCATCCCTATTGATTTTTCTACAAATGTAGCACTCCATTATAATAGTCCTTTTACTCTGCTGGAATTGGATATGGTCCTCTCTAAGCTAAAAAATACCTCCCCTGAGGAGGATATGATAGTGCACCCCTTCCTCACCAATCTTTCATTTTCTAACAGGCAAGTTTTATCGGCCTTTTGTAACAAGGTTTGGATGACATGCTCTTTTCCACATGTTTGGACTTCTGCTTTGCTGGTGCCCATCCATAAGTCTGGTAAAGCTCGTACTGCTGCGGGCTCATATCGCCCCATAGCTTTGACTAGCTATCTGGGTAAAGTACTTGAAAGGGTGGTGCTACATCGTCTTTACTCTATTCTATTTTTTAAACTGGACAGCTTTCAAAGTGGTTTTCGCCCTCACTTTTCTACGATGGACAACCTGGTGAGGCTTCAGGGATCAATTAGAGTCTTTTCTTAGAAATGAGTATATTTTAGCAGTATTTCTTGACATTGAGAAGGCCTATGATACTGTCTGGCATGACTCCAGATTCCTGGGATCTTGGGAGCATTGCTCCAGTAAATTTGACCATGAGAAAAAGTAAATTTGGGTTTGGGTTTTGTTCATCCGCTAGACGTTATGCAATTTTTTTGCGTATACGTTCTTGTACAAACCAATTTTTTTAAATTACAAATTTAGTTATTTTAAGTTTAGTTGTTAATTCCATATTTAACAATTATTTTTATTTTTGTTAAGCTTCAATGTTTTGATAATTAAAATTTTATTAAAACGTATATTTTTTTAATATAAAATTATCAGGATTGGACTATGTTCCATTGATCTCGGCCAGGTTTGATAAATTGGCCAGATAATTACTTGTGCGGTTTTAAGTAATCCACCATGACTCTAGAATTGAAAAGTTTAGTTAAGTTTAAACTTACTTTTACTTACTTTAACTTACCTACTTTTACTTACTCTTCCTTACTTTTACTAAGTTTAAAGCACTTACTTTCATTGTACTATATTTACTTACTTTTACTCACTTTTACCATACTATATTTACTAACTTTTACTTATTTTGTATTTTTTCAGGTAGTCAATAATCAATAATGGATCCTAATATTGATGAAGTTGGAGAGAAAAGTGAGGGTGTTAAAAGGGGTTACTTTTGTGGTCAATGCAAGAACAAATATTCAAAGAAGCAAAACTGGGAGGAACATTTTAATTCCAAAAAAAATATTTGTTACAATACAAGAGGTCCCAGAGTTTGGGCCCACAGCTTAGATATTGCAGTAAAGAAATACCAGGATGAAGTGCAGCAAAGAGATACGGCAAAGCAGTCATTTAGTTTGTTCACAAAATGTGCTAGTGCTAGACCTCAGAAAAATGAACCAACTTCATCAACTGCTAATCTAGAAAATGAAACTTTTTCACTAGATGTTTCACAGACTGAAGAAAGTGCTTCTCCTCCACCTAAGAAACAAAAGGTAAGTGAGGAATCTGCGCATCAGACTAACAAAACTGCTTTAGAGGAATTTGAAAATTCCCAAATCCAGAAGACATTGAATGCAATTTTGCGCCTAACAAAAGAAACTCACCAAGCTGTTGTGGTTAATAAAGAGAAGAGTCAAAATATGCCTTCAAGTTCAAGTGTTGCATCCAAATCTAATAAAGCAAAAAGCAACAAATTTGACATTTCCATAGCCCATTTAAGCAAGTGTAAATCAATACAAGAAATCCTGAACAATGATTTGATCAAATCTACATTCAAATTGGTGGAAAAGAAGGATCTAGGGCATGCTGATGATTCATTTTCAGTACCAAGTGATATAATGGAAAACATTGCAAATAGTGACACTAATATGCCTGATGTAGATATAGCTGTTGAGGATGAAGATGATGATAATCAAGAAGATATTGATGATGCTTCTGATGATAAAATGTTTACATTATATTGCATAGCTTGCACAGACCCCAAAGCATGTGCTTCAGACAAACATTCTAACATAAAAGGTTACTTCAATGTTAAAGATTTAACCTATGTATGCAAACAAGGAGAAAATCAAGAGAGATGGTTTAGAAATCTGAAAACCCACCTGAAGAGACATTTAATTAAACTTCAGCATCATCAAAGAGCTGCTGTTTATGAAGTGATGAAAACATCTTCTCGGAACACTACTAAACGCATAGAAGACTTATGTGGCAACATCTTATACTACATAATGAAAACAAACACTGCATGGGCTCTATATCCAGTACTTCTAGCTGTATTACATAGGTCAGGTTGTGAGGTTGGAAATTTGAATCATAGCACACATGCGTGCGAGACAATTTGTGAGCTATTAGATAATCAACTTAAAGAACAAACTGTAAAGTGGTTCTTAGAACAAACTTCAGTAACAATAACAGCTGACATTGGAACAATTTTGGGATTAAGCATGCTAGTTGTATTAGTTATGAGTGAAGAAGATAAGACTGTAAAACTTGCTGGGATAAATTTAGTACGCAGCAAATCAGGAGTTTATTTGGCCAATGAAATTTTTGATGTGTTGAAGTCTCCTAATCACTTGAAACTATCTGAAGAAGCAATTAAATCCAAGGTATCTGGAATGGTTGGAGATGGGGCTTTTTGTAAGGACAACGAGCCATTTAAAAACGAAATGAAAAAGTTGTTTGGAGAAAATTTCAAATTTCGATGGGACTTAATGCATCTTGTGAACAGAGCCCACGTTGATGCATTGAAGAAAATTTGTAAACTAAGTGAGCTTTTAGACTTTATTCAGAATCACTTCAAATCTGAGATCAGGCCTTGACTATACCAATATGGTTCTTGACAATATCATTGGTTTTAAGAGACCAAAACTCAAATCTGATACTCGCATGGTTAATTACGAATTTGATCAATTTGACAGATTTGTGGAAAATTGTGTGTTTTTGATCAGCCACAAGAGAAAGAAATTAGTGCCAAGTTCTATGTATTGATTTCCTATGTAACAAAGATTATGTTGCAAGTAGCTCAAAAAACCACAGTTAGTGCAGAATTTGTAGAAAATATATTTTATAAAGAAGGAGGGAAAACTGTTATGTTAAGAGTGATGGAAACAATTTCCAAATTAGCTAATGGAGGAAATGCAAATGATGTAGTTTCTGAATTTAAGCACGATACCACAGGGCAGCAAAAGGAACTAACAGCTGAGGATTACATCCTAAATGAAGTTTACAAATACATCAAGAAACGTTCCGATTACTACCAGGTTGCTGAAGTTGCTAGACCATCCAGAATCAGATCTGAAAGTAGTTTTACAAAAGACTCAGTGATAAATTGGCTGACAGAATATATAGAACAGCTGTGGAAAGGAATCACAGAGAGATTAAAGCATTTTGATAAAGATGGATCAACTGCCTGGAGTGAAGCACCAGCTGAAGGGACATTCTCCATTCTTGGTTACATTGTTGAACACAAAGGATCCATTAAGCCATCTCATTTGACTAAGCTGTGCAGAATTGTGAAGGAGGGTCCAGCTCCAGGCACTAGATCTGCTGTAATGATCACACAGAAAGCCATTGATCAGTGGCCAAGCATACATGGCGGTAAATTCACAACAAATGCCTACATGCAAGGTCTAACATCGTCCACTGTTGCTGCTGCAATGAATAAATAAACTTAAGGTGAGTTATAAACTGTACATTATTGTATTATTATGTTTAGCTAAAACAATTTGTAATTGGTATGTCGTCAATTCAAGAGTTTACTCTCATTAACCTATCTAGTAGTGTAAGGGGAAAAAAAGTAAATTCAGAGCTGTGCTCCAGTAAATTTTTTCAAATCTGGAGTCATGCTGTCTGGCACTATGGTTTACTCTCTAAGTTGTATCATTTAGGGTTGCGGGCAATCTACCCATGTTTATCCAAAACTTTTTGCAGCATAGACGCATACGAGTATGAATTGGATCCTCTCTTTCAGATGTTATCATTTGAATGCTGGAGTTCCACAAGGTAGTATCATCAGTCCCCTTTTATTTAATGTCATGATTAATAACTTATTTCAGGGTATGGGCCCTGCTCTTAACTATTCTCTGTATGCAGATGATGGGGCATTGTGGGTATCCCATGTTGACATTCATGTTGCCAAGGCCATTATGCAAAATGCTCTACATAGGATTACTAATTGGTCACAGAATAATGGCTTGCACTTTTCTCTTGCCAAGTCTTCATGTGTCATTTTTAGTAAGCGGCCAGTTCCCCCTCAACTCATTCAACCTCTTGTCTTGCTGACAAGCCAGATTCCTTTTGCCTCCTCTCATAAATTTCTAGGTATTACATTTGACAGAATTTTGACTCGGAATCCCCATATTGCTTCCCTTGTGGAGCGTTGTGAGGGTGTCTTTAATATCATGCGGTATTTGTCTAATAGAACATGGGGTTCTAAAAGGAAGACTCTATTACAGCTTTAAAAATCTCTCATCCGGTCCAAATTAGATTATGCTTCATTCCTCTATGATACAGCATCCCCATCACTACTTGTAAAACTAGACAGAATTCAGTATAGGGCTATTCGTCTGGCTATTGGAGTCCTCAAATGCACCAGAGTTGACACCTTAAATGAAGAGGCTTTTCTCCTTCATCTAAGCCTCCGTCGTCAGCAGCTGGGTATCAACTATGGTGCCAAAGTGTTGTCATATGACCAGCATCCCATCCGGCCTTTCTTTATAGATTTCCATATTTACCAGTTTTACAGGTTCCGACCCCACCCACTTCCCTTCTTGGCCGGTTTCAAGATGGATTGACTAAAATGAGCCTTTCTTCAGAGGATATTGCTACAAGTTCCCTATCACTAATTACAAATTGGGTTCCAGTAGATGTCATTTATGACCTTAGATTGTCTTCTGCTTTGAAATCTATAACCTGTGCTAATAACTTTCAGTGTGAGTTTCTTTCATTGAAAGCATTATATCTAGATTTAGGTTACAAGGTTCTTTTTACTGATGGTTCAGAGTCCCCAACTGGAGTAGGTTGTGCCTTTAGTTTTGAAGGTACCTTGATGGGTTATAAGTTGCCACCTCATTGCTCAGTATTTACAGCTGAACTGTATGCCCTTTACAAGGCAATTTATTTTGTTTCTGTAAATTCTACACATCATAAGTTTCTCATGTGTTGTGATTCTCTCTCAGTTCTACATGCTTTGAAGTCAGGAAATACTTCTCATTTTCTGGTCAATAGAATTATTGTCTTGTTAAGATCTATTCCACACTACAGTTTTGTTCTTTTATGGGTCCCTGGACATGTTGAAATCCTGGGCAATGAGGTGGTGGACTTGGCAGCCAAGTCTGCTGTGCACTCAGGAGAGGCAGTTGGCCTTCGACTCTCCCTGCCTGCGATTCGGAATTTGACAGTCTCTTGTGTGCGCAGCGGGTGGCAGTGTCAATGGAATCATAGCAATAGTTTTCTCAGCGACGTTAAACCCCTTCTTCAGGATTGGGAACATACATACAAAGGTAGCCGAAGGGACTAGACTGTCCTAGCCCAGCTCAGACTAGGGGTGTGTCTCCTGACGCATGGGCATTGTTTTAGTGCCTGTCCCATTCCTTCCTGTCTCCAGTGTAATATGACTCTCACATTGAAACATATTTTTATTGATTACCCAGTTTTTCTTCACTTCGATCTAATATTCATTCATTTTGTACTGCAGAACAGCTTGATTTCACCCTCTCTACTGTCTTATCTTGCCTTGTGCCTTCCAAGCTCATTTTAGATTTCTTAAAGTCAGTCAATTTATATTCCTCCATCTAATCTAACAATCAGCCTCTTATGCTCAGCTAGTTTTTCATAAAGTACCAGTACTATCCTTTACTATGACTTCATGCTTCACTAGTTAGTAATACTAGCAGGCCTCATCATCACTTTCCTGTGATCTGGAGCCGGCCCTTTGTAGATAGAATTTCTTTCTTTGCAGGTGTAAATGACCTGAAGTGGTTGAACGCACCATAAACAAACCTATAATAATAATTTCGTCCTTTGGCCTTTGCCCATATCGGATGCATTTTCACAGTTCCTGAAAAACGATTGAAGTCTGTCTATCTTTTGTTTGTATCTGATTGACTGAAGTTTCTGGTTGTCTAATTTGCCTTTTTATTAATATTTTGCTCATTTGATATTTAAATTATTTTATATTAATATTTTAATTAGTCAAGTACTGAATGTGAAATTTATCATTTATCATTGCATGCGAGTGCACAATTTGTTACAGTTTATTATTATCAGTATTTCTGTTCTATTAATATATATATTTACACAAGAAATTTAGAATCTTTTTTAATTGTTTATTATTATTATTATTTTCGTTTTATTTACATATTTAATAATTATTTCATAGGAAATTTAAGATTTTTTTAATGCACTCACCATGTGGTTATTGTATGTCACCACTAATCCCCTAGCTAGACTTTTAGTTATCTACTAAAAAATTACAATTACGTTATACAATTAATAAAGGGAAATAGGCCATGATCGGAAATAAAATAGGTCTAAGGAAACGAGAATAAAGCCTAGGGACTGAATAGGCCTAGGTAAAACCCTACTGTTGTTCCTCAATGATTACCCTGGAGGTTAATTGAATGAATTTACTGGCATAAGTTCATTTTAAAAGTAAGCCGCTTTTCGCACGGGCTCGAATAGAAATATTAAAATAAAAAGGACAAGGGAGGGCAAGATCTTCTGATGGACTGGTTTCGACTAACTTCTTCCTCTGCTTGACTCTCTGACTGACTTACTAGATCTGACTCTTGCTGACTCTCACTGACTCTCCATCTGGATTTTTCATCTCGCCTTGGGAAAACAAAATCTTATGTCTTTTTTCTGTTTGATCCTGGAACTTACAAATAATTTTAAGTACATTATATTACGAGATTTACAAATTCTTAATTGCTTTATCGTATTTAATAAATATAATTAATGTATGTTACCTATTTGACAATATAAATGATTTTTATATTTATTTCAAGTACTATTTGAACACTAAGACTGTTTATGAATACATGGTTTGTTGAAATGGTGGTGTGGCATCACGTGACTGATATTTCCACACCTGATCAGTTAAACAAAAAAAACGTCACATGTTCCAGTACAAACAAGTTGAGACCTGTTCGGATGTTTTCGTGCAGGCAGTCACGTAGCTTTTCTGAGATTTACTTGAGGCCTACTTGGAATTTATATCCTAACTAATTTATGTTTTTCACTTATGTTAAAACTTTACTATATTTCATATTATTAATAAATTAACAATTTTGCAATCTCAACACTAAACTTAGAAAAATCTTACGCTGCTCGTTTAGAAATGTTAAATTTGTTCTCGCTTCTAAAGGCCATATTCAAGGAGATTTAATCCAGGTGTTTAAAATGATTAAAGGTTTTGATAATGTCGACGCCAAAAAATATTTCACTTTCACAAATGCAGATAGAACTCGCGGTAATAGTCTCAAATTAGTGGGTAAACATTTTAATTCTAATGAAGCTTAACATTTTTTCTTCAATCGTATAGTTAATTTGTGAAATGGATTGCCAGCAATTGTAGTTCAAAGTAATTCGATCGAATCCTTTAAAAAGATACTAAATGTTTATCTTGCTTTAAACCCTCACTTGGAAGCATTTGTTAGCGAATAAAAGTATTGTAGAATTTTCACTCGGATTCCCTCCTCTTTACTTTAAAATTTTCACTCGTCTTTAAATTTTCTTCCATCTTTTAACCTTCCTCTTTAAACAGACAGCCTCGTAGGGACCAGCCGGTCTGTTGTTGTTGTTTGGTGTCCTTTGTATTCCTTTTGTATGATTTAATGTCATTGCGGAACCAAAGCGCAGAATTCCAGAAAATTGTAACATGTGTTTGGGATTCATGCAAGTCCTCGAATGAATTAAAAAAAATAAAAATACTCCATTTTTGTACAGAACAAAAACAGAGAGAATAATTTAGCTTTAACGAAGATGGAATAATAAGTACTCGGAGGTAATACATAATTTATATATATAATATATATATGATGAATAAAACCACGAAGGAAAGGAAACACAAAATGGTGCTCAAGCGCTTTCGTCTAATGACATCGTCTAATGACATTCGTCTAATGACATCCCAAAGGAGTTGGGATGGAGAAGAGAAAGCAGACATGCTCGGATATAAGAATAAAAAATAAGGAAGAAGGAAAAAGCAGAAACTAAGGCATACACATTCATTCATTCATATCAGCATCTTGGTGGACCAGTACCCACCCAGATGGTTAAATTGCACACCTGCGGCGCTTCATACGAAATGTGTGGTGGTGCTTTCAGACTTTGTCAAAAATAAGAGACAGCGTCCCGAATTTACATACCTCTAACAAACCTCCTACATTTCACCCTACTTGCAGCCAGTTCTCGTGCATCACCCACTTCAAATCTACGCTTTCTCACACAATCATTCACCATGTCCATCCATCTTCTTCTCGCCTTCCCTTTACCTTCGCAAACACTCACTCTCTCTCCTCTATTATATATATATATATATATATATATATATATATATATATATACCTTTGATAACCTTTGGTTTGCTTCCGCCTGAATTGTTCATTCTGACGAAGGTCAAGCTTTTCACTCCACCTTAGACCTACAGTTTAACGTGAAATCCGAACCACGCTCCTCCAGCAGCCCAGCGTCTTAATCACTAGGCCACTCAGGGTACCCACTTATTTACCAACCACTTTCTTTATTGTGTGGATGAATAGCTGGGTTTTGCTGCGCGCCGGCTGCCGTCACCGGGTCTCGATCCCGGGCCGATGGATTAGTAGTCAGCGACGCTAACCACTACACCACCGAGGCGCATTGTGTATATATATATATATATAAGCAAACAACCACAGGGAAAAGGAAAAGGAAACACGAAGTCCGAGCGCTTTCGTGATATATTCACATCTTCAAGGAGAAACAAAAAATAGGCATAGTTTACAAAGTAAATGAGTTAAATACACAAGCAAAAAAATTCCCAATCGGCAACTCAAATTAAAGACCATAAAACCCTCTAAAGATTTTTTCCATAGATAACATAATCTGTAGGCTACTAAATTACTGAATATAAAAGAACTATATAGATGAAATTAGACAAAAAACCAGTACAGAGAACAAAAATTATTATAACAGTTATTAGAACTAGTATTTAATTAAAGCAGGCAATTAAGTGGCAAGAATTTAATGAAAACAAAGGGAATGGTGCCATCGTCTTACAGAATATTCCAAAATTTCCACAAACAGTCTGAAAAAAATTGTTTTCCCAATAGCCAACCAGTTGAAAAGTCCAATAAACCACCAAGCACACAAAGATTAATTATATACGAAAGAAATATTACAATTAAAATGAACACATAAGAATGTTAACAGTTCTTAAAATAATATTACATTGGCCAAATTGGTAAGACCCTTGAGTTACGTATTAAGCAGCATCAATACAGTATAAGAAGTGGCCAGGAATCTAACGCCATTTTCATTCACGTAAGAGATACTAATCATCCCATTGACTGGAAAAATGCTTCCAAATTAAGGTTTAGTAAATCTATTGTTAGCAGAAATATACTTGAATCAAGTATGATCAAGAATAATGCGGACTTGGTCCTTAATATTAGCCCTGGGCTGTATAAATTAGACTCGTGCATTGTTAGAAAGTTGGCGAAGGGCCTATTGTTTTCTTGACCGCATTCTTGCCCCTTAACGCTTTGCCTTGGTTAAATAAATATTATTTTAAGAACTGTTAACATTCTTATGTGTCCATTTTAATTGTAATATTTCTTTCGTATATAATCTTTGTGTGCTTGGTGGTTTATTGGACTTTTCAACTGGTTGGCTATTGGGAAAACAATTTTTTTCAGACTGTTTGTGGAAATTTTGGAATATTCTGTAAGACGATGGCACCATTCCCTTTGTTTTCATTAAATTCTTGCCACTTAATTGCCTGCTTTAATTAAATACTAGTTCTAATAACTGTTATAATAATTTTTGTTCTCTGTACTGGTTTTTTGTCTAATTTCATCTATATAGTTCTTTTATATTCAGTAATTTAGTGGCCTACAGATTATGTTATCTATGGAAAAAATCTTTAGAGGGTTTTATGGTCTTTAATTTGAGTTGCCGATTGGGAATTTTTTTGCTTGTGTATTTAACTCATTTACTTTGTAAACTATGCCTATTTTTTGTTTCTCCTTGAAGATGTGAATATATCACGAAAGCGCTCGGACTTCGTGTTTCCTTTTCCTTTTCCCTGTGGTTGTTTGCTTATTAATAAGATCACGTGTTATTCTGTGATTTTAGTGCATATATATATAATTTTAAGTGTTGTCTCAAGAGAATGTCAATTTATTTGACGATAAATAGGAGAACTAAAGCTTGGATCATGCTTCAATAATTCACTGTAAATATTCGAAATTTCTTCCATCTTCAGTGTTAAGTTAACATTAAATATGGTTATTTTCTATCCATACAAAAAGAGATAGAGTTCAAATTAATCTACATTTTTACCAATTTTATAAAATAATAAAAAATTATTCGATTATGTGGAGTTACAATTATACTTAACAGTTAAGCTTAACCTTGGTAATTAACCCTTCAAATAAGGGAAGCGTACATTAACGTACATTTAACCCTTCCCCCGGAGCGGAAGGGTTAAAAGCTACGAACGAAGATTAGCAGAACTTGATTGATCTGTATTCGCTTGAAAAGAGAAATAAGAGATGCCACCTTATTAAAGACCCGATTTTAAGATAGATGTAATAGATGTAATAATGTAAATTTTGAGTATCTTTATAAATTAGATAATGGGAGCGTAACTAGGAATAGTAGCTTTAAACTTAAAGGTAGAATACAAGGTTCAATAGCGCAAAACTTCTTTTCCAATAATATCGTTATTTTTTGGAAGTCTTCTGCCGTAAGTCCTACAGAATGGCCACAAAGTCCGTTTACAGTGAAATTACAGCATATCTGTATGTTGCCCTTGTTTTTCATACAAAGGAGCTTTTTGGCCACCCTGTTGGTCAGTGGTTCCTAAACCTTTTGAGTCATTACCCCATTTTCACATGGATACCTTCATAATGACCCCCACCATACCTGTACCCCACGTAAAGCCAGTCCCAGTATTGCCATGTCGTTTATTTATGCACTTTCTGTACTTCAGAAGTACCTGCAAAGTACCAAATTACCCCACTGAAAAACCAAATTACCCGAATGGGGTAATTTACCCACAGTTTGGGAAACGCTGCTGTTGGTAGTACACCGGTTAACGTGTTTAAGAATAGATGAGGCGGGTATATTTTGCAAATCGAGTTCTGATCCTTAGTTGGACTCGGGGATGAGCTGGGAGAGAGAGCAAATGTGGAAAGACGAGTAGATGATGTTTCAGTAAAACGATGCTTTTTCTATGTAATAAATTAAAAAATATAAATAATCTTTCAAAAAAACCGCATGGTGTAGATTGCATTATGTAGTTTAACCCTTATTTGAAACGTTACCAATTTGTACCCGTCGTCCACAAAGGGTTTTAATTAATAGAGGTTAGGTAGGATAAGAGAGGAGAAGACAAATTAGTGTAGGTTAGGTTTGGTTAAGTTAACCTTTTAAGCGTCACTTTTATGCGCATCGATAAACGAGATAACTCGTCGATAACGCTTTAGAAGTTAATATATATTTCGGGCCATACCTTTTCGTCTTAATTCTACCTTTTACTATCTCGAATTTTCATGCGTGTTTGGGTAAACGAGACGATATATATGCATGCTGTGAAAATTATTATTTCTGAGTAAAAAGTTTACACTCGCGAAAGCGCGATCATGGTACGAAAGTTTTACCTGGAATTTTCAATGACTGTCCACTTTTATCTTTTTACTTTACTCCCTTCTTTGGCTGCCTCAGAGTGGATTAGCGGGTCTTTGGTAGCCTGAAACTTCTGTAATATATATATATATATATAAAGAGAAAGAGAAAAAATATCCTCCTTTGAAGTGGTGATGCGTGCGCAACAGGAAACGGAGGATTAAGAAACACAAATTTAAAATAATTTTTGCGTGTAAATGGTGATTGCGGACCTAAAAAGACTCGCGATGCGCCTGAAACGCCTCATTATAAATGTTTTGAGCGAGTGAGAAGAAAAAAAGATTGAGGGATATTCGCTCGAAAAAACCGACTGTTTTTTATGTTCTATATTTTAAAGTTTATATATTTGCCTATGTAATATATATATATGAAAATTATTTCACGAAAGTAACACGTGAAAAATATTTATGATGAATAAAACCACGAAGGAAAGGAAACAGAATGGTGCTCAAGCGCTTTCGTCTAATGACATCCTCAGGAACACATCCTGAGGATGTCATTAGACGAAAGCGCTTGAGCACCATTCTGTGTTCCCTTTCCTTCGTGGTTTTATTCATTATATAATATATATATATATAGGGCTACGTCATAACACCGCTTCCCGTTGATCAGCGAAGTTAAGCGACATTGGGTCTGGGTAGTAGTTGGATGGGAGACCGTCCTCCACGTCCAGATTATGTAGCGACCCGTGGTTCAGATCCCACGTAAAGCTGTAGGTCCCCTCCGTCATATGACCTTAGATGTTGCGAAGGAGGTTAAACAACCCCAATCATTATTATTATTATTATTATATATATATATATATATACACCTTGGTTACCTTAGTTTTGCTTCCGCCCGAATTATTTAGTCTGAAGAAAATCAAGTTTGTTGCTTCACTTTAGACCCACAACTTAAAGTGGAATCCCACACGGGTGGTCAGAAATTATAAAGTCCTCGCTCGGACTCGATCTCACGAACTTCCGATAAGCTGCCAAGCGTCTTAATCACGAGGCAATCCAGGGTACCTCTTTATCTACCAACGAATTTTTATTGTATGGAAGGATGAACAGCTTGGTTTGCTTGGCGCTAACTGCCGTCGTCACCGGGAGTCGAACCCGGGGTCGATCGATGCGTACTCAGCGATGCTGACCACTACACCACCGATATATATATATATATATATATATATATATATAATATAACACACACAGAGAGGAGAGAGAGAGAGAGAGAGAGAGAGAGAGAGAGGAGAGAGAGAGAGAGAGAGAGAGAGAGAATATGGGAACATTCAATTACAAAGGTTAAAATAGAACGTGTTGTATTTGGAAAGCGTTTTTAGGTCGTTATAAAGATGATTCATACTGTTGGTTCTCGTGATATATCGCCATTTACCTTGGTTGCCCGACTATACATCAGACTGCGGTCAAGGTGCAATGCAGATCTTGGTTTACAAATGAGCCAATACGTAACCTCCTCTCCAAAGAAATAAATCAGAAAGAAATCATTGGTGAGGATGCCCATCATTTGTTACGGAGCAAATCGAGAAAGACTTTGCTCTCTGGTACACGCACGAGGATTGAAGACATCGCGAGTAAAGTCAATTTGTCAGTTATAAACTTAACTTTATTTCTATAAAAAAACTAGGCTTCAAACCAGGCTTACAGCTGCGGTGGTTAACAGTAAAGCGCTGGTTAACATGAGTCGTGGAGGCGTTGTAGAAACACAGAAATTTGAAGGTTTGCTTTGTTTTATAACGAGATTCAGTTTAATCCCTTCGGATGGAATGGATAGACAAGGGTAGTGAAAAAAAAACTGATGAAACATTTTGAGAATCCATTTGCAGGTTACAGTTCAGCAAGATTTTAGCGTAATGCTATGTATGGACAACGGCTCGGTATACCTTGGGACAATGGAAAAAGTTTTGGGGGTACATTTTAATTCTGTTAAATGCACGTGCATGCTTGGCAATCATCTCGCTTCATTGCTCGAACAAGGTGTTTTGCAGCTAAATGCAGAAGGACTGTGCTAAAGTGTGAGACAAATGTGGCTGCCGGTTCTTCCCTGCGGTCCCTGCTGCAGTATCTGAAGCCCAAACATGAACCCCCATTAAACGCGACTGAGAGAACCTCGTTAATTTGTCAGCTACGAAATTGAGCAGTTCCTCTCCATGTGTGGCAACCGTAAACAAAACTTCAGCCGAACACTGATATTGGGAAACTGTAACCATGATACCATTTTACCATTTGCCTCTTTCCCAAGAGGAGTTTCATCCCGCGGGAATATATATATATATAATAATAAAAAAGGAGACCAAGGCCGCAGCATACAACATGACTCTAATATAGTTCCAGCGTTTCGAGGGATACAACCCTCATCTTCAGGGTAAATACTAAAATTCTAAAATTTAAAAGTTATTTAATAAATTTTTTTGTTTGTTTTAAAATTATTGCTTAAATGTGAAAATAAAATGGTCAGAAAGATAAATTATAAATTTAAAAAATTATAAAAAAAATTAGATAACTAAAATTTTAAAAATAATTATAAAATAAGAATTATGAAATAGAGGTCACATTAAAACGTTCTAAAAAGGTAAATTATAAATTCTAAAATTATAAAACGTAAAAATAAGGGATCACTTTAACATATTGCTTCCCAGTGTTAATCACTTTAACATATTGCTTCCCAATATTTAGGATAAGGAGTACGATAAAAAATGTTCGCTTTAATAAAGTAAAGTCATAAAAAGTAAATCATAACATGTTAAAGTATTAGATTGAAAGTAAATTTATTAGAATTGTTGCGCTATTTGGTCACACAAAGTAAAAAATGGATTTCGCAAGAATCGGTCACGCCACATCATTTGCCACGAGTTGAGTAATGAGTAACTCCTTTTTGCATCCTTTCATTTTCTTTATATATTTAATGTAGGTTAACTGAATGCCCGTTTAGGTCAACTGAATGCCCGGTTAGGTCAACTGTACGCCCTTGACGATTGGTTGGGTTAAGTTGTGATATTTTCGTTAAAACTAACGAAAATATCACGACTTAACCTAACAACTTGTTAGGTCAACTGTACGCCCTTGACGAATGGTTAAGTTAGGTCGTGATATTTTCGTTAGTTAGCCTTCTAAAGCTAACTAAAGAAGGCTGGGGGCCCTGATCTTCACGTGATCCAAACAGTGAAAGAAATAGGAAAGTTATGTTTTAAAGAAAGTTTAAGTTTAAAAATATAAGTGGATTCGAATAATCTAAGATCACTTTAATGTTCTTACCTACACTTAATGATCTTAAAATTATATGGTGAAAAGGGACTATATTAAAGTCATCCTGTATGTTGCGTCCTTTGTCTTCCTTTTCATTATACATTTAAGGTTTCCTAGAAATAAACCTATAAATTGTGTGTATATATATATATTATATATATATATAGGGTGAACCAAATGTAGGTGGACAGTAAATGATAACGTTTATTTTGAGAATACATATTTAATTTTTTTGTATACTATAATACAAAATAAAATTTAAATAAATTTAGTTATAATATTTAATATAATATAACACAAACACCATAGTTATAATGAACACCATAGTTATAATATAATATAACACAAACCCTATTCAACCTACTGTCCACCTACCTTTGGTTCACCGTATAAAATGATAATGGAGAACTAAAGTTTATATTACGTTTCACTAATTTGCATCAAACATTTCGGAATTTCTCCCATGTTCAGTGTTAAGTTAATATTAAATATGGTTATTTTATATACAGGGTGGCCCATAAGTCCCACTTGCTTATAATTAAAGCGAAAATACAAAAATCAAACAAAGTAAAAAGTTTACAGTAATATTCGTAATGATTCTGAAATATGTAAATCCGTTATTTTGCCAGCCGATGCGCGATACTTTGCATTTATCGACATTACATTTCACCTGTCATTTATTCGACCAGTCAACGATTTTATTGGAGTCACTTTAAAACGCCTCCCTGTCGAATCTGTTGTACGCTTTTATTAGCGCTCCGCTAAATGTTAAACGTGCTGTCTACACATTGACCTATCATGGTGAGATGTTCATTGAAATGAGTTTTAACCCTTCAAAATTCACCACTGAAACCAAGAACCATGTGGAATTCAATTTTATACAACATACAAAAAATGTGTTAGATTTGCGGCCACGTCAAACTTGATCGGCAATACTGTTGGTTTTCTCAGTTTTTTCCTAATCTCAAATTGGGTTCTAAATTCCTTCCTGAATATTTTTGACACTCTTTGGACAACTTCCATTTCCTGCGACAGTCCAGAAGAAAAAAATGTGTTCCTGAAGAGGGAACATGCTAACAACAGCTATGATAGGAAGCTCCCCTACTATGTTATTCCGATGTTGTATGAAATTGAAAAAAATATTGCACATTTGCGAAAAATGATCTGATTTAAAAAAAAAAAAAACATTTTATCGTGATTTTACTTTAATTTTTAGACAAATTTATTTCCGTAATTGTTTCCGACGTTCGGCACTTAAGACTTACTGGAGGTCATGCATGGTTGAAATTGGATGTATGAAAAGTTTCCCCATGATAAAGGTTATTGTCCGGAACTTTACGACATGTTTAATGGTTTGCAAAATGTGTGGTTGTAATCAGTTGCATACAAATGCAAATCTTTTGAGGGGGGAATGATTTTACAATATTACAACCCCCATCCCCCTATCCTATTGCATTTCTCCTTTTCTTCCTTCTCCTGGTCTTTATGCGCTGGTGATTAGTTCGCGGAACGCGCCGGAACGGCGTTCCGGTACCTTTTATTTCCTATTTTTCCCCTATTCTCTCGGGCTAACTTTGGGTGGATCTTAAGGTCTTTGTTAGCCTGTAACTCCCTGAGAGAAAACGTTTCATGGATTTTCTTTTTCAAAAAGTGTTAGACCAAATCCGCGGTGAGACTATTTTAGATTTGGTTTTAACTACTAATGAAAATTTAATTCAGAAAGTTTGTGTAATTTGCCATCAAAGCATGATACGTTTATCGGTTAATGTTAAAACTTCTAGAGAATTAAATCACTTTAAGGTGCCTGATTTCAGGAGAGCAAATTTCGACGAGTTTAGAGCTTCATTAGCCTAAGTTTAACAAATCGTGATGAACTGTTAGCAGAAGATAGTGTTCTTAGCATCTACGATAACTTTAAGCATCTATTCGTAGATTTAGATAAGCGTCATGTATCTCGGAGAGTTTAGAGTCAATACGTACGTCAATACGTCAATACGCAGCCTAAATGGTGGAATAGAAATATAGGAAAATTAATTAGAAGTGTTAAACGGGAACTTAAAATTGAAGTAGCTAATGAATGTGAAGAAAATCCATAACAAGTTTTATGATTGGGTCAGCAACAGAAATCCTTTGAGGTACAATATTAGACCACTGCTGGATTTAAGCGGTAACGTAATAAATAACTTGTAGGAGATAGCTATAAATTTAAATAACTCTTTCACATCGAGTTTTACAGTTGAGAACACATTTTTTATTCCGGAGGCTCCTAATATTTATTCAGTAACGTAAATGGGGGTCCATTGCTGACATAACTATTTACTCTGGAGAGATTACGCACTCTAGAGATGAGTTAAAAATTAATAAATCGCCTGGTCCTGACCGTTTTTATCCGAAACATTTATAAAGAGTTACAAAAAAATGTAATACTAGTTCAAAGTTTTAATAATTCCTTATCACAGGGGGTTGTTCCTTTGGATTTGAAATAAGCTAATGTAATTCCAGTCTTTAAAATAGGAGATAAGCAACAAGCGGGAAATTATAGGCCTATTAATCTAATTTCTATGATAGGAATGCTTTTAGAATCAGTTATTCGAGATTGTACAGTCGAACATTTTGAAAGCAATAATCTTAATGAGCAAAGTTAGTGTGAGTTTCGTCGAAATAAATCTTTGTTTAACGAATTTATTAGTTTTTTCATGACGTCATCGGTATTTACGATTGTAATAGAGCGGTAGATATAATATATTTAGATTTTCAAAAGGCTTTTGAGAAAGTTCCGCATAAGGCCAGTGGTTCCCAAACTTTACTAACTGTCGGAACCCTTACAGACTTGTTTTTATTTCGCGGAACCCCAACTATATATATATATATATATATATATATATATAATATATATATATATATATATATATATACGGGTGTCCGAGAATTATCTGTACAATTTTTGGCTGTTATTAAAAGTCAACCATGAAGTGTAGAAATTCCAGTGTTGTCCCATTTTACAGAGAATCTCATTAAGTTTTTTCTGATACCACGTTTTGACAAGTTTTTTAGAAATGTACGCGGGTGACAGACATTGATGATTTAAAAGCAAGAATCACAGCTGCTATTGAGCGAATTGATGTGGATATGCTGCAGCGTACATGGCAACATTTGGAGTATCGATTGGATGTTTTGCGAATCACTAATGGTGCACATATCGAATGTTTGTAACGTTACTTTAATAAAAGAAACTTTTGAAAATACAGTTTCTAAATAATCATGTTTAAGAATTTTACGTGTGTTATCAAGAATTTTATTAAAAGATGAAATTGTACAGATAATGTTCGGACACACTGAAATTTCTAAAAAACTTGTCAAAACTTGGTATCAGAAAAAACTTAATGAGATTCTCTGTAAAATGGGACAACACTGGAATTTCTACACTTCATGGTTGACTTTTAATAACAGCCAAATATTGTACAGATAATTCTCGGACACCCTGTACGTATTAGACTTAGAGCTGTAAAATATTTATTGAGCAACAAAACTTACAGATTTTAGTGATGAACACAATACAAATTTTTACACTGAAAACACTTAAGTAAATAAAGCCTATCAGAAATTAATTTGACAATGCACCACGCCAACGGCTATAGTTATACTGATTGGTTGACAATTAATTACGAAACAAAGTTCACATCAAATGAACTGGCAACTTAGAAAATTTTAATTTTAGCAATATATTGCTCAAAATAAATTACAGTTAAATTCTCACGAGTAAAATATATATATATTAAAATTTGTCATAAATAATATGACAAATTTTAAATACTACTATGACAGAATTTATATGATATTTATTTTAAAACAGTGCTAATAGAACCAGTCTCATAAAATCGTTAAAATTAAAATCTGCCAAATTACACTTTTGCAGTAGCCGAGTAGCGAAAATTTATTTACATATACTTAGCAGATTTTAATTTTAGCGAAAAATATTTAGTGATCCCAAATCCTGGACAATGGTGCCATTTCAAGTCAGAATAAGAATATAAAATATTATTTAACAAAAAGCCACAAGGTAAAATTATGTATACATATTAGGACCTTAATTAGACCTTAATATTAAGACCTGATTAGACTAATTAGAAAACGTGTCACGGAACCCTTGCTAATCCTCCGTGGAACCCCAGGGTTCAACGGAACACAGTTTGGGAACCACTGGGCCATAAGCGATTGTTAGAAAAACTTAAAGCTCACGGAATATGGGGTCAAGTTCTTGACTGGATTGATAATTGGTTAACTGGTGAAAAAAACAAAGGGTAGTCATAAACGAGGAAGCGTCAGGGTGGGCTAAAGTAACGAGTGGTGTTCTGCAAGGGTCCGTTTTGGGACCGACCAGCATTTTTCATGTTAACGATTTTGATGTTAATTTCTTTGACTTAGACGATAGGAACATTACAAGAAACAATGGCTTTAAAATAAGGGGTAAAAGGTTTGAGACAAACATTGCAAGGAGCTTTTTCACCTATTAGAATTAGATAGTCAAGAGGTGGAATGGACTACCCGCTGGGGTCGTGGCAAGCACACAAATTAATATGTTTGGAATAGGTTGGATGGGTATTTTTGTAGCATAATTTGCATTAAAGGGTGGGTAAATTGGGGATGTGTATTTTTTAACATTAGGAGTAGCCCGATTATCCTTTTTGTTTTAAATGTAGTAGGAGGTGCTGATCGGGTCTGGTTATAGAGAACTGGGTGTTGTCACTGTGAGAACGCTCGAGAGTCAAAATCTTCGAATAAGCTTACAAAAGAGAGTAATAAAGGGAGATGGTTGGGATAGATTGGGGATGTCGATGTTCTCTTTTGATCGAAAGTCAAATCTTTCGAATAGCCACATTCATTTTCAAAGAAGCTACTTACAGTAGTTTGAGTAGATTTTTAGTTTTAAATAGGGTGTAATAGAATTTCGTAAAAAAAAAAAAAAAAATTAATATATGTACACTGTACAGCGAGTTCTTAAATTGGGGCGTGCTGACCAGCAGGAGGTCCCTCTGGATCAATGCTCCCTTATCTAAGTAATTCTAGTGCGAAGGACGGCGATGAAAACAGTAAGTTTTTAAAAGCAAGTCTCTTGGTATAATAGCTTCGACACTCAACGGAGAAATGATGCAACCATGAAATTATGACATTTTGTACATAATAAATAAAAATATAAAATCCTTAAAAAAAATGCATGGTGTAGATTAGATTAAGTAGTTTAGTTCATGCTATCTTTTACTTTCCACTATCCTCAAATGCGTAACTTAAATAAGATACACGAGATAAGTGTACGCATGGTGTACAGTAAATGAATTCTGAAGCTGTTCTCTTTATTATAATTTTTCCTACTTTCCTATAAATCCTCTTTCATAATTATTTTCTGTCAGTAGTGGCTGACGGAGGAGGAAGAGCCTTGTCTGTTCTATAATTTACTATTACTACTATACCTGTATGAAAGCTTTACACGTCTTTAAGTACAAGCGTGATATAAGTTTTCATTATTCTTTACTCTTATTTGCGTCTTTATTTTCTCTCCTTTTTGGGCTAGGCTGGAGTGGATCTTAGGGTCTTTCTTAGCTCTCTCTCTCTCTCTCTCTCTCTCCTCTCTCTCTCTCTAAACAATGAATTTCAACTTTTTTACTGCCAATATTGTTCATAAATTCACTATTATTTCTTGTTAGTGTGTACCATAAATATATGAGAATTAATGGCGACACGGATCGAAGTTATAATTTGTGGAAAGAAATTCTACTGTAAGAATTATTATCGTCTATTTAAGATTTTTATCGTGTGTAACAATAAGGGTTTCTCACCGGATCCCGGGCGGAAAATATACCCTTAAATTCCGGGACAAGCGCAGGAAATCCCCACATATTTACGTGCCTATAATAATATGCCCTGTATGATTTGTGCATGTATAATATGACTGGTATTTTTCAAAGATGATTGATTCGAACTGAAAACCAGTCATTTGATTTCCCTGAATCGAACATTTTGTGTTTTAGTGGATTTTAATTTCGGTTATTATTTTCAATTCAGTGGCACACCTTTTGCTGTTGATACTTTTTTTACAAAAAATTAGTTAGAAGTATATAACAGGTGTTGTGTTCATATTAATTACACTATAATATAATTTATTTTTGTTGTTGTTGTTGGTTAACCGATCAGCCCACCCTGATCGAGCAAGCCGGCGCGGCGGCACGCGGGTAACCGATCGCCCTCTCCGGAGTGAACCAGAGGTTCAGCGGACTAATGATGTTGTGTTGTGTTATATGTTGTGCTAGAGCGGTACAGTCTGTCATAATGTGTTCAATTATTTGTGGTGTGTCGTGGCACAGGTGGCAGGTGTCGTCTATTTATTTTTGTTGAAGTTCAAAGCTGCAAATTAGCATTGTAGGCATAGCGCCTAAGTATTACCGTACTTATGTTTCTGCAGCGTTTGAAACTCAGCCAAGGCTCTATCCTTTATTATATTATCATGAGTGTGTTAAATATTTCTATATTATATTTAACATTAACTAACTAATCTAGATTTATCTAATGCTTAAACATCTTAAGACTTCATTATCATTATTTTTTATAAACATTATTATAAACATATAAACATTATTTTTTATAAATAATTTTACACTGAAAATGGATGCAGTTTTATGGTCCACTCTGTGTAAGCTAATTAATACTTTTTTACCCGTGATATATATATATATATATATATATATATATATATATATATATATATATATATATATATACACACTGCGCAACATAATAACATAATACTTATATATTACTTAATCATAACAACTTCTACCTTTGTAGCGAAATGTTTATCTTTTAATCGCTCTCAGAGCCCAGTAAAGCCAAAAGATTAAGGACCCATTTAAATTAAGAAATAATATCAATTGTTCCTTTAATAATTTTATATTCTACGTTAAAATTATTGCAATATTGTAATATTCGTAATATTGTAATATATTATTTTTATCATCAAAGACTTTAGCTTTTGATTACCCGTTTCCAATAAATAATTCTATATTACACTCATTATATTAAAACCTATAATTATATATGTCGTTATATGTTATATATGTCATTATACCTCATATGTTCGTGATTAACTTCGCTTCTTCAACCTTTCACGAAAGAATTGAACGTGATTCATATCTAAATGATTCGATAGAAGATCAGTTGTTTTATGGGTTGTTTATCTTCCTTCGCAACGTCTCGGAAAGGACTTACAGGTTTACGTGATACTTTGAACTGCACTCTTACTTTTAAGGCCAAGATCAGCCTGTTACCTTGACCAGTGCACAGACCTCATTTTCAGGTCTCAGGAGACCAGGTAAATGGTAGTATTATCACGAGAATCAGCACCACCAACCATATTTAACGATTTGTAAAAGCTTTCCAATCACGACAAGTTCTGATTGTAATTTGAACGCAGGAAACAAAGGAAGTTAAGAATTTATACACACACACACATACACACACACTTGGTCATTTTCAATTTTGGATGGTGACATTTATTTAACCTTATATATATATATATATATATATATAATAATATATATATATATATATATATATATATATATATATATCACAACTAACGCCATTAGTAAGCCGTCTTTTTTACCAATCTGGTCGAAATTTGTAAATAAGTCGGATTTTCTTGTACGATTACTTCTTTGGTTAGGTTCGGTTAGGTTAAGTCAAGTTAACCTACCCTAAAACAAATCAGTGTGTGTGTAAAGGCTGAGGAAGCATGAAGGATGACTAATTTGACTTCGAGTTTTTTAATTAAAATCATTCTGCTCACACGCCCATTTCAGGGTACGAGCAGCTCGCAGCAGTATTGGCAAGCAAATACCGATGAGGCTTCCATACGTGGTTCATCACCAGTGAAAGCAACAATAGTCCATGTTAGTCTCATCAAAAGAACATCCATATCCATATTCAATTTCTTACAATTTTCGTTAGTTTATATTGCAGATACTGCCATTTATTATCAGTACTGGTGCATGATTCTTCAGGAGCAAGATGCACCGCAAGTTTGTGTTTCCTCCCCAATGCAGCACAAATTTACCTGTATCAACCACAATCACACTCGTACGACCTTAGGCTTGCTCTACACAAACTGGACCAAAAACCACAAGTATCCGCAATCGCAAATCGTCCGCATACAGACCTGCATTTAGTTTAAAATAATGTTATATACAGGGTGTAGATAAAGTCAGGATCTATTTTTGTGAAGCACTTGGAAATTATATGGAATTCAATCATAAAATGATAAAGTGGTAACATTTATTAAATAATTAAGAGTAGGATTCGACGTGACGCCCATCAGTATCCCTGCACAGCTCAAATCGTTCCGCAGCATTTCTAAACACATTCTGGAGCATTTGCGGGGTTATGTTATCTGCAGCAGTTCGTATACGTCTACGTAAGTTTTCAAGACTCGTAATCTTCGTCTGATAGACGTGCGATTTGACAAAGCCCCATGCAAAGAAATCTAAAGGGGTTAAATCTGGTGATCTCGCTGGCCAAAGTCTGTTGCTTCCGCGTCAGATCCAGCGATTTGGAAAACGTCCATTTAGATAATCCTGAACAATTTTGGCATAGTGACAAGGAGCACCATCATGTTGATAGACGACGGTACTAACAATCCTATCCCCAATCAGCTGAGGCTCAAGGAATTGCTGCAACATGTCCAGATAAATAAGCCCCGTAACTGTAGCTTCAGCAAAGAAAAAAGGACCATAAACCTTAGATTTTGTTAAACCCATCCAGACATTAACTTTAGGTGAGTCTCTTTCCCAATTTTGGATGAAATCATTCGGTCTTTCATCTGCCCAAATTCGACAGTTATGGCGATTTACTTTTCCACACGTATGGAAAGTGGCTTCATCACTAAAGAGAATGTTGTCCATTAAATTATCACTCCAGATTTGTTCTACGAGATCAGCACACACAGCACTTCGTCGAGGGAAATCTTCCTCATGTAAATCATGTAAAAACCTGCAAATGATAGCTTTTCTTTTTCAAATTAACTTTCAGAATTTTGTGCACAGATGACGTCGGGAGGCCGAGTCTGTGTGATGCAGCACGAACGGACGTACGTGGCTCCTCAGTGATAATTCCGCGTACTGCATTCACGGTAAGATCTGACATACACAGTCGTCCTGATCTTGCTTCATCATTTACAGATCCCGTTCGTTTAAATTTGTTCACCAATTTTCGTATTGTCTTGTCTATTGGCCCCGGCTTATGAAATCTCCTTCTAAACTTCTCTCTGATGTCATTGTATTTCTTTCCCTCGATTCGCCAAATTACTATTGCCACACGCTCTTCTGTATTCATTCTAAGGGCTTCTGAAAAGAAAAATAGAAAAAAATAATTATTTCACAAAAATAGATCCTGACTTTATGTACACCCTGTATATATATATATATATGTGTGTGTGTGTGTGTGTAGACTCAAAACGGAAAAAATTATATTTGTAACCTGAAACTGAATAGAATTTTAAAGAAGACTACGTCTGAAGGTGGCATAACCCCCCCCCCCCCCCCCCCAAAAAAAAACAAGCCCAGAATAAAATTAGAAAACCTTCAATATCTTGCTTTTTCCCTTTATTCTGTAGTTACGATTTCGATACTTCTCCAGCGCATAATATATATATATATATAATATATATATATATATATATATATAACGTAAAGAACGACGCTTGTATAGGAGATATTCCGCGCAAGACGAGAAAGAGAATGTAGAGTATGTAGAGGAATTACGGCATTTGGAAGAGTGAAGACCATGGTGTAGTGGTATCGCGTCTGACGGCATCGGAAGATCCGGGTTCGATTCCAGGTGGTACTTCATTTTTCATTTGTTGTTTTCTCTTTCTCGTCTTGCGCGGAATATCTCCTATACAAGCGTCGTTCTTTACGTTATTTATACTGCGTGTTCTTTGCAGTTGAATGTATATAATGTTACGGCATGCGGGAGGTGCCCCCCTTGGGGCATTGGTTTCTGCGAGTATGTAGAGGAATTACGGCATTTGGAAGAGTGAAGACCATGGTGTAGTGGTATCGCGTCTGACCGGCAATCGGAAGATCCCGGGTTCGATTCCCATGGTACTTCATTTTTCATTTGTTGTTTTCTCTTTCTCGTCTTGCGCGGAATATCTCCTATACAAGCGTCGTCTTTACGTTATTTATACTGCGTGTTCTTTGCAGTTGAATGTATATATATATATATATTATGCACTAGAATCACAAAATAACACGTGACCTATTAATAAGCAAACAACCACAAGGAAAAGGAAACACAAAGTCCGAGCGCTTTCGTGATATATTCACATTATCAAGGAGGAACAGAAAATATTTTCTGTTCCTCCTTGATAATGTGAATATATCACGAAAGCGCTCGGACTTTGTGTTTCCTTTTCTTGTGTTGTTTGCTATATATATATATATATATATATATATATATTATATATTCCTTGGTATTTGTTTAAATAAATTCTGCCTTAATTTTTTACAGTTTTATTCCTAATTTCAGTACAAACTAGTAAAGATTTTTCGTCTGAATGAGTTCATTTTCTGGCAAAATTATCGAACGCAAAGAAGTTAAATCTAACGAAGAGAAAAAAAATTAAAATTCACACTTCGCGTGAGCAAGACAAAAAAGAAAAAAAAAAGAAAAAACAGAGCTAAATTTTACAATAGTCTATTTATATAAAAATCTGGAACAGATTTGGCGTCAAAGGTCTGGAAAAAAGAAGCATGGGATGACGCCATGCAGATATTGTTGCTGTCCCTTTTACGTTGTTCCGGAGATAGGAAATAGTTCAAGGAGTTAGGGACGCTATGTCGGAATTTGGAAATTTCCATTGTAGAACGCCAATGATTCACTCTTTTTACGTAGAACGGGGAAAGCCAAGAAGCGTAAATGCGTCTACGGTCCACAGTAAATTCATCTTTCTTTTATACATATACGAAAAAAACTATTTTTTATTTAAGGCGACGTGACGCCACAGACGTAAAAAAAAGACTCCCATCTTTTAACTTTTTCGCAAAAATACTCTTTGAAAAATATTAATTGCGTAAATAAAAGAAATACAAATTATTAATGAAAAAATAGAATGATAAAATATGTTAAATTCTCTTGAATTTTCAGCAACATAATTTTCATAATTTTGTAAATCTATGATGCGTCGTGACGCTTCAAACACTTCCTAATTATCATATTAAAAATTGAAAATTAGATTTTGACAAGTTGTCAAATCGTATTTTATGGAAAAACAATTTCGCAAGTATTTTTGACATTTTCATTTCACGAGTGATGAATATTATACGAGATTATATGAGAATATAAAGATAATAATGATAATCTTTATTAACAAGAGATAAATTCCTCCCCCCCCAAAAAAAAAGAGTAAAATATTCATTAATGTAATAAACAATACGACTAATTAAGCAATTAAGCCGCCAGCTTGACCTCCGTGTGAAGAGAGACCAACGCACGAAACAACATAAGGTAAGGTATAAAAATAGGCTTAAAAGTGGAAATAAAAATAATAAGCGTAATGAAACAAGCAATAATAAATTAATAAGAGAAAAATACCCAAAGCTTAATACTAAAAACTAAAACACATTATGTCAAGAAGATAGAAAGTAGGACTGATGAAAAGCTTGGTCAACTTAACTGTCTGAGTTTTGGATTCTTCGCATTAGAGTGTATTGAGCACGTCATGTTACCTCAGGGAGGTTCCAGACGTTGTGGTTAGCGCATATTTGTGAGTGAAGATGGGTATCTTGGACGTAACTTATACATCAGTCTAAAAGATTTGTTATGAAGCAAATTTAGGGTTCTGCAAGAATGTTTTTAGAATTAGCCTACAATCGCTGCCCATAGATATTAGTGCAGAAAGTACGAAAGAGAGTGTCTTTAGCCTCACTTGTACAGATTCTTTATCTTTATCTTCTTTATCATCGTGTTTGCCTTACCACAGTAACTTCGATATTGTTTTCTTATCTCCGAGTTCTCACTTAAGGAGATGGTGATAAATTTAACCTAAATACTTAAATTTTTATAGATGGTCTACTGGTTTCTCTCTCATTTTTAAAATAATATTAGTGGTTTGGTTTGAGCTTTTAGGATGGAATTGCATAACCTGAGTTTTAGTAACATTAAAATTACTGTCGTGATTCTGTGAATATAATTCGCAAATTTTTATAAGATGATCCAGACCTTTAACGGAAGAGCTTTTTATTAATACCATATCATCATGGGCATAGACCAAGTTATTTATCCTCACGTTATCTATACAATATCCCATTCTTGCCTTATTAAGAGACGTAATTAATTCAAAATTAAAAAATTCAATTGAAAAAAAAAGAGAAGGGACAAAGTTTTACAATTTTTAGATATCTGATATGACATTAATTACTATGGTAAAATGGCAGTAGTGAACTTATGTATCAGTAGGAGCTAATGAAGTGTTTTATCAGTGATTTGCGAAATACATTTAGTGATGAGGCCTGCCTGATATGCATGAGAAATGCATTCCATACATCTGTTCCTTTGAAAGAGTGCATTTACTGCAGTTTCTATTGTATAATTAGGTTTGTGTATAAAATCCATTGGCAGTCTGGTGTTATAACAATGGTGTATTTGATTGGGGGGGGGGGGGTGATTACTCTTCGAATAGGCGATGTATGTTCATTTTTATTGATAACTTTGAACATATTGACAGCAACATTAAATTTGTATATTTGATGAGGGGGGGGGGGAATTACTCTTCGAATAGGCGATGGATGTTCATTTTTACTGATAACTTTGAACATATTGACAGCAACATTAAATTTGTATAAGTCATTTCGTTTTAAAATATTTAGCTCTTTAAACATTGGGGAGGTGTGACTGTCTGTTGTCATTATTCGAGAGAGCTCACAGACATTTTTTATGAATTACTTCCAAAGGATGTTTTATATATTTCTTTGAGGTACCCCATGTTGTAATGCAATATAATGAATGTGAATGGGTAAAGGGAAAGGAGTGCGTTTTGAGGAAGGTTTTTTTTTTAGTTTAAATAAAATGTAAAGAAACCCTGATATTCTAGATTTGATATGTTGTATCATACATGACTTTCGAAATTTAGCTTTTTGTCTAAATTAATGCCAAATACTTTAACCACATTCATCTTTGCATGAGTAGTATTCCTAATTTTTTTTGACAGTTTGTATTAATATGTTTTGTGGTAATAATCATATAAGATGACTTTGCCAGGTTCAATAAAAGTTTATTAGCACACATTCATTTATACACATTTTCTAATTACCTGTTCGCTTCATTAATCAGAAAGTCTACGTTGTGAAGAAGTAAGTGTGGTATCATCTGTGTATTGTACGCAATTTAATATGGTTGAGAGATGATAATCGTTGACGTGAAGTAGAAATAGTAATGGGCAAAAAATAGATCCTTGTGGGACTCCACTAGTTAGCATCGCCTTGTCGGATAAATTATCATTTAATTTGATGTACTGATGACGATTTGACAGATATGATTTAAACCGATCGAGGATATTTCCTCTTATTCCGTATATGTGATTATGTGAAGTTTATTCAATAAGATTTCATGCGAAAGTTTATCAAGTGCTTTTGACAAGTCGAGGAAAATCAAGGCAGTGTGTTTTTTACTGTTTAAATTCTGGTACACATTTTCTAATAAGTATGTTTATGGCATCTTCCTTTATATGTTACCTCTAAACCCAAATTGTGTTTTAGTTAAAATATCGTATTTGATTAAGAATTTAGTAAATTTATTGTACACGATTTTTTCAAATACTTTACTTAATTAAAGTTGGCAATACGACGATAATTGGATGGAGTGTTTGGGTTTCCCCGAGTTAAATACAGGCATACATACCCTGGCTTCCTTTATACTGACAAGGAGTATATCTAGTGTTACCGATTCATTCATTAGCTTATTAAATGGTATTGAAATTTCATCGGCTATTAATTTGTATATTTTTACCGGGATCATATTAATGTCAGAATTTTTATTTTTTAGATTTTTATTACCAGAGAGATAAAGTATGGTTGGATTGGACCAAAGAAAAATGAGTTTGGATTTGGCTGTGGTACAGTATGTATCGTCGGTAGCGAGTGTCTGTAATTGCGATCGAGGCTGCAGTATTGGAGCCGATATTTGCAAAGAAGTTGGTTAATAAATTGGCTCTGTCTTCGGGATCACTGTAGGAATTTCCGCTTTGTGAGAGCGAGGACAATGAATTTGTTTTAACCTTCTTTGTGTTAACTCTTTCAGAGTGTTGCATATAGCTTTTTTGGATTGGATTTTTGTTCATCAATTTTTGAACAATAATGATCTGCTTTTGCTTTTTTAATAACTGCATTAAGTCTGTTTCAGTAATTTTTTTATGTTTATTCAGTAATAATATCAGTTTTCCATAGTTTAAAGAGAGTATGTTTGCGTTTAATACTCACAATGAGTGCTGGTGTGATCCATTGGTTGTTGTATTTAGTTTTAGATATTACTTTTAATTTAAGAGGAACGTTTATGTTGAATATATCCATCAGTGTGTCTGAGAATGCTTGAAATTTGGTTCCAATGTTACTTTCGGTTATTCTGGTCCAGTCAAAAGCTGTTATTTCTCTCAGGAACTTTAGTGTGTTAGTATAGCTGTAAGATCTATACAGTCAACTTTTATAGTTTTCTTTTATAGTTTCTTTGCAAGTGATCTGTGATATTTAATATTATTATACCCGAGATACAGTCAAGCGGGGACGGCACCTAGATCTAATCTAGCAGAGTCGAATTTCTAATGTCATTGTGAAGTCTAGCTGGCTTTGTAATAGCTAATTTAAAACCACTTGCAGCCATGATATTGTGAAGGACGCTTGCGTTATTATTTGCGTTATATTGATCTTTTGTGAGATCAATATTTAAATCTCCTGCAATAACACAATTGTTACATATATAATTGGAAGTTAGCATTCTATCGATATTTCTGCGTGTCAGGGTTAAAAAGCGCCAAGTCTACATAGACATACAGATTGACTTGGCGCTTTTTAACCCTGATACGCAACTTTGCAATAAAAGTTGGGGGTCGGTAAATGCCTAAAATAATACTGGATGTTATGAATAAACATTTCAATTGCGAGTGTTTCTGATGTATTGTTTATGCTCGTCAGTTCTTTGATACTTTTACGCTTGTAGTTTACATCTACAAATATACTTACACCACCTCCCCTTATTGTTAGCCCTACATACATGGTATCTCGTGAACCGTGGAATATTAAACAAATATTTTAAATTAACCAAGTTTCAGTTAATATAATGCACGTGAATTTATGCTATAATAGTTTTGGGTTAGTTGTCACTTCGTTAAATTGGTTTGGGAGACTGCGAATGTTTAAGTTTAGGAAAGAGAAGGTGCCATTGTTGTATTTCTTGTTTAAGAAGTTGTTTACTGAGATATAGTCGGAGTTGATTTTGTTTTCAGATTCAGTAATTTCACTTACAGTATTGAGAGTATTTAAAGTGTTGATCATGATGTGAAGATTAGGGTAATTACGGTAATAGAAATAATAACAGGTACGAAAAAATATACAGCACATACACATACACAACAGTATATACAAACAAAAATAAAAAATAAAAATATATATATATATATATATATATATTTCGTGTATTTGTAGTTTGTATTCTCTCTCTTTCTCTCTCTCTAGAGAAAAAGATTTATTAACATCTGGACAACGTTCCGTACAAAATACTCAGATACAAACATCTGTAAAATTCGTTTATACAGATATTTTTCTGTTCACAGAAACCAAAGACAAGCCTGATGGTCATTCTTAAAGGATTTCTGCTCGAGTAACAAACAAACCAACAACGTTTTTATCTAGACCACGCCCCTTTTTATTGTTTGAAGAAACGTTTCCTTTCGGTACAGTATTTCGATATGAAATTTAAAGGGGTTGGAGACGTTTGTCTAAATTATAAGAGATCTTTCTTCTCTGGACATTTTATCTCATTCCTAAAAATGACGCTCTTGTGGTAGAACTGTAAATTATGCATTGTAATTCAAACCCCATTACAGTAATTTTCATTTTTTGAAATGTAAAGAGTGACGAAAGAATATGTTTTATTCGATGGGGAATTTGAATATATACGACACTTATCAATAATTAATACGATAGTTAATGAAAAGCTCGTGTTTGGCTATCACGCGCTCTACTGATAGCTCAAAAAGTATTTTTTGTACATTCATTTATTGTAGAAAACTAAGTCGTGGCTACTGTTTTAACACTGTTTCCTGGAGAGTAGTTGGATGCGAGTCCTCTGCGTAGAGATTATGTTGCGACCCGTGGTTCGGATCCCAGGTAAAGCCGTAGGTCCCCTCCATCATATGCCCTTAGATGTTGCGAAGAAGGTTAAACAACCCCATGAAAACAAAACAAAAAATTATTGTACAATATTTACTTACATATTTCAGAACGTAAATACACAAATCGTTGATTGATTCTTCTTAAAACCAAACTAATAAGAAGCGGACAGATAACGGAAATCCCTCAAGCAATTTAGAGAAATAGGAAGTTGCTGTAATATGCTTGAAATTACTACTAGATCCAATATCACCAAATTTACTTCTGACCAGAGGCACACTGCGAAAGAGTTAATAATATTACTCGAATTAACAATCATATATATTCACGACGAGATATTTCTTCGTATATTTTAGGTGTTCATTACGCAAAAGCATTTGTAAGCGAGGCAGAACCCGTTTGAAACTCCTTAATCAGACATTTAATTTCAAGCACTGGTCGAAAGTATTCATTCAGACCTTTTAGTTGAGCCCTGTTAAATTTCTTCATCTTTATACTATTAAAAATTTTTGAAGTAATGGGTCTTTTACGCGCCAATTTGCAATTCCCACTTCCATTTTAGATTAGGCCCGCAAGCATTTAAAGCTTGGACAGAATCTTCATCGTATTTGCACCTTCCTATGGCAGCTTTATAATGAGCTCTCTCCGACCCATATTAAGATAAATGGTCTCTATACCCACGGTCTGCCAACAAGATTCTTTACAAGCAGTCTTAGCCTTGTTTTACAATGAGGTAATAAATTTAATTTATCCAGGAATTACTTAAGTATAACAATAATCTCTCTCTCTCTCTCTCTCTCTCTCTCTATATATATATATATATATATATATCCCGTAAAATCCTCTCATTACGCAAAATGAGTGAAGGAGGTTTCCTGCTTTGACTGCCAAGTTTGATACCGAAATTTAAAAACATTTCCTCCGAGATCATTTCTTTGACGGTGATTTTTTTGAGGTAATTTTTTTTCATATTTTGGAATATTTTCAATCCTAGATTAAAAACGTTCTGAAAATATTTTATATTTCTGGCACTTATTATTTTGAGTTTATTTATATATATATATATATATATATACACACACACACCTCGTTAACCTCGTTGATGTTCCGCGTGTTGGTCTCTTCAAACGAAAGTCAAGCTGGTGGCCCAGCTTCTAGGCGGAGGAACGAGTTGCTTTCTTGCGCTCTCCACCGCACATAGCCAGGTACATCCGGTTCATCTGGTACCGTCCTGAGCCAGGCACCTAGTCTTCTTTTGAAGACTTCAACTTTAACCCCTGCAACATTTCTAAGGTCCTTTGGAAGCTGGTTAAAAAGTCTTGGCCCCCTGACAACCAAGCTATTTTCTTTTAGTGTTGAAGAGGTCCCTTGTCGGGCCTTTAATTTGGGAACACTACACATTCTGCCTTTCAAATTTTCCAGCGTTTTTTGAATGGTAATTGGGTTTAGTTTGAGGTTTGGTACCAATTCTTCGATCATTTTCCACATGTAGATAATGGCAATCCTAACAAGAACAGGCAGGTTTTAGACCGGGTAGAGGGACGATTGATCAGGTGTTCACGTTTTCGCAGATCCAGGAGATGTGGGAGATGGACAGGGATATATATTGCGTGTTTGTGGATTTTCAACAGGCTTTTGATTCGGTTTGGAGAGAGGCACTGACGGCAGTGCTGGAGTTTTATGGACTGGACGATGGTGTGAGCCAACTGATCAGAAGATTGAATGAGTCGACACAAGCAGTGGTGAGGAAGGGAACAATAGTGACAGAAAGCTTTAGAACGGAAAGCGGGGTGATTCAGGGCAGAGAAGCCTTGGAGGGATTTGAGGGCGGTGTGGAGATTGGAGGACAGAGAATCAATAACCTGAGATACGCAGACGACATCGTGCTGATGGGGGAATCGGTGGAGCAACTACAGGAAATGGTGGACAGATTGGAAACATCGTGTACAAAGTATAAGATGACTATTAACCAGTGGTGGGCACCGTTAACCAAAAAGTTAACTTCGATAACGATAATCCGTTAACCCCAATTTTTAACTCCGATAACGATAATCCGATAATTTTACTACAAAGTTAACGGAAGTTAACGATAATCCGTTAACGATAACTTTCTTTACTAACATTTAAAAAAATCAAGGAAAAAAGCTTTAAAACCCATAGAAAATGTTTATTTATGCAAAATCCAACAATAAATAGGTATTTAACTGTATTTTTATCAAGTTTTGCAACTTTTTGCTTAATAACTTTTTTTTATTTTTAATAAAAAATGTACTGATTACATGTTTTGAAACCCTTGTAACCACTAACCATTAACTAAATTTTAATTTACCAGAGAATTATTATGGCGGGAACTGAAAGGTAAAATTAAATTTTAGGCACATTTATTAAAGACTGACACAATGTGCTGGTTGCCCTTCAGAAAGACCAACTTCTCAAAGTTAGGCCCAACTGCCAGTCTTGACCTCTTGGGCCTCAGGATGTCCTTGCCGAGAGAGAAGAGCCGTTCCACTGCGGCAGAGGACGGAATTGGCAGACTGAAGTTATGGCGGTTTGAATTCATTCGCGGAGCTGTGATCTTCCGTGAATGACTCCTCGCAATTAACGTGTTAACGGACTTTAACAGACTAAATATCGAGTTATCGGAAGTTAACTGGTCCGATAAAGATAAATGGAAATTAACTTCCGTTAATAGTCCGTTAAAAAAGTTAACTTCGTTAATTAACTGTTATCGGATTAACGCTTTAGTGCCCAACACTGCTATTAACAAAAATAAAACAAAGTCAATGAAGATAGGAAGAGGAGAAGCTATTCAGGTAAGGTTGTCATCAGGAGCGATAGAACAAGTGGACTCGTTCAAATACGTGGGAGTACGGTTCACGGAAGACAGAGATACATTCAAGATGGTGAGTGATAGAGTTGGACTTGGGTACGTTAGTACGTTACCTTCAGAAGGTTGACAAAGGTATGGAAAGACCGAAACATCACGCGAAAACTTAAACTGCAACTGCTGAAAACAATAGTGATACCTGCAACCTTATATGGATCAGAATGCTGGGTAATGAAAAAGAGAGAAGAGAAGAAACTATTGGCATTCGAGATGCACTGTCTGAGGACAATATTGAATATAAGATGGGAGGATAGGGTGACAAACCAGAGAGTGAGGGAAATGGCTGGAGTGGAACGGAATATAGTGGAGAGAGTGCACGATACACAGAGGAGATGGTACGGGCATGTTGAGAGGATGGAGGCGGAGAGATGGCCAAGACTGACGCTGCATGGACGAGTACACGGAAACCGCCCGAGAGGACGACCGAGACGGACATGGCTACGGGAGTTCGGCGAGGCTAATGAAGGTTTAACGACCTGAGAGCTGGTGGATCTAGCGAGGGATCGAGACGAGTGGAGGCAATACCGACATACCAGATGGGACCCTACCTGAAACCTCAGAAGGGACATAAGTCAAGTCAGTCATATATATATATTGAATAATGAATACTGAATTGAATAATGAATAACCTTTATTGATAAAATAAATAGTTTTACTATTTTTTTTTTAATATAAACAATTGTGAAAGTGGACTATTTACTTAATTTTATTTGCCCCTCGTCAGCTACATACAGGGTGTTTCAGGAGGAAAGGTCAATACTTCGGGAGGTGATAGTATCGGTCATTGTGAGAAAAAAAGTTCCTATGAACATGTGTCTAATTCTGAATGGTTACGGAGATAGAGCTGTTTGAATCTACAAACACAAAAGCATTGTTAATGGTAATCAAGAAAGAGAAACCAATTACTGTTTCTAACATTTAATGTTTAAACATTGGCATTTTGAATGGTATCAGTCACAACAGTCAGCTGTCGATTGGCTTATGTTACATGCTTACATTACAGCTAAAATGGTTCAAGGTTATAGGGGAGGGGAGGGGGAGGAAGAGCTGCGCGCGCATCAGATTCAAACAGCTCTATCTCCGTAACGGGGCCAACTCTGGAACAACCTTCCTCAATCCATCTTTCCTCCTGTCTATGACCTCCCATCTTTCAAACGCAGTGTCTTGGCGTCTCGAAAACCCTGGACCTTGATTTTGGCTCTCTTCTTCTTCTGTGGGAGGGGCGCTTTTGCGGGCATTTTCCCTTGGCCCCTCCTTTCTACATAAAAAAAAATCAGCCGGTTGAAGAGCTTTGCACACATTGCAAATGATAGAGATACAAACCCATCAGATACATCAGATTAATACTCTCGTTTATTTTTTTACATGCACTTTAAAACGTCCGTAGCTCCGCAACGGTTGGAAATAGCACCTATGTTGTATTAACTTTTTTACTCGATATCACCTCCCAAATCACCCCCCAAAGTATGGCAGACCGGTTGTGAAACACCCTATATACAGGGTGTCCCTTAAGTCCGGCATCATAGGAGAAATTCATATTTTTCTATTTCTACAAACCATAATTCATATTTTTCTCTTTCTACAGGCCATAATGTCTGTGAACAAGGAAGAACGAATCCAGATAATTCTACTCATAGGAAATCGGAGTCAAAGAGAGGCTGCTGCTGAATTTAACAGACTGCATCCAGACCGCGAGCCAATAACACAGAGTTGTGTTAGCAGACTTGTTGCAAAGTTTAAGGAAACAGGATCCATAGAAGATAAACCACGCAGTGGACCTTCAAGGAGGTCCACTGACGATGATACAGCGACTGCTATCCTGGCTCATTCTAACAGAAGTCCCAATAAGTCTCTTCGGCGATTGTCCGCCGAGACAGGAGTGTTGAAAAGTAGCATCCATCGCATTATTCAGGCTCACAAATGGCATCCATATAAACTTCAAATCCTACAGAAATTAAGCGAAGATGATCCCGACCGGCGGATGGAATTTTGTGAATGGGCTACGGAACAATATGCTCGGGATGCCAATTTCCCGTCCACCATTCTGTTCAGTGACGAGGCTGTTCTTCATGGAAATGGTGAGGTAAATCGACAGAACACCCGCTACTGGTCTCAAAACAACCCTCACTGGTATACCTCTTCAAAGGAACAAGGTGCATCTCGGGTGATGGTATGGTGTGGCATTTGGAAGGATCGCATCATAGGCCCTCTCTTTTTCGATGAACATGTCACTGGAGGCACCTACCTACGTATGCTCAAGGAAGAAGCATTTCCCAGTGTCTTGAACGAAGAAGGAAATTTCCCAACATGGTTCCAGCAAGACGGCGCTCCTGCACATTACAGCACCCAAGTAAGGGAATATCTGTACCAACAATTCCCTGGTCATTGGATACTGGATAGGACGTCGAGGGCCTGTGGAATGGCCAGCTAGAAGCCCGGATCTCACGCCACTAGATTTTTATCTCTGGGGCCACTTGAAAGCGCTGGTATACGCAGAAAAAATTAGGAGTGTTGAACATTTGCGGCAGCGCATTATTGGGGCATGTAACACCATTACTCCTGACATCATTCACCGTGTGCTTGCTGACTGGGTATCACGTCTGAATTTGTGTATTGAAAACAATGGTGGACATATTGAGTACGAAGCTTTTGTTTTGCCTTTTTTTATTATTTTTCCTATGATGCCGGACTTATGGGACACCCTGCGTATATATATATATATATATATATATATATATATATATATATATATATATATATATATATAATATATATATATAGGGTGGGCTGAAAGTCTGGATCCATAGGAAACTATTTATTTTAATACATAAATTACAACAAATGGTAAATACTTAAAATGAATATCAACTTTAACTCGTAAATGCGTATCCGTGATACTGTACAGTGGTTCGTACTCCAGTATAAACAACAAATTATAACAAATGCTCAAATTGGCGGCCTCTGACATCGAGACACTTAGGGATGGAATTTATGATTTTTAATAATTCTTCGAATTGACGTTCTCGAGATGCGTGTTTCATTTGATAATCTTCTTGTTGACTTTACTGGACTATTCGTTAAAGTTTCACATACCATTGCAGAGGTATTTTCATCAGTTGCAGTTTTTGGACGACCAGAACGCCGTCGATCATGTACACTTCCTGTTTCTTTGAAACGTTTAAACAACTTGCCAACAGTCACATGCGTTACTGGATGCTTATCAGGATGATTTCTATTGAATTCGGTAGCAACTTCTCTGTGTGTAGCGCCCTGTCTTGCGTACATGAGCACAAGTTCTACCCGGTCTTCTGTTGTTAGATTCGAAGCCATTTCTGGGCTGAAATAAAAAAAGTATTTATACTGGAGTACGAACTACTGTACAGTATCACGGATACGCATTTACGAGTTAAAGTTGATATTCATTTTAAGTATTTATCATTTGTTGTAATTTATGTATTAAAATAAATATTTTCCTATGGATCCAGACTTTCGGCCCACCCTGTATATACAAAATCACCAAAAATAAAGTAATATACTGACAGATAAATAACATTTCTTAAGAAAAGGGGTTTCTTTTTTTTTTGTCAAGTATGAAAAGCTTTTTTACTCGACCCAAATATGGTTGGTTGCTTATTTCCACTTTATGGTCTTCATCCGCGACGTAATGTCACCAACGGGATGGAAAGTTTTCGCAATATCAAGGAAGTCCTGACATCGGTCTTTTCATTCGTTCCCTTTCCCTTATATAGCAAAGTTTGTTTGGAACAGTGAAAATATATAAAATAAACGGCAATCTTTACAAACAAAACAGATTTCAATGGTGATATTTCAAAAACCGTCGAGTAGAAAAACTTTCATTGCAGTACGAAAGAAATGAATAACGTTTTGCCAACTTCTAAAACTCGATTGTTACGATGACAAAGAAGCGGAAGTGGTTAATTAATTTTTTAATGATTGTCTGCCAACACGAATTAAAGCTAAATAAAAAAAATAGACACTCGAAAATGGTCCTACATGTTTGGTTATATGTATGAAACGTCTACTCGACATTTCATAATGAACTTAGCTTTTTGAAATGAATAATAGCTATTTTGAAATGTTTACTAGATATTTCAATTATCTAAAAACGATGCTTAAATGTTTCAGAAATATAAGGGGCGTAGAAATTAAAAATTTCATTTGTATAAAACTTAGTTTTCTATTCTTTGCGCCTAGACGCATGCGGAGTGGGGGGTAAATATATTTTGAAGTTGTGACTCAGTTTATTTAGTGTTCGTATTTATAGTCTACCTTGAAAAGAGGAGAAAACAATTATTATATTTGTGCATTTTTTTAAATTTATTCCATGAAGGCTAAGGTCTTCCAAGTGTCTTTCATGCATTTATTAAGTTCGGCTAGGCCTTGGCTAATAATAAAGTCTTTCAAGATTAAGAACAACCAGTTTGTAACCCTGAACCCTAAACCTAGCCTTAGAACTAGGCCTCTTGATATACAGTAGCAAATACACTCGAGAAAAGACTGATAAATTAGAAAGAGTTCAGGCTAGTGCAAACAAAATGAATCCAGAACTGAGAAGTAAAATATTTGAGGAAAAAATGAACTAGATATGTTATCACTTGAAAAGCATCGACTAATAGGAGAATTAATTCGAGTATTTAGAATTGAGGATCACCTGAAGATCCGTCACCCCAGACTTTTTTAGTTAGCTTTATAAGGCTAACTAACGAAAATATCACGCCCTAACCTAACCAATCATCAAGGACGTACAGTTGACCTAACGACTGGTTAGGTTAGGTCGTGATATTTTCGTTAGTTAGCCTTATAAAGCTAACTAAAAAAGGCTGGGGTGACGGATCTCTAGGTGATCCAACTGATAAGTGACTTTGATAATGTAAATTGTAGGAAGTTATTTGATAGGAATACAGAATTAATTACAGGGAGAAATGGATATAAATTGAAACTCAAAAGTTATTAGATTTGAAGCAATTCTTTTCATATAAACTTAAACTCGTTAAACTTTGATACATTAAACATTTCATTGTTAGAAAATTCGATACTTACGTATTAACGGGGGGCCACCACATATTGATGATTGGTTAGGTTAAGTTGTAATATTTTCGTTAGTTGAAAATTTCTAATAGATCATATTTTTAAAATATTTACAATGATTTATATTTCAAATATTTACAATGATTAATACATATTATACATTAGAAACATTTGTTTCAGGAGGCCAAAATTTTTAATAGCATTAAGAATGGAATTGAATGGATCGTGATCATGTACCAACTGTCGCCACATAAATTGATGATATTTAAAAAATATGATGTATTACAAATTTTCAACTAACGAAAAATTACAACTTAACCTAACCAATCATCAATATGTGGTGACCCCCCGTTAATACGTAAGTACCAAGTATCGAAAATTCATTAAATATTTCATTAAATATTTCATTAAATATTTCAGATTAAATGATCCCAATTTTTTAAATAATTGAAAAGACTAGACATTTCGGATCACCTGAAGATCAGGGCCCCCAGCCTCAATTACCAAATGATATTTTCGTTAAAACTAACGAAAATATCACGACTTAACCTAACCAATCGTCAAGGGTGTACAGTTGACCTAACCGGGCATTCAATTTAATTTATTATTATATTTGGTACTGTAAAGAAAAAACCAAGAATACATGGGGGCCCTGATCTTCAAGTGATGCGACATTTCAGTAAACTTACTAAAATGTCTAACAAAATGTTTAATTAGAGTGAAATGTCTAATCGTAAAGCATTAGACATTTCAAAATTCACAAAATTGGGAGAACGAAGCGTCTAACGAAATGTCTACTTCTATTTAAAGTGGAAGTAGGTACATCTTACGAGGTTTTGGAGTATCACCACTGTCCACTGATATACAGGGTGATAAAAAGTATTCTCAGGAACAGCACGTAACAAATAATTTTGGGAACATTTTCTTCATCACCCTGTATTTTTCATAATACATATGTTCAGCGCGTATATGAAATAATGATGATGATAATAATAAGGTAGAAGTTAATATAGTGAACAATTTCTTTGTTCTATTTAAAAAAAAAAATGATCAATAAATTGCAAATACCCTTTTATGTCATGAATAATTTAATAGTTTTGGTAAATAGAACTTGTAATTAAATCTGTAAATAATTAATTAATTAAACGTGGAACTAGTTCGTGTAGCGAATAGAATCATTATAAATATAGATATTTGGCCGATTAATTATATTAGCTAAACTTAGGCTGACCATATTTCCTTGAGACAAAAACGGGACATTGGGATGGCAAAAAAGGGACGGGGGTTATGTAATATTCTGTATTCATGAAAAAGTAAGTACATAAACCGGGACAAAATTGACATTTTTATTAAAACGACGGGACGGCCACGAAATATAAAACAAACGGTACTGTCCCGTTCAAAACGGTACGTATGGTCAGCCTAGCTAAACTCCATATTGAACTTCAAATAAATCTAACCTGCCCTACCTAACCTAATTAACAAAAACACACTTACGTGTGGTTGTATGCTCAGCTGGACGATTTATTTGGAGCCCAATATGGATTTCGGCTACTATAATTAATCGCCCAAAAATTTAATAACTATACACTACACGAACTAGTTCCATGGTTAGCACAAGAAAGCAAAAATTCTAAGGTAATTATTCTAACCTAACTTACAAAAAAATACTTGTATGTGGTTGTTTGCTCTATTAAGTCTAATCAACAATTTATTTTTGAAAAATAAAACCAAAATATTGTCCACTATTCTTAACCTTTAACCTAATAATAATAATAATAATAATATTATACTTGTATAATTTTTATATATTAATATATTTTGACCTCGCAATAATGTATAATTAATTATATTCTAACGAGGGTGCATCATGGCAACCTTGAAGCATTGCTTTCAGGGAAACATTTTCTTTTTGTTTACACTTTTTCTTTGAGGGTTCATCTTCATTAGTAAAATAAAAGTGCATCTCGGAAACGTTCAGATTTATGTGATGAAACTTTAAGTTGTTAGTCCCCCTCTCTCTCTTTTTTTTTTTTAGATAACATAAATTTAAATTACCGTATTTTACGCCTCATAAGACGCTACTTTTTTCCTAAAAAAAGTCTCCAAAAATCACTTCAAGGCTCATATGTTATTGTTTTGTGTAATGTTTTTTTAATAAAGTTATGGGAATATATTTTTTGTCAGGCTGATAAATCTTCGAAATATTTTTTTCCTAAATATTCTTTGCTAAATATAGGGTGCGTCTTACCACTTGTAGCGTCTTATGAGGTGTAAAATATGATAAATGGTTTGGCTTTGTGGCACACACACACACACACACACACACCACAGTGTAGGTATATATACAGTGTTGGGTTTTGGGCATTTTCAGCCTGCGCAGAAATATGAGTCAGCGAGCAGACTCTGTCGCTCAGTGACTCTTGACTCCCCACAGCAGTCATTGTTCCCCTGTGTTTTTTTGCGTCATTGTTGACGTGTATATAATTATAAAACCTGCAGATCATACTTATACGTACGTACATAATTTGTGTTAGTCTGACTAAATACTGAATAGGCCAAATGTAATGAAGTAATTACAGTATGTAGCCTACGTCTTACTAGAAATTTAAAAATTATGCGTAAGCAACTTACATAATATTTTAATAATTAGGTTCAGTTACAAGCCACTTGGCTATGTATTTTTCTGCAGTGTTACCAGGCCTATCCCTAATATTATATATACAGTACCGTGCAAATTATTATAGATTTTTTCTGAAATAACATTTTCTTCCAAGATATGATAATTTGTTATGAATTCTAAGACTTTTGAAACCAGTATGCACTGGTATACGCTTCCTTCCGCCCCTCGCCTCCTTTCCCCCACTTTTCTCTCCCACGCCTGCCCTCCACTTCCCGCTGCTGCTGGCTCCCCACTTTTTCCCTCCCTCGCCTAGTGGTTCTGCGGCGCCAACTAAGTACTCTATGCTTTTGTCTTCGGCCTAGACACACGTGTGTGAGTGGCATGTGTGTTGCAATATGATTTGATGTGTACCATTATGTGTTTTGATATGCTATTGTGTTTTTTTTTCAGATTTACTTAAAATAACTAAATTTAAAAGAATGGGCAAAAGACAAGATGTGATTCCTCGAAAATGTGGACAAATTCAAGTCTTACTGAAACACTCATCTCTCAAACAAAACGAAATAGCGAGAAAACTCAATGTATCAACTCAAACTGTCAGTGCACTTAAGATAACAGTTGAAAAAGGAGAAACTGTGGTCGCTAAAAGAATCGGAAACTGTGGTAGAACAAGAAAAACAACACCCAGACAGGACAGATTAATTAAAAAAATCGCCCTACGTGACAGGAGAACATCATGCACAAATATAGGAAGTATATTGGCAGCAGAGGGCGTTGTTGTACATCGCACAACCATAAACAGGAGGCTACTGGAAGCTGGACTGCGAGCATATCGCCCTAGAAAGAAGCCGCGACTTACTCAAGCAATGATGCATCACGCTTTGAGTGGGCCAAGCAACATGCAGAGTGGACTGTCGATGACTGGAAGAAGGTAAAATGATTTTAGAAACAATCTTGTTGATAATAAGGTTAATAACAATAACATTGCTGTAAATAGAGTGTGTGTTGCCATGTTACCACTAACGTCATGTTAAACTTTATTTACACGGTGCAAAGTTTGCTATTTATTGCACTACGATCCTACTCATCTGTAATGTCTTAATGTGTTTCAGGTGGTGTTTTCGGACGAATCAACCATAGCAGTACTCGATAATCGTGTCCAAACTATGAGACGACGACCAGGAGGAATTTATGGAATTTATGCCTCAATGTCTGAAGAAAACAATAAAATTCCCACAGAAGATTATGGTGTGGGGAGCTATGTCGATACATGGGACAAGCTGCTTGCACATTGTTGAAGGCACCATGACCCAGGACAGGTATATACACGTGCTAGAAAACCGTTTGATGCCACAAATAAGAGATTGGTTTGGTGAGGTACCATGCATATTCCAGCAAGATTCAGCCCCATGTCACACCACAAGAAGGGTCAAGACATGGATAACACAAAATGGTCTTGCACTGCTCCCTTGGGCTGGAAATTCACCAGATATGAATCCGATAGAGAATTTGTGGAATGTGTTGAAAGACGAGATCCAACAAACACCGATTACTACCAAAACTGAACTCATTGCACGTCTCATCAAAGTTTGGTTCCATTCGCTCAAAATCAAAGATTTGTGCCAATCTTTGATTGTTGGGATGCCAGGACGAACAAAAGCACTGTTAAAAGCGAAAGGAGGTCAAACAAAGTACTAAGACAACTGATGTGTAATTTTATGTGAAAACTATGAAAATAAATGGCATTGAAATCAGCTCAGCGTTTGAATTACAAAAATAATAAAAAATCCATAATAATTTGCACGGTACTATATAGTATAATATATATATATATATATATTATATAATATATATATATATATATATATAAAATAACTGATGCGCTCGTACTAAGAAGTCTTGGATTTACATGATATATAGTTCTATAGTACATTAATCCTCCTAAGGGAAATCAATTTATAAATACAACTTATCTTAGTTCAAATTTGAAGAGAAATTTGTTTAAAATTATATATATGTTACACCTCTTCTTATTTTTGTTTTGGGGTTCCTTCCCGTGTAAAAGAAAATAGACTCCCGGCGAAGTCGACCAGAAGAATCTTCGCGATGTATTATTCTCCGGGCCCTCGTTTTCGAGTGCGTCTTACGGGTCCGGTGGGGACAAGAAAATGCTTGGCAAAGTTTTTCGCTTAATGTGCTTGAATCAGATTGCCTTAATATTCAAAATAAAATTAAGTGGAAGCTGAGTCGTTTCGTGTCGACTTTAAATCAAAGTTACTTTTTTCTAAATTATATTAAATTTATGAATCAGTAGGCACGGACTTTCCCTACCGCCGCTTAATTTATCTGAAGATTTCTTAACCCGACTTAAGCCCTGTGCGGGATAACTCTCTCTAAATCCCGGGGGCTAGTGGCTAGCGTTGCTTAAATTAATATCGTCTATTAGTTTTTCCTGAAGGGAGATAATAACGGATTGGGCTTCCAGCCCAATTCGGAGATCCGTGTTTGACCTTCGCGCGCAAAAATCTGAGTTAAGGGTGCTGAGCGCCTTCTTTTATATTCGAGAAAACGGAAGTCCTCTATGTCATTCGCATGAGGTGGTGACATTATTACCGCGTGACTTCCGTTTGGTAGAAAGGATTCACCAACGCGAGGTGCCTTTGCATCACTTAGTGTGTGACTTCAGGTTGAAAGGAAATACTGAATGAATATAATTCTTAAAATAATCTAAACCTTTTGTTCACAGATCTGTTTAGGAACGTACAGTATTTCGGTACACAAAGTACGTCAATTATATCGTGAAGCGATTTCAAGTTTTTATAGCGTCAGGCTTTACATAGTTTTAACGAAATAATATAAATTGGAAATGAAGAAAGATAATATAACAGCCGTCCAACTTTTCGAAAAAAAATAATAAAAAATAACTGATGCGCTCGTACTAAGAAGTCTTGGATTTACATGATATATAGTTCTATAGTACATTAATCCTCTTTCGGGAAATCAATTTATAAATACAAATTATCTTAGTTCAAATTTGAAGAGAAATTTGTTTAAAATTATTTTTTCTTACAAAACAACTCCATATTTGGCTCTAAGGCCGACATACTAATGACATATTGTAGCATCTTTAATCAAAAGTTATTTATAACAGTTAACATCTAATTTAAATCATTCATTTATACAACTGGAACAAGCAAAATTTTAGCGTATATCATCATGAAATAAACAGTTAGTAGGTTTATTTAATTTAAATCATTCAGTTATACAATAATTGGAATATTCAAAACGTTAACATATACCATTATGAAATAATCATTTCTATTACATTAACATATATAAAATTTCTTTATTAAATCATTTCAATACATAGTAAAATAATAGTTAGTAAAATAAAGAGAAGGAAATTAGAAACACACAGACGAAGAAAAGATAAATTATATAGTTTTCAGATCCTTTCCGTGCATCAGAGAAGAGAAAAATTTAAATTAGAAGCTTATACATCTTAATAACAATTAATTGACGTATATTTTATAAATGAAATGCTTCTGTTCTAAATACTTCAAGAATTGTTTTCTCTTGCCTTGCAGCGGAAATGGGCTCTTAGTAATTTTCTAGATTATATACTTATTCAAAGTGACGTCATTGAATCGTTAAAAGTATAATGTTCCCTTAGGAACGTTTACAAATTACAGTCAATGATTTATTCAAATTGACGTAATTAAATCTTTACAAATATCAATTATAATATATATATGAAATAAGAGCACTTACTCGAACACGGGGCGGAATGCCGCATACATTCATATATAATTACACATAGGAAAGGATTTAGAATGAGAAAATAAACGCATAGTTCGAGAACAATGTAAAACGCTTAGATTGTTACTACGAGAATTCATTAGAGCGTACTAAATTAATGGTTTAAAATAATTCAGGATTTGGAAATAGTAATAAAGCATTTCGGTCGGGAGTTTATCAAAGTACATTTTCCCTAGGGTTGCCAGACGTCCCGTATTTTACGGGACAGTCCCGCATTTGATCCAAAAATCCCGCGTCAAAATCCCGTATTCAAAATGTCCCGCACAAATTATTTTTTAAGCAAATTTTTTAAGGATGAATTGATTTAGAATTTCAATATTATGTATAATAATTTCAATTTATTCACGATGTTTAATTGTTAAATATTATTGTAATAAATTTTTCTAATTTTGTTTGTTGTAACCGTTGAAGAAATCGTTTCAATTCGAAAAAAAATTTGGTCTTAAAAAAAAAACCTCAGAATTTTTTTTGTCCCGCATGGGCATTTGAAAAATCTGGCAACCCTAATTTTCCCTACCGTTTTCAACGTTTGTTTCCTGAAAACCAATTATATTTCTGCAGCAAATTATTATTCTCACGTTATACTCTTTTCACTAAACACTAATTTTTTCTTAATTACTCAATTTTCTAAGCAAGCATTCACTTGGCAATTACCCTATGAACAAATATTCTTATCGTTCCGCGAAATTCTTCGGCTCGGTAGCTCGAGGGTTGGTTCTCCTGGGTTAGGGTTGCCAGATTTTTTAAATGCCCATGCGGGACAAAAATTTCTGAGGTTTTTTAAGACCAAATTTTTTTTTTCAAATTGAAACTAGATTTCTTCAACGGTTACAACAAACAAAATTAGAAAAATTTCATTACAATAATATTTAACAATTAAACATCGTGAATAAATTGAAATTATTATACATGATATTGAAATTCTAAATCAAGAATTTGCTTAAAAATATTTTTTGCGGAACATTTTCAATGCGAGATTTTGACGCGGGATTTTTGGATCAAATGCGGGACTGTCCCGTAAAATGCGGGACGTCTGACAAACCTATCCTGGGTGTCCAGGTGCCTGTTTGGAATTCATCTAGTGATTTCTTGGATTGAGGTTCTCTCACGACGGTGTGAATTTCTATCTTGTTCCTGGCTTAACGGAGAACAACGAATCTGTTGTCGTAGATGGTCAGGCAAGGGAATTGGCCTGAGCCTTTGGACTTGGGGGGTAAAATACTTTCTTTGAAGCTAAAACATTTATTCACTTATTGCGATAAACCTTACGGCGCGATCCTTTTTATTTAACTGCTAATTAACTTCCAAACAAGTTTAATTTGTATATATACCTCAAAAAATTTTTTTCACTCAACTCTCTCTTGCATCATCCTCTCTTAAAGAATTAATGAACCGATCAAGGAAATTTTTGCAAACAAAATAACAGCAAACCCGTTTTTGTTTCTCTATAAAATATATTAATTCATATAAATATTTCCACATTCTGTTTACGATGAGAACTAGTTTATGAAATGACATTGAAAAAATGTTACTTTCTTTGACTGTCCTTTTTAACGATTTAGATTGTTTTTGCAATCAAGTAAAATATAATTCTTTTATTATTTAATTAATTTATTTTACAACTGACGTCATATCCTATTTATGTAAAAAGGTTTTTACATTTAAAATATTTATCGTTCTCTTGGTAACGGAGAATCTATATATGTAATATTGAAACAAGAAGAATGCCGCCCACATTCTTAATTCAGGGGGAAACAAAACTTCCTGGTTCGTTCCCAAGTTCAAAAGTGGATGAATAAGGGGAAATACTCTGGATTTAATTCATATAAAAATTAAGCGGGAAAAATTTTAATACCAGAATGGATTTCTCTGGGGGCACTTTATGCTACTAAGGTCGCTCACCTATTACGTCCGGTTTCGGGTTCCTTCTTCCCGAAAAGAAACGTCAATCTTTCTGTTCTTCGTCCGCTGCTTGAAGTTTCAAAGGCTGGGGAAGCTTCGCTGCTGCTTCTCGAGGGTTCCTTCTGGAGGATTTCTTCTTCTCGAAAAGAAATGTCAATCCTTCTGTTCTTCGGCAGCTGCTCGAAGCTTCAAATGAAGGGAGAGTTTCGCGGCTGTGCTGCGCTGCGCTGCTGATTCTCGAGGGTTCTTCTGGAGGATTTCTTCTGCTTGCTCGCAGGAATATCCCTCACGCACTTTTCTTTGCTACAGTACCTTGTCACGGGGGTTTCTTGCCTAACGCTTGGCACCGATTCTCTCGTACTCGTCCGAGTTCTTCGACGGGTGTCTACAAGGAAATGGGGAAGGAAATTTACGTTGACCCCACACCTGACACCATTTTTCTGTTACACCGCTTCTTATTTTTGTTTTTGGGGGTTCCTTCCCGTGTAACAGAAAATAGACTCCCGGCGAAGTCGACCTGAAGAATCTTCGCGATATATTATTCTCCGGGTCCTCGTTTTCGAGTGCGTCTTACGGGTCCAGTGGGGATAAGAAAATGCTTGGCAAAGTTTTTCGCTTAATGTGTTTGAATCAGATTGCCTTAATATTCAAAATAAAATTAAGTGGAAGCTAAGTCGTTTCGTGTTCGACTTTAAATCAGTTACTTTTTTCTAAATTATATTAAATTTCTGAATCAGTAGGCACGGACTTTCCCTACCGCCGCCTAATTAATCTCAAGACTTCTTAACACGACTTAAGCCCTGTGCGGGATAACTCTCTCTAAATCCCGGAGGCTAGTGGCTAGCGTTGCTTAATCTAATATCGTCTATTAGCTTCTCCTCCTGAATGGAGATAATAACGGATTGGGCTGGAAGCCCAATCCGGAGATCCGCGTCTGACCTCCGCGCGCAAAAATCTGAGTTAAGGGTGCTGAGCTCCTTCTTTTATATTCGAAAAAACGGAAGTCCTCTACGTAATTCACATGAGGTGGTGACATTATTACCGCGTGACTTCCGTTTGGTAGAAAGGATTCACCAACGCGAGGTGCCTTTGCGTCACTTAGCGTGTGACTTCCGGTTGAAAGGAAATACTGAATGAATAATATAATTCTTTAAATAATCTAAACCCTTTGTCTGCAGTTCCGTTTAGGAACGTATTTGGGTACACAAAGTACGTCAATTATATCGTGAAGCGATTTCAAGTTTTCATAGCTTCGGGCTTTATATGATTTTAACGAAATAATATAAATTGGAAATGAAGAAAGAAAATATAACATATATATATATATATATATATATATATATATATATATATATATGCACACTACTATCCCAGATAAAATTAATGCATTTAATACACTGCAATGAAGGTCCACATTAGGGACCAGTTATCTACAAAATCTTGACCTACATTAACTCATTGAAATGTTTATCACATATTACTCTCCGTTTTATGTTATGGCCAAATTTTAGGTCTACTCTTCCACAATTAGATGCCCAGATATTAAAAGATCTTCATTATTAAATGTTTCTGAAAGTTCGTACATTGTTTCAGAGTCCGAGTTGCGTCATTATAATATCGCAGATTTTAAGAATATTAATAAACTGAGAGTAATCCCCGAGAATATATATATATATGTATCGACTATGCTTACACTTACTTTATCAGGGTTTGGACAACGGTTCAGGATTGACTTGCGGTAAAATATATATAGATATATGTACAGGGTGTCCCATAAGTCCGGCATCATAGGAGAAATTCATATTTTCCTATTTCTACAAACCATAATTCATATTTTTCTCTTTCTACAAGCCATAATGTCTGTGAGCAAGGAAGAACGAATTCAGATAATTATACTCATAGGAAATCGGAGTCAAAGAGAGGCCGCTGCTGAATTTAACAGACTGCATCCAGACCGCGAGCCAATAACACAGAGTTGTGTTAGCAGACTTGTTGCAAAGTTTAAGGAAACAGGATCCATAGAAGATAAACCACGCAGTGGACCTTCAAGGAGGTCCACTGACGATGATACAGCGACTGCTATCCTGGCTCATTTTAACAGAAGTCCCAATAAGTCTTCGGCGATCGTCCGCCGAGACAGGAGTGTCGAAAAGTAGCATCCATCGCATTCTTCAGGCTCACAAATGGCATCCATATAAACTTCAGATCCTACAGAAATTAAGCGAAGATGATCCCGACCGGGGAATGGAATTTTGTGAATGGGCTACGGTACAATATGCTCGGGATGCCAATTTCCCGTCCACCATTCTGTTCAGTGACGAGGCTGTTTTTTATGGAAATGGTGAGGTAAATCGACAGAACACCCGCTACTGGTCTCAAAACAACCCTCACTGGTATACCTCTTCAAAGGAACAAGGTGCATCTCGGGTGATGGTATGGTGTGGCATTTGGAAGGATCGCATCATAGGTCCCCTCTGTTTCGATGAACATGTCACTGGAGGCACCTACCTACGTATGCTCAAGGAAGAAGCATTTCCCAGTGTCTTGAACGAAGAAGGAAATTTCCCAACATGGTTCCAGCAAGACGGCGCTCCTGCACATTACAGCACCCAAGTAAGGGAATACCTGTACCAACAATTCCCTGGTCATTGGATAGGACGTCGAGGGCCTGTGGAATGGCCAGCTAGAAGCCCGGATCTCACGCCACTAGATTTTTATCTCTGGGGCCACTTGAAAGCGCTGGTATACGCAGAGAAAATTAGGAGTGTTGAACATTTGCGGCAGCGCATTATTGGGGCATGTAACACCATTACTCCTGACATCATTCACCGTGCTTGCTGACTGGGTATCAGGTCTGAATGTGTGTATTGAAAACAATGGTGGACATATTGAGCACGTTATGTAAATAAAAGCTTTTGTTTTGCCTTTTTTTATTATTTTTCCTATGATGCCGGACTTATGGGACACCCTATATATATATATATATATATATATATGAGTTCGCTACGCTATGCTGTTGATCTTTCTACGCTTAAAATATTTAGAAACCTTTAAAGTTTTAAAAAGAAATTAGATTTTTAATTAGTTAATGATATGGACTCTGAAGGTTGTCAGAAATTGTCATTAAACTTGCAGCAGTTTTCCCTCAACATTTACTTATATTCTGATCATTTTCTTATAGCCTGTACTTGTTTATATATGATATATATATAACATTGGTTTTGCTTCCGCCCGAATTGTTCATTCTGGCGAAGGTCAAGCTTGCCACTCCACCTTAGAACTACACCACCGAGGCGCATTATATATATATACACATGGAATATTATACCCCAAATGGACAGGAAATTCAGAGCAATTCCAGAGCAAAAGATTTATGAGTTGTAATGACTGATGATGCGAAATTTGAAACAAAATAAGAGAGCAGTAAACAGAGCAAAGAGAGTAACTGGGCAGATACTGAGAACCTTTAAATGAAGGGATAGGAATATAATGATTCCTCTACTGAAAAACCCTGATCATACCCAAATTGGAATACTGCTCGGTCCTCATATGCCCATATAAAAAAGAAGACATTAGACAGCTAGAAGGGATTCAGAGAAGCTTCATAGCCAAGATCAAGGGGTGCAAAGCACTAAATTACTGGGAAAGGTTACGCGAATTAAACCTATATTCACTGGAAAGGAGAAGAGAGAGATACAGCATTATTTACACTTGGAAAATAATGGAGAAACTAGTCCCTAATCTTACTTTAAACCCTGTAGCTCCCCCAACAGTAGAAAGTAGAAAAGGAAGATTGTGTCGTGTTCCCAAATTAAAGGCTAGACAGGGAACATCCTTAACCTGAAAGAAAATAGTTTTGTTGTGAGAGGACCAAAACTGTTTAATCAGCTGCCCAAACACCTAAGGAACACGAGTGGTGTTGCAGTGGACATCTTCAAAAGAAGATTAGACGCCTGGCTCAGAACAATCCCCGATGAGTCGGGCGTACCTGGCTATGTGAGGCCAACTCGAGAGGAGGGGCGACAAGCTTGACCTTCGTGAAATGAGGAATCATCGCACGAAACTTTTGAAAGGAAAGGAAATGTTATATATAATTTATTGCTGAAAAAAATCCAAAGGAAATTCACTCAAAGCAAATTATCATTATTCAGAAAAGTTCTCAGAATTATGTTTGCCAAAGAAATAATGCCACTCTTAATCTTTTCTAAACTTCAGACTAGTTCTACATACAGAGGGTTGACAAAAGTAAATAGACACCTTTGATTTTTCTCCATACCGTAGTTTTTTTTATTTGGTTATAAAAGTGAATATATAATAACAGGTGAAATTTGCCATTTGTTCTTGAGGACAATCATCGTAGTGTCTATTTACTTTTGTCAGCTTTCTGTACTTGTCCACCACCACCACTTTACTTTAATCATTTGAGCACAACTTCATGGGCAACAATGAACAATAGTTCTGTATCGAAATTTCCTGAATATCAGCGGTTATGCAGTCTTCAAAAATTGGCCAAATTTTGGGGCTTTGTTGCTTAAATTTTAAATTTGACATAGCCCCCACAGAAAGAAATCGATTGGAGTCAGGTCAGATAAACGTGAAGACCAAGAAATTGGTCCGAGTCATTCAATCCACCGACCAGGAAAGTGGTAATTTAAGAGCTGTAAGACCTAACCTACAAAATGAGGCGGAGTTCCTCTCCGTTCAAAGAAATTCATCGAGGCCTCAATATTCTAATTCAGGCAAAGAAAACTGTTGCAACGGTTCATGATGACATTCTTCACTGACGTTCCTCGTTTGTCCGTCAGCATCGCCGAAAAAGAAAGGCCCAATGATTCTTCTGGCCGGGAGAGGACACCAAATATTAAATTTTCGTGTATATCGCTCATGTTCACGATATGTTCTTGGGTTTTCAAGGCCACATACTCATATGCGACAATTATGCCTGTTAACCAAGACACACGAGATGTCGTACCTTAGCGCTAAATCAGATGCTGTCAGAAAGAGATGGATCGCGGTCAAATCGATAAAGCAGAACCGCGCACATTTCCACTCTTTGGTTTCGATCCATATCGCGTAATCCACCCACCATCTGGATTCTGTGTGGTTTCATTTCAATGTTTCTTTTAAGCATTCGTTGAACTGTAAGAGTAATTTATGTTTAATCCAGTTCCAAAGCTGTACGGCTGATGGATTTCGTCTGACTACCAGAAAAGTCTGCCTCGACCACATGCTGGTTCTTTTCTGTTCGAACTGACCTCGGGCGTCCAATACGTCCATATAGTTAGCGCTGAGATAAACTGGAAATGAAACTAAGGTTTCGAAGGATGGAGTTCGTTACACAATCAGGAGAGACCAAAAGACTAGATGGATTGAGAATATAAGGTTTGAGGAAGAAAAGGAATTATTATACAGGGTGGGCCGTAAGTTTCCATACATAGGAAAAAATAAACATTTTTTTATGGACAACCATTTTTATTTATATAATATGCTCTACATGGTTGCCATTGTTTTGAAAACACATTTCAATACGTGTTCCCCACTGTTGATGAACACGCATTAGCACAGTTGACGTTATGCTTGTAATGGCGTTGGTGATACGTCCCTTTAGATGATTTATGTCTCGTATCTTTTCCTGATACACCATGGCCTTCAAGTGCCCCCAAAGATAGAAATCAAGGGGGGTGAGATCTGGGGATCTGGGAGGCCACTCCACAGGACCACGCCGACCAATCCAAGCATCCGGAAACTGCTGCTGCTGATCCAAATACCGACGCACGTGAAGACCATAATGAGGTGGAGCTCCATCTTGCTGGAAGTAAACTGGGAAGTTACCTTCCTCGTTTAGCAGGGATGGGAAAATCTCTTCTTGCAACATGTTAAGATACCTTTCGGCATTAAGATTTCCACTGACAAAAATTGGTCCAATAATTCTGTCACCCCATATCCCGGCCCACACCATCACTTTACCGGCACCTTGCATCTTCGTCGGACTCAGCCAGTTAGGGTTAGCATTACTCCAATAACGTATGTTTTGCCGATTAACCTCTCCATTGACGTAAAAATTTGCTTCATCAGTAAACAAGATCTTACGTCAAACGCATATTCTTAGGGTATCTGAAACATAAAAACAAACGTTTAATTTTTCCTATGTATGGAAACTTACGGCCCACCCTGTATATTGAGAAAGCGACGGACCAATCGTCTTCTCACTACAGTACCCAACTTGCTCGTCGCATTTCAAAGGAGACTGTAAAGACAGGACTAACGAAAACCCTCTGGAGACGCGAAATTGACAGAAACAAATGAATTACAAGGTATTTATGTGGGAGAAAATAGGTGAAAGACTGACAAAACTTTGTGGGGGATCTCACATTTGAACATGTTGATGAGAGCATGAATGTGTGGAGTTGTTTTGTCAGTGAGAAGACAGGGTTTTCATCGAAGATTGACGAAATTCTAACCAAGAACCTCTACCATTTCATATTTTAACATCACGCTATATCTTGAGGAAGGAGACACGTGGGTGATGGCTTAGTCTTGCAACAAGGTAAAACCCCTAAGCTCACAAAGCACACAGCTAAGCTCAACCTAGGGTACTTGAAAAAAAAAAAAAACGGCAAGTTGTAAATGATAATATGGCCACCGCAATCACCAAGCCAAGACTTTAATCCAGTAGAAACGTTGTAGGATGAACTTGATCAAAAAGACTGAAAAAAAGATACAACAATTGTAGAGATGCCAAACCCTAACACAGCGCTCAGGCCAGACTAATGCGGTCCATTCCGCAAAATCCTGAATTATCCTTTATCAGTAACATCGGCAGTCGAACACCTGACCTCAGTGTCTTCATTTCGCTTAAAGGAAAATGGTATTACCCACTAATATACTGGGCGCTAACCAAATGTAAAAATACTGTGAAATACTTTACAAACTGACTGCAACCAAATAAACATGAAGTCCTCCTCAGGTTGCGTGATGGGGTGCCTTGCATACATAAGTAGCATGCAATGACTGCAGGTAACGAAGGATAATTTGATGAAATAAGGTGGAAGTAAAATATTGTCGAAATACATCCAGATTCTATGAATTACATGGAGTTTGCAAGTCTGATATATATATATATATATATATATATATATATATATCTATTATATATATATATATATATATACTGAGGTATTTCTTCACTTCATAAAAAATACTTTATTTCATAATCGAAGTTTAGACCAAAAATTTCGGGTCTTTTGGCAAACTATTAAATTTATTCGTGGTACCTTTCATCTTCCATGTTTGATGTTCATTACTCAAACATAAATTCAAAGACATGATTACCCTCTAATTATAAGGCAACCAACCTTTTTCTGATATACTTTTCTTTGACTGTTTCCTACGACACACACACACACACACATATAATTATATAATATATATATATATATATATATATATTGCTAGAAACCTGACGTACCAGTAGAGGTAATGTAATGATGGGATCGTATAAGCTTCTTCTTAACATTTAAGGTCATTTAACGGAGGGGATCCGAACCACTGGTCGTTACATAATCTGGACGCGGAAGACGGTCTACCATTCATCTACTCTCCAGACACAATTCGCTTAACTTCGCTGATCGATGCGAAGCAGTATTACGACAGCGGCCAGGACGTAGCGCGAGTACCATTAGAGGCATATCCCCAACCTCGTCATGGAAGAGAACAGTGAATCCCAAAGGTTTGGGGGTGGTACTTTATTGCCGCTGGTGATCGCAATGTATCTTTGTCATTGATTCGAGTGTTTTCAATTCCCAGCACAAGCATCGTGTCCTCCCCATGGAGAATGGGAAATGGGTTTTAAGATGATATGATAAAGAGGAATACCACAATAAAGCCGACTATCTTTATTTTCTATCTGAAGGCCAACGTTCTGAAACCTGAGTGGCTGCACTTAATATGATATATATATATATATATATTAATATATATATATATATAAATATATATATATAATATATATATATATATATACTATACACAGTGGATCGAAAATGATGAGGATGTTAGCCTTGAACTTAAATAACGACAAAGTTTTATATAGTTTACCTTCAATAGTATTTGATGCAGAATTGATATAGCGAAGATAGAAATGGCGAAGATAGAAATGGCGAAGATAGAAATGGCGAAGATAGAAATGGCGAAGATAGAAATGGCGAAGATAGAAATAGCGAAGATAGAAATGGCGAAGATAGAAATAGCGAAGATAGAAATAGCGAAGATAGAAATGGCGAAGATAGAAATGGCGAAGATAGAAATGGCGAAGATAGAAATAGCGAAGATAGAAATGGCGAAGATAGAAATGGCGAAGATAGAAATAGCGAAGATAGAAAAATATATTGAACACAAAATATATGTAGTGAATCCATTTTGAAGGATTTCAATAATTGCTTTTACCTGAGTGAAGTAATTTACTTAATATTAAGCTCATAACTGAGGCAATCAAGCTTAGAGTAAACCCATTTTTCTGGGATAGTTTAAGAGTGAAAATTGGAATTCAAGATGTAATCTCGCTTAAGGGAAAGAGATTTGTCGTTAAGAGTCAAAATAGAGATTACATTACTTTGAAAACCTAAAAGTATAAAAGGGAAAAATTTTAGCGATTAATTGTGTAAAAATGTTGGTTTTGGTAACCCTGATTAAAATGTATTGTCCTTAAATGTAATGTTAATATCATGCAAGGATTGAAAGAGAATGATTACATTTTTATTCAGGATGGTTCACAAGCATAGGGAAAACTTAGCATCTGAGATTTCACTTTTGGGTCATTGTTGCTTTGTTCCTACACTTAGTGTGAATAACTGTGTGAAGTATGGTTGGTCTACGGTGTCGTTAAGAGGTCGCTCAATCATGCATGACGTGTCTCACTAATGACTGATTACTATAGTATGACTAAATTGGCTTCTTCTTTTGTAGGAATGTGTAGAATGCCGCCGAAGCAATCAAAAAACACGGTCTAGCAGTGAGGTGTGGTACTAGAGAAGGCGGAGGAGAAGTTAACTAGGGCAGGACTCCCTACCAAGCTTCAAGTCCTCCGGAAATTCATGTTCCACCATCTGGAGGAGAAAGACAGAATATAACAGTGCGGTGATGACCATTGAGGCTTTGATCCCGTTTTGGACAAAAGCAAACGTTCCAATGACGGATACCAGATACGCTGAGAAGAAGCTCCTGAAACTGTACGAGCAATACAAGGGGCTGAAGAAGAACCGCACAAAGAATTTCCCATCCTACAGAATGAAGGAGGACATATTTCGCGGAGACCTTGACGATGTGTTCGATCTTTCACGTCATGACGCCCTCGAGACCAAGATGAATGAGGAGGACAAGAACTTCCTTGTCACTCAGCTCGATAATCCCACTTCCTCCAGCTTTGGCCCGATTGACAAGAAAATGGCTGACCAACAAACGAGGAAGAGGATTCGGTGTGAGGCGGAGATGAACCGAGAGGAGAAGGCCAAGCGCGAGGCGGATGCGAGATGGTCCCAGGGAGAACTGAGGCTTCTAGTTCAAGCACATCTGAATCATCAGATTCAGATACTGTAGTTTTTAAGGAGTCAGCACGAAAAACGTCCCACTCCTAAGCGATTGAAGTCTGTGATCACGCCTGACATTTCCTTAGCCTTGGATCGCCACAACATTAGTGACAGGAAAGGAATGGCAGTGGTCGCAGCAACTATTAAATCGCTGGGCACAACTTGGACGAAGTGTCAATCTCACGAAGCACCATTCGTCGCGTGAGACAATGTACACGTGAAGCGGTGTGCCGCGAAGATCAGGCCACTTTCAAGACCCATGAGCCCCTTCTCTTGCACTGGGATAGTAAGCTGCTTACAGATATCTCCCATGGGTTAGAGGTGGTGGACCGTGTGGCTGTGCTTGTAACCGGTAACGGGGAAGAGAAACTCCTTGGAGTTCCAATGGTAGCTGCTGCAACTGGAGCATCTCAGGCTCAGGCGTGCCTGAAGCTTGTGGACGACTGGTTTTTGAGGGGCAACGTTCGAGGTCTTGTTTTTGATACAACTGCGTCCAACACGGGACTTCATGCTGGAGCTTGTACTCTCACTGAAAAGGAGTTGGGTATTGATCTGGTGTGGATCACTTGCCGACACCACGTGGTAGAAGTCGTCCTTGCTGCGGCCTTCGGTGCTTGTTTCGGAACATCCAGTAGACCTGAAATTGGCCTATTCAAGCGCTTCAAGCAGCACTGGGTTTTCATTGATCGCAGCAAGTTCGAGAGTGCACCCGACAGCCTGTTCATTGAAACAGCAGAGCAGAGGAAGGAAATGGTCTCCTACTACAAGGAGGCTGTCAAGAAGAAGAGCCAGCGGGACGACTATGATGAACTGATACTTCTCTGCCTCCTTTTCTTGGGAGGGAAGCTTGACGGTCCTGTGAGAATTCGAAGCCCTGGAGCCATGCACCATCCGCGATGGATGGCCAAGGCCATTTACACGCTCAAGGTGTTCCTATTCAGAGATCAATTCACCTTGCTTCAGACCGAGAAACGGAACATCGAGGAACTAAGCCTGTTTATCACGCTCCTTTACGGCCGCTACTGGAACGAGGCCGGTGTTGCATACATGGCTCCATTGAATGACCTCACTTTCTTGCGCCAGCTGAAAGCTCACCCAGGAAAGACGAACGACGCGGCATTTGCCGCGATGAAGCGCCATTTGTGGTTCATTTCTGAGCACTTAATCCCCTTGGCACTGTTTGATCCTCGAGTTCACGCGTCCACGAAGGAGAGGATTGCTCACAACATCGTAGCTGTTCCCGAAAAAAGAAAAGGACTCAAGCGCGTGGACGGAAAAACGTTCTCCTCGAGCAATCCCTTGGAATTCTATGCCACCAAACGTTCAGCAATCTTGTTCAACCTCGTCATGCAGCACGGAAGTGAACAGGCGCAATCATTCCTGTCCAAGACACCAAATGATTGGAACACAGATTCAGCTTACCAAGGAATGAAGGAACGTGTAGAGAAGATGGCAGTGGTTAACGATTGCGCAGAAAGAGGAGTTGCGCTTCATTAAGGCTTTCAACAACACAATCACGAAGGATGAAGCGCAAAAACAGCACCTTCTCGGCGCAGTCGCTCATCACCGCAAGGAATTCAAAGAGCCGACAAAACTAGTCTCAAAAGACCTAAAGATCTTCAACTGTGTGCATTATTTGTTCTGCTGTTATAATTTCATATATATTAATATAAATATATATATATATATATATATATATATATATATAAAATATAGTCAAGTCATTATTCAAATTGTTTCATTTTGAGCGAGTGCATAAAAAGGTCCTAGAGCAAAGATAATTGGCAGGTTTATTCTGTCGGGGAATAGAATAAGGGCAGATGTGACCGAATTTAAAATTCCAAAAAACGCTGTTGTTGACTACCCTAATATATATATATATATATATATATTATATATATATATATATATATATATATATATATATATAGGGTGTTTAGGAGGAAAGGTCAATACTTCGGGAGGTGATAGTATTGATAGTATCGGTCATTGTGAGAAAAAAAGTTCATATGAACATGTGTCTAATTCTGAATGGTTACGGAGATAGAGCTGTTTGAATCTGATGCGCGCGCAGCTCTTCCTCCCCCTTCCCTCCCCTATAACCTTGAACCATGTAAGCTGTAATGTAAGCATGTAACATAAGCCAATCGACAGCTGACTGTTGTGAGTGACATTGTTTGGTGTTTGAAGCAGTGTTAAGAATACCACACACCTTCACACATGCCGAATATGCAGATATGGTGTATGTCTACGGTTTTTGCGATGGAAGTGCAACAGCTGCTGTTGCAGAATACCGTCGACGGTTTCCGAACCGCAGAATTCCGGATCGAAGTGTGTTTACCAAAGTTTTTAACACATTGCGTGAGATTGGTACACTTCCTAGCGCTCATGTTTCATCTGAATGTGAAGGTCAACAAGATATAGATGAAGTGGGAAACATTCCTCAGTTGGTAGAGCGTAGTCCTACTACTAGCTCACGAAGAATTTCTACACGTCTCGGTGTACCACACACAATAGTATGGCGAACATTACGTGAGGAAGGCTTGCATCCATATCATGTACAGCGTGTACAACACCTTCAACCAGGAGACGCTGCCATGCGACTGGAATTTTGTCATTGGGTAAATGCTAATCGCCGATTGCTTCGATTAATACTGTTCACCGATGAAGCTACTTTTCACCCGTGACGGTATCAACAACACTCGTAACTCTCATCGGTGGTCAGACGAAAAATCCAAATGCCACTGTGGAAACAAATTTTCAACATCGCTTCTCTGCCAATGTGTGGTGCGGTATCATCGATGATCAGCTGATTGCCCTGTTACTTTAGAGAATCGTCTTACAGGACAAAGTTACCTAGAATTTCTGCAAAATGAATTGCCAGGACTATTGGAGGATGTTCCTTTGGCTACACGCGTTGGTATGTACTTTCAGCATGACGGAGCTCCTCCACATTCTACCCGTCTGGTGACGCAATACCTAAATCAAACTTTCCGTGGTCGATGGATCGGCCGCGGTGGTCCCATTCAATGACCACCAAGGTCTCCAGACCTCTCTCCGTTAGATTATTGTTTGTGGGGGTGGATGCTGCTGCCCGCATAAAGGAACGTCAAGATCAACTCAGACGAACAACACGCGATCTTCGCACACGAGTTGCAAAGTGCATTGAGGTTGTCGGTGGGAATTTTCGAAAACGTATTGTAAACTGTAACAATTTGTCATTTCTGTATCTGATACATTCAAAATGCCAATGTTTAACATTAAATGTTAGAAACAGTAATTGGTTTCTCTTTCTTGATTACCATTAACAATGCTTTTGTATTTGTAGATTCAAACAGCTCTATCTCCGTAACCATTCAGAATTAGACACATGGTCGCGCACCACCACAGATTCAGGTCATCTGCACTTTTAAATATGGTGCGCGACTTCTGAGACACTGAAATAAATTTATGAAATGTTCGCCACTGTGTTGATACTATTATTATTATTAATATATATATATATATATATATATATATATATATATATATATATATATATATATACACAGGGTGTCCCATAAGTCCGGCATCATAGGAAATAATAAAAAAGGCAAAACAAAAGCTTTTATTTACAGAACGTGCTCAATATGTCCACCATTGTTTTCATACACAAATTCAGACGTGATACCAGTCAGCAAGCACAGGTGAATGATGTCAGGAGTAATGGTGTTACATGCCCCAATAATGCGCTGCCGCAAATGTTCAACACTCCTATTTTCTCTGCGTATACAGCGCTTTCAAGTGGCCCCAGAGATAAAAATCTAGTGGCGTGGAGATCCGGGCTTCTAGCTGGCCATTCCACGGGCCCTCGACGTCCTATCCAATGACCAGGGAATTGTTGGTACAGGTATTCCCTTAGGTGCTGTAATGTGCAGAGCGCCGTCTTGCTGGAACCATGTTGGGAAATTTCCTTCTTCGTTCAAGACACTGGAATGCTTCTTCCTTGAGCATACGTAGGTAGGTACCTCCAGTGACAGTTTATCGAAAAAGAGGGGCCTATGATGCGATCCTTCCAAATGCCACACCATACCATCACCCGAGATGCACCTTGTTCCTTTGAAGAGGTATACCAGTGAGGGTTGTTTTGAGACCAGTAGCGGGTGTTCTGTCGATTTACCTCACCATTTCCATAAAAAACAGCCTCGTCACTGAACAGAATGGTGGACGGGAAATTGGCATCCCGAGCATATTGTACCGTAGCCCATTCACAAAATTCCATCCGCCGGTCGGGATCATCTTCGCTTAATTTCTGTAAGATCTGAAGTTTATATGGATGCCATTTGTGAGCCTGAAGAATGCGATGGATGCTACTTTTCGACACTCCTGTCTCGACGGACAATCGCCGAAGAGACTTATTGGGACTTCTGTTAAAATGAGCCAGGATAGCAGTCGCTGTATCATCGTCAGTGGACCTCCTCCTTGAAGGTCCACTGCGTGGTTTATCTTCTATGGATCCTGTTTCTTTAAACTTTGCAACAAGTCTGCTAACACAACTCTGTGTTATTGGCTCGCGGTCTAGGTGCAGTCTGTTAAATTCAGCAGCGGCCTCTCTTTGACTCCGATTTCCTATGAGTAGAATTATCTGGATTCGTTATTCCTTGCTCACAGACATTATGGCCTGTAGAAAGAGAAAAATATGAATTATGGTTTGTAGAAATAGAAAAATATGAATTTCTCCTATGATGCCGGACTTATGGGACACCCTGTATATATAATTAAAAGACAAGAAATAAATGTTTAAAAGAACTAAAAAATTAAAACCGCGCAGATTTTTCATATATACAGTATATAATATATATATATATATATATTATATATATATATATAGTGTATGTTTTTTACCTCCTCCTTCGTTCAGGCGAAAGAATAAAATTTGTTCTACGCCTTCACGAATAAGGGGGGTTCCCTTTGCAAAGTTTTGCGGGTTTTAATTTTTTAGTCCTTTTAAACTTAAACTTTTCCTTCGGGGATTTTAATATATATATATATATATATATATATATATATATTCTGAAAAAATATATATATATAAACTACTGAATTTTTATGGTTTTCTTTTTAAAACTAAATATATCTTTCTCCGTAAGATATTTGCTTTCTGAGGAAGTTTTCAGTTAAAATAACTTTTTCAGAAAACCACACTTATATTCTCCATTTTGTTGCGTCAGTATATATATATATATGTTAAAATTATTCGCTATGCATCGTGTATTCTGGGGGTATAAATTTCCATATTTTACACACTATAGCACCATCAAACCACAAATCTACAACCCTCTTTTATCTCTCTACATTTTGTTCCATTGCTTACAGCCATTTTGCTAAAATCATGCGCTATCCTTGTAAACATGGTGTCCTGGTGCTGTTTGAAATTAGGCTAACTCATAAGCACACACCACTCCTCCGAATGAATATGGAGGCTATTAATCCACACCTTCCTTACTTCCTAATGCGTTCTCACAACTATTACTAAGTGGAATATAAATGCTAAGATCTTTTAGCTGAGTGCGAATATGGGCTCAGTGGACCATATGCAAATAACGCCATTATTTGCGCTCTCCGATATTCCCCGCGATTTAGGGGAATTTCGCTAAACATGCCGCACTCAAACAAACAACTTAAATGCACTTCTGTCTCCAGGCTTGATACGGAAATTGGCTGAAAGCCAGGGAGGTATCTCGAAGGGGAAAATAGGAGAGAGACGGGGGGGGGGGAGGGAATCGGGTCGAAAAGGAAGTAAAAAAGGTAAGAAACTGAAAAAAAGATGCTTTTCGAAGGATTTGAAAAACGAAATGAGGACTGTTCGGTTAAGAGAGATAGGGGGGAGGGAAGAGGGAATAATCAGAGGGATGAAAACGCCATCGAAAGAGAGATAGAAGAGAGAGAGGAGAAAATCTGAGAGATAAAGAGAAGAAACAAAAAGGCAGAGACCTTTTCCTCATGAGTGTAACTCACTTTCATATTAGCCATTGCGTTGTTCTACCTGCAACAAAAAAATGTTCCAAAACAAGACATCATTTTGAACATTTGTTTCAGTTCTAATGTATTATTTTTGTAAATTTAATTTCAATTTTCTTATGAGACCGAACTTATGGGACACCTTATATACAAAGCTGGGCACTTGCGGTTTTTTTTGCGGTACTGCGGTACTGCGGTACTACCGCACTACCAAACCGGTACCGCATAACGCAGTACCGCAAAGGATCGCTGAAAGTACAGGCTGTACTTTCAGCGATCCTTTGCGGTACTGCGTTATGCGGTACCGGTTTGGTAGTGCGGTAGTACCGCAGTACCGCAAAAAAAAACGCAAGTGCCCAGCTTTGCTTATATATACATATATATATACACACACTTACTTTATGATGCTTTATGAGGGGTTTGAACGACGGTTCAGGATAAGTGTGGGAAAGATTTGCTCTCAAAAGGCTCGAATAAATTCCTATATTATTTTGTCCTACCTTCATCTAAGCCTAAAATATTATCTTAAATACAAGATGAAAAGTACCGATCATGAATGATTTCGAGAAGGTTTCATCGAATCAAAAGATATTTTGAAAACAAAAGAAGAAAACGTTTTCTTTTTTTGGGTGAATAGTCTCAGCTACGAGAAACTGAATGAAGGAAATGAAGCCACGATAACAACAATTTGTTAGAAACACGAGCTTTCGCCCTGTTTTTAAGGATTACTTTGGGTGCTTTGTTTGGATTTCTTCAAGTGCTTTTTCAAGGACTTATTCAAGTGCTTTTTTTTAAGGACTTCTTCAAGTGCTTTTTCAAGGACTTCTGCAGGTGTTTTTTAAGGACTTTTTCAGGTGCTTTTTAAGGACTTCTTTAGGTGCGAGTGTACTTTATTCGGATCACCTGGAGATCCGTCACCCAGCCTTTAGTTAGTTAGTTTTATAATGCTAACTAACGAAAATATCACGACCTAACCTAACCAATCGTTAAGTCAACTATACGCTCTTGATGGATTGGTTAGGTTAGGTCGTGATATTTTCGTTAGTTAGCCTTATAAAATAAGTAAAAAAGACTGGAATGACGGATCTTCAGGTGATCCCTTTGTTTTTTTTTCGAAACTCAAACATATTAACTGAAGGATCAAATTCTAGAATTGGGAAATCCTTTTCTTGAATGCAAAATTTTTCGAAGAAAATGCTTACGCACATTTTGACCACTTTTCGTTAGATCAGTAAGGTTAAGCGACGTTGGGTCTGTTCAGTAATTGTATGGATGACCGTCCTTTGCGTTTAGATGATGAACTGTAGAGACTATTAGATGGTTCCGATCCCACGTAAAGCTGTAGGATCTATCCATCACGTGACCTTTGTCGTTACGAAGGAGGATAAACAATCCCTCTACTCTCTTCTTTCTCTCGGGCTAACCTTAGAGTGGATGTTAGGGTCTCTGTTAGCCTTAGCTTCTGTAGATCTCTGTAGATCTGTAGATCATCAATATTATTATTATTATTATTATTATTATTATTATCATCTCTCAAACAAAGACTACCAAAAATAAACACTAACCTAACTATATATTCCTAATCTAACCTAACCAAACTGATCAAACTTAACTTCGCCAAACCTAACCTGACCAAACCTACTCGTACCTTCACAAATACAAATAATAAAAATTTCATAAACAATAAGAATAGAATAACATCTTTACCAAAACTACTGTATTTCGACCCCCACCCCCCACCCTGACCCCTTCACCCCGCCAAAAAACCCCTCTTCCAGTTTTGTGTGCTCGTCCGAAGTGTTGTTATATTCTCACACACGATAAGTCTCCCTCCGCCTTTTCTTTCGTTCACCCTAGATGGAAATGCAATCCGACATATCAGTTTCTTTTTACCTTTCGTGCAAAAAAGCTTCATTGGCCCCGTTTTTATTCTGTACAAATATTTAACTCGAATAAATATGTAAAAAAAAAAAAAAATGTTGAAAGATTTAATATTTTTATATATTTTTTTTTTATATAATAATTTAAGGAAAGATATATTTAACTTTTAATTCCAGTCACCATTTTTTTTTTGTAATTAAACAATTTTAACAGTAAGTTTACTAGCAAAAGATCGGCGCTACGCGCCGATTTTGCTAGATCTGCGGTGCTTGGGCTGAATTGTGGGCCTACGGCGTATTTTATTTTGAACATCAGTAGCCCTTTATCTGGATATCATTCCTATTCCTCTCACCTTGGGCCTCAGTAATTGGGGTGCCTGCGGCCTTCCAGTTACTGGCAAACCAATTATTCATTCAATAAAAACTACAGAAAAGAACGCAGCCATGAAAATCTAAAGCTTCACAAATCTTAATACAATGAGCTCGGATTTGAAGCCTAAGATTTTCACGACTGCGTTCATTTCTATAGTTTTATTGACCAATAACTGAACTGACAGTAATTGGGGGTCCTGCGGCCCGCCAAATCATAGTTTTCATTGTTTCGAGTGCATCAATAATATTGTTATAGTGTTCCTTAGTTATGATAAGCATGATCTTCCTGACCGGAATCGATGTTGGTTATCATTTTTTTTTTCTGAGTTTCCCCATTAACCCCACCCCCTCCCCCATTACCCCACCCCTCTCCCCCATTTACCCCACCAATTTTTTTTTCTGAGTTTCCCCATTAACCCCACCCCCTCCCCCATTACCCCACCCCTCTCCCCCAATACCCCCCCTCCCCATTTACCCTCACCCTTCCCCCATTACCCCCAAGGGGGGAAGGGGGCCTGGCACCTTGCAAAGGATTTACTTTAATTTTTTTTGAAGGGGGCTGGCACCTTGCAAAGGATTTACTTTAATTTTTTTTTTGGTTACATATATTATCGCATCTATTTTTCTGAGTTTCCCCATTAACCCCACCCCCTCCCCCATTACTACCCACCCCTCCCCCATTTTGTGCCAAAATTATGATTAAAAATGAAGAAATGGGAAAACTGTACCCCTAAAAGGGGGGGGGGCAGGATTTATGTTCGTGAATTTTTTTTAGCATGGGCACTGCACAATAAAAGACGCATCGAATGGTGAAAACCGCATTGTTCTACACCAATTGTAGCGACCTGTAGGTGTGCGCAAAAAAATGTTATATATATATATATATATATATATATATATAATACTTCATTTCTGAAATAGTATATTAGATTATTATATAAATAGTTTTAAGTGTTGTAACCGTACTTTATTAGATGGAAATTTTAAAAAAAGCATCAAAGTGAGGAAGAAGTATTAAGTGCTGTTTTTAAGACGAAGGAGTTTAATGGGCATGGTGAAACAACGTTAATATTGGTTTCGTTTCAACGAACCTCTTTTGTTTTTAGGGGAGGAGAGATTGTGGATGCGTGATCATCGGTAAGAGCGCTGGTTGAAAACACACGACGTGGGTTCCAGTCCCTCTAGCAATACAGTAGTATCCCACGTTACTGCCTCTTCCCTCTCCATTAAGTTTATTGTCCTTGAATAAAGTATACACTCACGTAAAACGCTCATATATATATATATATATATATATATATTATTATATATATTATATATATATATTATATATATAGTATATATATATGGTTGACAAAGTAAGTAAACACCTTCAGTTTTTCGTGCTGCTTTACCCTTTCCATTACGTAAGGTGACACACGTTCTGGCATTCCATTGATGAGATCTGCCATTTATTCTTGAGGACAATCATCGCGGTGTCTACTTACTTTTGTCATCTCTCTATGTGAATTGCAATTATAATTTTTTATGCATATAAAATATACTCTAAAATTCTTTTTAATTAAAAACGTTTTCAGTATGATCATCAGTCATCATTGCTCTCGATAATTTGAACACTTTGTGTTAAAATCTTCTGCCGTTCCATTTGTTACAGCTGTGATTTCAATTTGTAGCTGATCAAGTGTCCTTGGATATTCCTGTAGACTTTGGCCTTTCAATAAACCGCACAAAAAATAATCGCAAGTATTAAGCTCGGGGAAGTATGGGCGCGAAGGTCAGCCGTAACCAAATCTTTCTCGGGTAAGGGTTAGAAATTATCATACTTCAACACCAACTGTTCATAATTTCAGAGGAAATTTAAATAAAATCTTTAAGGTTAATGGTGACCACAGTAAAAAAAAAAAAATATATATATATATATATATATATTAATTAATGGTGACATTAAAAATATTTTGATTAATGGTGACTACATAAAAATATTTTTAATTGATGGTGACTACATAAAAATATTTTTAATTGATGGTGACTACATAAAAAATATTTTTACTTAATGGTAACTACATAAAAATAGTTTTAAATTTGCGCGAATGTACTTAATGAAAATGCCCTTCCGGTGTCGGGAGAATGGGATCTAACCTAGGTGCGAATTTCTTAACGGTCGGTCCCTGGACTGTTTTCCCCCTCCTATTTCTTATTCTTATATTTCATTTAGGAGCTATATATGGCTACATGTATGTATATATATATATGTATACAAAATTTGCATAATTTTGTTTTGGCCTATGTAGATTTGGTTATTTTATTGCATATCTATTCGCCTTACGAACTGGTTTTTAGAGGTTTATCCTTTTTTATTTACAGTACACAATGAACGGAGAAAATGTCTCAAAGAAGCATACCTATTGAAGAACTTTTAAATGACCCGACTTTCGGTGTTGATTCTGATCCCGAAAACCTCTTTGATCAAGATGGTAATGAAGCCGGAAATAATTTTGAAAGCAACTTTATTGTATACCAAGAGAAATCAACAAAACTATCTGAAGATTATTGTCATTTAGGAATTGGAGGGTCTGTTGTCATGGCTTTGGTTGAGAAGACCTTGGAACTATTTAGAGGATTTAGAATATTCTTTGGCAGTTATTTTACATCACCAAAATTCGTTCAATACTTATCAGATATGGGAATATACTGTACAGGAACTGTGAGATCCAGTCGTGTTGGAGGTCAAATTCTACTGAAATCCCAAAAGGAACTTTCTAAAGAAAGTCGAAGATCAACAGATAAGTATGTTTCAGAAGATGGTACGATGTGCCTTGTAAGATGACGTGACAATTCTATCGTCCAGATATTGTCTTCGGCCTACGAATGGAAAAGAGATGACTGCAAGGTCCTTCGCTAGAAAAGTTTTCTGGCCCCTTCCAATCATTCAATACAATCAAAGTATGAGAGAAGTGGATAAGCTTGATCTTTTTACTTGTTTTATACACAATCCATATCAAATCAAAGAAATGGACTTTACTCGTTATATTTCATTTTACTGATTTAGTATAGTAACAGCTTGGCTACGGTACAAGTGGGATTGCAAAGCATTTGGTGTATCAAGTAAAAATCATCTTCATCTACTATCATTTAGAATGGACTTGTCTGTAGCTTTGATAAATCATGGAGTAAATCCACTTGCCACTCTTAAAGCAGAACAACCTAAAAATGAACCTCAACGACAAGCTGTACAACTTTAGAATAAACCACAAGCAAAGCCGCAAGATGTACGTTTTGATGGAGTTGGGCATTTCCCTAAAATAGAATGAAACCAGAAAGAGATGCAAAGCAAAAAATTGTTGAGGAAAAACTCCCTTAACCCGCATTATATGTAAAACTTCATTATGTCTAAACAAAGATAGAAACTGTTTTTCTCTTTATCATTCTAAATAAATAAGACTATATTTTTTATAGCTATTTATCATTTCAGTTAATAAACTGCGGTCATGCATCGTATTTTTATGTTCCTTTAATCTAATGGTGTTCCATATATATATGGTACTTTCAAGAACTGAACAATATGTCTTTATTGTCACATGCTATAATTTACTAATTATGCGTAGGTCTAATGAAGAAAAAATAATTACTAAAGATGATTTGTGTGTTTAATAAAGGCAAAATAGCAACACAAAAGAATTTTTTTTAATGAAAATCAAAAATAAATAAGGAAAGGGTTAAAATAATTTTTATTGGCGTGTATATTTTTTGGTGCCTGCCTCTAGGCCGTGAAGCTTTGACTTCGCTTCCAGCTGCTCGCATCGGGTGTGGTTGGGCTGGACACTCACCCTGTTTCTGCTCGTGCTCAAGTAACCCTTGGGGCACACTCACCACCATGTAATGGGGAAATGAGCTTCCTGTACGTTACCGCCTTCGGTATTTTAACAACATAAAATATAGTTATTATCGTATAACTTACATACAAAAATAGTTAAGTCCTGTTTTGAAGCCCTATAAATAAAGAGAGATTCCAAGGCCGTTCGTGTATTCAAATATCTCGTCAGGGAACTTAATTGTGAAACAGTTTTGACACATTCAAAGAAGACCAGATATTGATTCCTCAAAAAGTACTAAAACAAAAAATGAAAAAAGCTTTTAGTGAAAGAAACTTTTCCATCTTCATTCCCATTCAACTGGCGCAACACGCTCTTTGATGACATTTGCGACAAGCCTAGAAGGAAGAATGCCACTCAGAATAGAAAACAATAACCGTTTGTAGAATTTAATTGCCAATAGTTATTGGACAACAATTAGATTTTAACAGAACGTGATTTGAGTCGAGCTTTGCTTTTACTTGTACCATGAAAACAAATGGATTATACATTTTGCCAAATCATTTGTGGAATTGGAGGAACATTGTGGTTATCTATGTGATATTGGGATTAGTCTCGCTAAGGATATTGTTTACATATAGTGTTCTAAGTACGAAAGTGGATCCTAATTGTATACGCCATAAGATATGTTAATTAATGAGGTAAAAGCGCCTCGGAATAATAATGATTTACACACAACAAATGCCAACAAAACTCATCATACCAAAGTTATAATGGATAAAGTTGATTATATTTAAAAAGGTGAAAAATTTATTGAATGACTTTTGGTAGCTACATTCCCTCGAGAATCTCGCAAAGAAGTGAAATGGAGAACATAATTTTCTGCCAATATTCATTATTATTATACAGGGTGTACATAAAGTCAGGATCTATTTTTGTGAAGCACTTGGAAATTATATGGAATTCAATCATAAAATGATAAAGTGGTAACATTTATTAAATAATTAAGAGTAGGATTCGACGTGACGCCCATCAGTATCCCTGCACAGCTCAAATCGTTCCGCAGCATTTCTAAACACATTCTGGAGCATTTGCGGGGTTATGTTATCTGCAGTAGTTCGTATACGTGTACGTAAGTTTTCAAGACTCGTAATCTTCGTCTGATAGACGTGCGACTCGATAAAGCCCCATGCAAAGAAATCTAAAGGGGTTAAATCTGGTCATCTCGCGACACAAGGTCTGTTGCTTCCGCGTCCGATCCAGCGATTTGGAAAACGTCCATTTAGATAATCCTGAACAATTTTGGCATAGTGACAAGGAGCACCATCATGTTGATAGACGACGGTACTAACAATCCTATCCCCAATCAGCTGAGGTTCAAGGAATTGCTGCAACATGTCCAGATAAATAAGCCCCGTAACTGTAGCTTCAGCAAAGAAAAAAGGACCATAAACCTTAGATTTTGTTAAACCCATCCAGACATTAACTTTAGGCGAGTCTCTTTCCCAATTTTGGACGAAATCATTCGGTCTTTCATCTGCCCAAATTCGACAGTTATGGCGATTTACTTTTCCACACGTATGGAAAGTGGCTTCATCACTAAAGAGAATGTTGTCCATTAAATTATCACTCCAGATTTGTTCTACGAGATCAGCACACACAGCACTTCGTCGAGGGAAATCATCCTCATGTAAATCATGTAAAACCCGCAAATGATAGCTTTTCTTCTGCAAATTAACTTTCAGAATTTTGTGCACAGATGACGACGGGAGGCCGAGTCTGCGTGATGCAGCACGAACGGACGTACGTGGCTCCTCAGTGATAATTCCGCGTACTGCATTCACGGTAAGATCTGACATACACGGTCGTCCTGATCTTGCTTCATCATTTACAGATCCCGTTCGTTCAAATTTGTTCACCAATTTTCGTATTGTCTTGTCTATTGGCCCCGGCTTATGAAATCTCCTAAACTTCTCTCTGATGTCATTGTATTTCTTTCTCTCGATTCGCCAAATTACTATTGCCACACGCTCTTCTGTATTCATTCTAAGGGCTTCTGAAAAGAAAAATAGAAAAAAATAATTATTTCACAAAAATAGATTCTGACTTTATGTACACCCTGTATTATATATTTGCGCATTTGAAACATAGTTCTAACAACTCTGAGAACTCTTAAGAACATAGAAGATAAAATAGAAGTTTTAACTGCGGAGTGATGGTCAAAGTAAAGTTTTTGCACGATTAATAACAATGCTTAACAAAACAAAACTTTTTTTCTGTTTCAAATACTTCAGTACCTTTTTTGACCAATTTTTGGGTGCTGATTACGAATATGGCAATGTTTTTGCTGTATCAGGTCACAATTTTTGGAATTCTGCCCCCCCCCCCTACAGAGTAAATTTTGCACCTATAGTCCAAAATTTGGCTCATTACGTAAATGATTCTTATGAATTTTCAAAGCATTTCAGTTACTATTTACTTTAAAATTAAACAAATTACAATGTGTAAATTTTATTGCATGTATATTTCACAATTATTATACACTCGATGTTCAGAAATGAGTTTTTTTGGATTTTCGTTTGAATTCAGCACCTGGTTTATCTCTTCTCAGCATCCAGCAAAAGTCAGCCATCATGTGAGGATCCCATCGCCCCTTAAAGTTTTCTTCCATGTTTGATATATCCTGGTGGATCTTTCTCCAGACATCAGACACAGCAAGATTTTCAGGGAAAAAACAAGATGACTGTGCAAAAAGTGAATCTTCAGAGACATAAGAGCTCCTAGGACCTAGGTCTTTATAAACATCTAGAAGTTCTTGGATGAGTATTTTATAGTTACCAGCCTTATGTCTGGCAAGAAAATTCTGGCACACACTCTTGAAGGAATTCCAAGTGCTACATAATTCATTTTGTTCAAGGTGTTCCAGAAATTCATGATCATTTAGAAGAGTTCTTATCTGAGACCCAATGAAAATTCCTTTCAATTTAACATCAATAATACTGGGGAATTTGTCACATAAATACTGAAATCCACGACAGTCTTTGTTCAGGGCATTCACAAAATTTTTCATGAGACCGAGCTTTATGTGAAATGGCAGAAGATAGATCTTTTTTTGGATCAACCAATGTTTGATACTTCACATTGTGCTGTCCAGGAACAAAAGTTTTACGAGGAGTCCAGTCAGTCTTGATGTAATGTTGTTGTTGTTTAGCCCTGCCGCCCCACAAGCAAAGAAAGCAGTAATATTTCGTGTACCCACGTTGCATGACAAGGAGGAGTCCAATCACTTTCAAATCACCACAGATATTCCACTGGTAGTTTTCATAACCAACAGCATTAAGAAGAATCACCATGTCTTCATACAACTTTTTCAGGTGAACAGAATGTCAAATTGGTACACTTGGGTAGTTGTTACATTGTGCAAAAGAACCGCTTTTAAAATGCGCTTAGATGAATCAATAAAAAGACGCCATTGTCTGGGATCATGTTGTATATCAAAGAATGAAAATAAACCTTTTATATCAGAGCAGAAGCATAAGTGATTCACAATTTTAAAATAGCATGAAACATCGGAACTTCTTTTTCGAAAGGATGTTATCCGAACATCTCCATCAACCAAACTCCATTGTTTCAGTCTTGATGCCAAAAGTTCAGACTGCAATCTAGAGAGCTAAAAATCTCTTACCAAGTCATTCAAGTCATCTTGTGTGACGAAATGGGGTTCATTTTCATTACCAGGAGGACAAAACTCTGCATCACCAGCACTGTGTTCTGAAGATTCTTCATCAAAAGAGAAATGAAGCACTTTTTTGTCTTTGGTGGCGCTGGAACTGGCAGTTCATCACTGAGGTACTGGTTTGATAGCCGAGTCAACCACAAGATAAACAATCTTTTGCCTGGTTTTGGAAGTAAACCCAGTTATTTTGGTTTGGCAGAAGTAGCAGTCATTCACATGATTTTTTGGCTCACGCCAAATCATTGGCACTACAAATGGCATGCTTTTTCGTTTACCATTCAGCCAGTCTCTTAGCTGGTTTGAACAGAAAGCGCAGCAAACGTGTGGTGCCCAGCTTTTCTCTTGGTCTCCAGGTTGAGACAGCCATAGTAGTGATGGTAGGCTGTTTTAATGAGTGGTGTAATGTTCCTGCGTTGTAAAGATGAAGTGAATAAACCACAAATGTAGCAGAATGAATCAGGTTTATTGTTGCAACCCCTAGAAGCACACGTCATCAAATCTGAAAAGAGAGAAAAGTAGATGAAAACATAGTTAAACGCAAACATTTGAAAAGTAATCATCATTAATGAAAAATCTACAGGAAATATGGTCAACCAAACAAATCCACCTTCTGTTCAGAAAACCCCCGACCCGATATACTAAAAAAAAAAGTTTATATTCGAAATCAGCACCCTCAAATCAGTAGAATACAGTTACTTTTGAGTCTGAAGCAAAAACTTTAATGACCGGCATAATAGGTTTGCGGAAGACTTCGAATTTATATTGATTTTTGTGTCCACAAATTTTATATCTCAAAAAAATATACAATCATTAATTTCGTTTTTCACAGTAAACTTTGTGGATGGAAGCAAATTAAGTCTAAGTGGAGTCTTCCATCATGAATTTAATTATTTGAAATTAGCCAATTTATTCCCACGGGTCAAGAGAACTTCTTAGCTAGTCCTTTGGCCATATTGTCATCATGTAACGTAATTTAATGTATTTTTTAATCTGTAACTTGAGAGTAAAGTAAAAACTTGACCGAGGAGGTCGAACCTCCTTTTCCCTTTCAATTCTTGCCTAAGACCTGACCATCAGCGGTAAAAGATTGAAGGCTGTAAAATTTGTTTTTCCCTTCCGTGACTCTTTCTGTAGAAAATTGTTCAATAAACGTCCTGAAGAGCGAAACAAGACACGTACGAAAAAAACCTTGTTTCCTTCAGTTCCATTGATATAATTGATTTTGATTAATTTTCGTGCGTCTCATTATATTTTCTACGCTCGGACGTCTTCCGGCCAAGGTCGTGCCCATCCATTGAGGACCACATCAAGATTCGCTCTCGTCCAAAGTGCTACACTATCATAATTATAGGGCAGAAAGTGGTCCGCACAACACTGGAGTTCCATACCGAAACTTTTGGCATTCCATCGCAAGACCCCTCGTTCACCACTGATGTCCCTACTCCGTAGCTCTGACACACGTGAGGACTGATTTATTCAATCGAACGCCAATTTTTGTCGTTGATTTTTACCTTTACAAGCAACTTCAACTTGAACCACTTCGTCCCGAGTTATTTCATCGTTTCTCTTCAATCAAGTTAAAATGAGCATTAAGTTAACTGTTGATGGTAAGAGAAATTAACGTAACCATAAAAGTAACCTTACCTGTAAGAGCCTTTGTCTTTTCTTATTGGTTAGAAAATCCTGGCATCCTCCATTTTGAATGCGACCTTTCGAAGTTACTGAAGTATTTTTACCTCATAAAAAGTAATTTTCTTACTCAAAATTTAGATACCCAATTATACCCCAATTTACACGCATAAATTTTTGCATTCGCAGAAAACAAAGACTTTTCGCAACTTTCTATACAAAGAAATATTATCTTCTATTGTCTCAAATCACTCAAAAAAAAAAAAAGAGGAAGGTTTGAAGGCCATTTCTTCTATTTAAAGAAGTTATGTATCATTAAAAGAAGATATTATATCATCTGACAAGAAGAAGATTTGATACGCAGAAGAAGGAAAAACTTCCTCAAGAATGTACCGTCAAAAACAAATTCTAAATTCTAAATATAGAACGTTTTAGTTTGTATTTATTTACTTTCTTATAGACTAAACGTTCGATACTAAAGCGTTTGAACACGACTCAAAAGCAATTATAACCTTTTAGTAGTTTGAAATTTAAGAAAGTTAATTCTATATCTGGATGCAGCCGCATTAGATTTTATTCCAAGAAATTTAGTTAGTTCCAGCTGCCCCCACCAATTTATTTACACTCTCCATTTTGCCTCGTCGCAATATATGTACAAATGATTCTCTCAAATTTCATTTATTTACAAATCTAAGTCCATTTTGCATTTCCGAATCTATCCACTTGGGAAAACAATCGCATTGACAATCCTTTCCGCGTTTATACATATTGGATTTAAATATATACAAAGCGTAAACGAGCTTGTCATTTCCCTTATTTTACAATTAATATTTTGTCAATACATTTATTTGCATAATCACTCAAAATCACTTAAGTAAATTAGTTAATTAATTAATGGATATCTTCACTGTCAGTATATTATCATTTATATAACTATATTTTAAATATATCATAATAATGCCAACAGGAGAGAGAGAGAGAGAGAGAGAGAGAGAGAGAGAGAGAGAGAGAGAGAGAGAGAGAGAGAGAGAGAGAGAGAGAGAGAGAGAGAGAGAGAGAGAGAGAGTTACAAGGAAAAGTAGGACCTCAAAAGGCCTTGCGGCCCATACCGAGGAGGTACCAATGGCAACGAGTGCCAGGGAAAAATTCTGTCACCCTCAAATAGTGTGCAAGATTTGGTCTGACCTTTTCTTGAAATGATCCACAGAGGAACTGTTCACAACTTCTGAAGGTAACCTGTTCCGCGTGTCACAGATCTTATACGTAAAGTAATTCCCACACACACTAGTCCTAAACCGTTTCAAATTCAACTTCCAACCATTGTTGAGAGTTGGGTTATCATTTAAACTAAACATGCTTCTAAAATCGACATCGTTGAACCCGCGTAAGAGCTTGAAAACCACGTTAAGTTGACCGCGCAGCCTCCGAGTTTCCAGCGAAAACAAGTTCAGGGCGCGTAACCGTCGATTGTAGCCCATATGCCTAACGGAAGGGATTAACTTTGTGGCCCTCGCCTGCACTCGCTCCAGCCTCTCAATATCTTTCCTGAGGGTGGGCGACCAGAACTGCACAGCATACTCCAGGTGCGGCCGAACCAGGGAATTGTACAGAGAGAGCATAATCTCCTTGTTCCGAAACTGAAATTGCCTCCTGATATAACCCAACAACTTCTGGGCTTTCTTTTCCACCTCTACGCACTATTTGGTAAACTTAAGGTCGCTGCTAATTAGCACACCGAAGTCCTTTTCCAAATCAGTCGCCTCGATATTACTCCCCAACATGGAGTAGACCGACTTGGGATTGGCGTAGCCAATGTGCATCACTTTGCATTTACCCAAGTTAAACGGCATTTGCCATTTTACGGACCACTGTCCTATCCTACGTAGGTCCGCACGCAGTTGCTCGATCGCTTCGGGCGTCCCAACATTGGCCCCAAGCTTCGTGTCATCAGCGAATTTGGCGATCCGACTGACGATGCCACCGTCGATATCATTTATGTAAATGATAAACAACAGCGGCCCCAAAACGGAACCCTGAGGAACCCCACTAGTGACCGAGACCCAACCCGAACTAACCCCTTCAATTACAACCCTCTGCCGCCTATTCTTCAGCCAGTTTTCATCCACCTACCTACTTCCCCACCGATACCCCGCGCGGACTTTCGCCACTAGCCGGCGGTGAGGTACCTTATCAAAAGCTTTCTGAAAGTCGAGATAAAGTATATCAATCGCCCTACTCTTATCATATTCACTCAACATGTCGTGGAAAAACTCGAGCAAGTTGGTGAGACACGACCTATGCCGTCTAAACCCATGTTGGGAGTTCCCAAGCAGCTTGTAGGAATCCGAATGGTCAACGATCCTATCCGCTATTATCCCTCTAATAATTTACTTACAACCGAAGTGAGACTATGGGACGATAGTTCCCTGGACTTTCGTGATCCCCTTTCTTAAAGATAGGGGCCACATTGGCTTCCCTCCAGTCACCAGGCACCTGGCCCGTCTCCAACGATTTGTTGAAGACTGTAGCCAGGTGGGGAGCCACCTGGTCGCGCACCTCCCGCAGCACTCTGGGGAGGAACTGGTCTGGCCCAGGAGCCTTAAACGCGCTCAGTTTGTCTATTCTATCGGCAACGACTGTCGCGGTACACCGAACACTATCCACGCCAGCACCTTCGAGAGAGAGAGAGAGAGAGAGAGAGAGAGAGAGAGAGAGAGAGAGAGAGAGAGAGAGAGAGAGTGTAAGGTCATTCTACACAAACTGATTGAAATCATAACTTGTTCAGCTTATTTTTAGGTCCTTTCTGAAAGAGATATTTACTAAACATACATATATTATCATACTGATTAATACTATTTACAATATAATATTATTAGTACGTAAATAAAATTATCACTCGGTACATACAGGTGATTCTTGTAAGTCTGGTCTCAAAGGTATTTATTGTCTAGTTATTTCTAAGGCAGGACTTTTAAATCACCCTATATAGTCTTAATTGAACTTTACAAAATCAGACAGTATTTTGTGTAATGAACTGACAGAAAAACTACACAGTGACACAGTTTGAATACATTTGTTCAGCAGAATGTTTAAAAAGGCCTAATGAAAATGTGCACGCTGAATTTTTTTTTTACGCGGGAAGGAAGGACCAAGGGCAAATGCCCGGAAAAGCGCCCCTCCCATAGAAGAAGAAGAGGGAGCCAAAATCAAGCTAAAGCCAAAATTATACGTATATCACTCGCAAACACTGTCGACAAGGTTTGCAAGTTTCCATATTTCAAAACTTGCAGACACTGCACCTTGAATAACATATCACCCCCAAAGTATTACAGTAGAACTTACATTCCTCACCCTCACCAATTCTGAACACTTGCAAACATGACCCACATACTCTCAAACATTGTTGACACAGTTTGAGAGTATCATACTTTTCGATTTTACACACTGGAAATCCTTGTCACTCGCATTCAAATCGCGGCGGACACCCTGTTGACAGTGTTTGCGAGCGATACGTAATTCAGTGTATCCAAATTCGCGGACTTTAAAATTTCGATTAAGTTCTAAATAAAAAGTCTAAAAAATCCCAATGAAAACCTGTGGCCTATCCTTATCTTAGGCTATATATATACCGGGTGTTTCAAAAGTACCTCACTAATTTGATTTTCAATTTTCTTTGCAGCTAATCGACCAACGACGTTCATCTTGTGGTAAACTCTTACTCAGTAGTTGAGAATTTTTTTGAGTCTACATTTGAAGTTTTGCTCCGTTTTCTTCTGCTACCATGCTGACTCTAGAGCAGAGGTGTAAAATCGCTGCATGGCAGGAGGTTTTTCAATCTGTGGTCGAAGTGCAGCGACGATTCCGGGCAGTCTACGGACAGCATTATGCACCGGATAGGAACACCATCGTCGCCACCCACCGGAAGTTTATGGAGATCGGATCCGTAAAGGACAAACCACGATCAGGAAAACCTCGAAGTGGGCGGAGTGAGGAGAATGTCGAAACTGTCCGTGAGGCGTTTACTCAGTCAAGGAAAGTCCATTCGGCGAGCGCTGCGGAACTGAACATCAGCGCGACATCTATCCAACGGATTTTGCGGCGTGGTCTCAAGCTGTATCCGTACAAGATCCAGGTGGTTCAGAAGCTGGAACCTCAAAACTACGATTGCCGGGTGGAGATGTGTGAGACACTGCTGCATCACTACGAAAGAGACCCATCGATCCTGGAGCACATGTGGTTCAGCGACGAAGCTCTCTTCCACCTTTCTGGTCGCGTCAATCGGCACAACACCCGCATCTGGGGAACTCACAATCCTGCGGAGATCCGTGAACATGAAAGGGACACGCCGAAATTGGTCGTCTGGTGTGCCATCTCCTCAGCTGGGCTGATTGGTCCGTTTCTTCCGGGATCAAGATGGAAATTCCGTGAACGTCAACGGAGACAATTACCTTCGTATGCTTCAGGAGTTCTGCATCCCCAACTGTCAGCTGTAGCTGACATGCAAGAAGTCATTTTCCAGCAAGACGGTGCCCCTGCTCATTACTCGCGTAGGTTCGCTCATTTCTGAATAAGCAGTTCCCGGATCGGTGGATTGGTAGCCCGTGGTCCCATCGAATGGACTGCTCGCTCGCCTGATCTTACCCCATGCGACTTCTTTTTGTGGGGCTACATTAAGAGCAAAGTGTACGCCACCAGGCGTACACTTTATAAAACATAAAATAAAACGGAAAAATCATTTCCATAAAATAGATCTTGCAGAACTGAGGGTACGATATTTATCAGAAAAGGTACATGTGTCGGATGCGAGTGTCGTGCGGTGGCGTACTAAGTGGGGTGCGAGGGGGACGGTCCGCCCCGGGTGACAGCCAGGAGAGGGGTGCCATCGGGAGAGTTGAAATACCAGTACAAGTTTTCAAACCAAATGAAAAATTCACCAAAGTAAGAAAAAAATTTAAAAATGTTCAAACTATTACAACAGCTTAACGTTAATTTCCTCTATAAAATAAATTTTTATTTTTATTGGCAATACAAAATTTACAAACGAAAAATTAAATATTTGATAACAATTATATCGAAAGGCGAACGTTTGTTGACGTTTTAGTCATCAGTTTGTTGAGCATAGCCAGCTGGCTGCAACTGACATTCCAAGTCTTGTTCACTTGACACTGTGACTCCACATACATGAGGTATGTTTCATTAAATAATTATGATAAAGCATAAAGTGCTGGTGTTTATAACAATATCATGGTACTTATATCAGTGTCCAGTACTTTTTGACAATGTGGTATCATAGTGATGTTTAAGTGTTTATAAATGCATCGTCGTGATGTTATAATACCCGGTAAATGCATCGTCGTGATGTTATAATAAATGCATCGTCGTGATGTCGTGATTTTTTTTACTTCTTTATTTACTGGATATACTGTTAATTTTCATTTTGTCAGTGGTCTAGTTATTTGTGAGTAATGCTCATAGTTTTCTGCTTTTTTAGGAGTAGTGTTTGCACTTAACCCCCCCCCACCCCCCAAAAAATAATAATAATAATAATAATCATCACAGACAATTTGTTCAGTTCCAATTTGTTCCAAAGGGAAGAGTCGACAGCTGACCACTGCATGGTTCTATAAGGCTCTGCCAAATGGCGAGAAAGTTTTGAGAACATGGATGGTTTACTCTCCATCAAAAGTTCATCAAGCAACAATGGACAAGGAGAGAAAGAAATGGAGGGATATTTTACATCGCCTCTTGGACGTAACCTTGTTTCTGGCTCACCAGAATCTTCCTTTTCGTGGTCACAAAGAGGACATGTCATCAGCAAACAAAGGAAACTTCATGGAATTGGTAGAGTTGCTGTCAAATTATGATCCAGTTTTGAAAGAACATTTTGTCAGGATTAACCATTCTATTCCATCTTGGAGGAGAGTGGCTTCGTATTTATCTCCAAAGATTCAGAATGAGTTCATTTGCCTTTTGGGGAATTACGTCAAAGAGAAAATAGTGGCCGATATCAAGAAAGCAAAGTATTTTGGGATTCTTTTTGACAGCACTCTTGATGTGTCCCACACTGATCAGATACGTCCATATTGACTGTGACAAAGTTGAAGTAAAGGAATCATTCTTGGGCTTCTTCCCTATTGCCGGAAAGACTGCTGCTGAGCTCACAGGGGATATCCTGAGACATCTGGAGAGAGATGGACTGGACATAAACCTGTGCCGTGGTCAAGGATATGACAACGCTGCAACTATGGCTGGGATTCATGGTGGTGTTCAGTCAAAAATCAGAGAGATTAATCCCAAGGCTTTGTTTGTGCCTTGTGCAAATCATTCTCTGAACCTTTGCGGAATGCACTCATTTGGAAGCGTTTCTTCATGTGTGACTTTTTTTGGAACCTTGGAGAGTGTCTATTCCTTCTTTTCAGTCTCAATTTATCTATGGGAAGTGCTGATGGAGAATGTAGGCATGACAGTCAAAAGACTTTCCCACGCAAGATGGAGTGCTCATTATGACGCTGTGAAACCAGTGAAGGCAAATTTTGAAAAGCTGACCTCAACCCTTGAAGTATTGTGCGATCCCAAAGAAAATGTGGACACAAGAGGATCAGCTCAGATTTTGCTGTCTGCTGTATGTGATTCTCTTTTTTGAGTTACCTTTCTTTCTGGTGTGAAGTCCTGGAAGAAATTAATCTCACACAAAAGTATTTGCAAACAGTTGGAATCAGCCTTGAAAAGTGCATTGTGAAGCTCCAAGCTCTAAAACTGTTTCTTGAAGATCAGCGCAATGACATTGTGGAGAGGGCCATTCATTATGCAACTACAAAGTGTGAGGAAATGGACATTTCTATGGAGAGAAGAGGGAGAGTAAAGCTCCAAAAAGGATGCCAGGAGAGATGGCAAAGGATGCTGGTCTCACATTGCCAGAGGAAGTAAAACGGGCTATGTTTGAATGTCTTGATCGCTTTCATCAAGTGGAGATTCGTTCTAAGGCAATGGATCAAATTCTGTCAATCTTTGCTATTATTCAGCCAAACACTTTGGTTGTTGCAGCAGAAGAAGAGCTTCGGAAGTATATTCTAAATTTGAATCAGATTTTCGATGAATTCTCTGATGAAGATATCAGTGTGGAAACTGGACGACTTCGGAGGCATTTGGAAGCTGCCAAAATCAGCGTTGAAGAGGCAAAGAAATGGACAGCATTGCAGTTTCTGGAGTTTATTGTGAAATGGGATTTTTGTGAATCTTTGTGAAGCTTGTCACTGTGTTTGAGATTCTTTTTGACTGTCTGTGTGTCTATTGCTTCATGTGAAAGAAGTTTTTCAAAATTGAAATTGATAAAAAATTTCTTTCGCTCGACCATGAGTCAGTCAAGATTGACAAATCTGGCTTTACTTTCAATTGAACATGAATATGCAAAGAAGGTGAATTTTGATGAGGTCATTGATCAATTTGCAGAAATTAAGGCTCGAAAGCAGAGACTGTGAATCCTCTCTATTTACCTTTGAAGAATAGGCTGAACGTTGAGACTGGATTTCCTGTGTTTTTTGTATAAAATAAAATGCAGTATTACCTGTTCACTGAATTTTTAATGTCCTGCATTTTTCTTATTTCTAATTTGCTTATAACAGTACTGTACTGTTTAAAAATCTACTTGCAAACATTTTTCTGTGTGTTTAAATTTTAAAATTATTTATGGGGGGTGCCAAATACTTTAGGTACGCCCCTGGTGTCGTGCATTGGTTTTTTTAATAAATATAATCATATCTAATAAGAATTTAATAATGTTTTGTTTAATAAAGAAAAAAATAATGTTTAATAAGAAATTTAATTATGGTTTGTACGTAGATAAGAAATTAATATTGTTTGAAATTAAAAATATAAAAATACGAATTGGCAACATATGAAATGTGCCACGGCTGAAATTATCTAAAATTCTAGTCTTCGGGTGGGTTTGCCTCGATTAGGTGGTTTTTCGTATTAGTATGTTATTGTTTATTTAAAATATTTAATTGTGTCTCTTTCCGTGATTAAATGTTAATGATAGTCCGCACTCGTGTTTATCCCGTTTGTTCAAATTGTTTCGGCATAAATAAAAAGCCAGTAAATAATAAATAAAAGTGTGCAATTATTCCGGTTCCTTTGCTGTTCGAAATCATAATGCCGGCCATGGCTACCCGTCTGCCCGTGTTTATAAAGTACAGTGAAGCGAGTGTAAAGAGAAGAAAAAGCAATGATAAGAGGAAGGTAGTAAAGTAAATAAGAAATAAAACAATGAATTGAATGAGGTACACGACAAGAACAGGTGTACAAAAAATACTGACCAGAGCGCACATACTATTACACAAAACAAAACACAAAAACAAATTTGGGCAATAATCGCACCCTTTCACTTATAATTTCATTAAATAACACTGTGCAACAGTTTTTTGTTTCTGTTGATTTTTCAATCTTTTCTATATGTTTCGGCCACGCTGATTACAGATTTGGCATCGGTTTTGCTCGGAAAACTGAGGTTTTTACGATATGGTCAAATTTAGAAATCTTACTTTTTCGCCATTTTTAAGGCATTTTTCTGAGATAGCAAAAGTAATTTCAAGTGCAAAATTCAAAATGTCCCCAAAACTGGGGTTTATTAGTAATGTTTTTATTGGTTAAGGCCCATTATTAAATAGTTTTTACACGTCTGGTTTCTTATTTCTGTTTATAAAATGTTTTTGTATTTTTCAGATATTTGAATTAGAATTATATGGTGATGGCTACCAATAGGCCCTGCAGATACTCTGCAGATTCATTTTATGTTTGTGGCCATTACATCAATCCAAAGCAAGTAAAGCACAAAATTGACACAGGAACGAAGTTTTGTATAGCATTTCACGCTTACTTTGGCATGCCCATGGGCGATCAAGATAAATCATGGGCACCTCACTTTTGCCGTGGAAGCTGCCGTTCCACATTAGAAGGATGGCTGCGAGGTACCAGAAAAGGCATGCCATTTGCTATTCCTCGCATTTGGAGGGAGCAAACCAATCACCACGATGATTGCTACTTCTGCATGGTAGACATTTTACTCTACATGAGAGGTAAAGGTCGAAAAAAATGTCCTATATCCAAATATCCCATCTTCTATTGCCCCAGTCCCCCATAATGAAGATTTACCTGTTCCATGCCCACTCACCATGGAGGAAATAGAAGAAACGCCTTTAATATCCTCCGATGAAGATGCTGACTTCGAGGCAAGTTCCAATACGTCACCCCATTTCCCCAACCAGAAAGACATAGACGACCTAGTCAGGGATATGAACCTTACGAAAACCAATGCAGAAATTATGACTTCCCGCCTTAAAGAGTGGAATCTCTTGGACCCAAGTGTCAAGATCTCTTTCTACAGGAATAGGCATCTGCGATACGCTTCTTTCTACTCCTGTTTTGCATCGAGCTCTCTTTGCTACTGCTGTGATGTGAATGGCCTTTTTGCTGAGATAGGAATTGAATACAGCCCTGCTGATTGGCGTTTGTTTATTGACAGTTCAACTAGAAGTTTAAAAGGTGTCCTACTACATAATGGAAACATGTTTCCATTTATTCCTGTGGCTCATTCGGTTGAATTGAAGGAAGAATATGAAAATGTAAAGGGGTACATATACTAAAATTGGAACGATACAGAGAAGATTAGCATGGCTCCTGCGCAAGGATGACACGCAAAATCGTCAAGCGTTCCACATTTTTTTTAATGCGCCTCGGTGGTATAGTGGTTAGTGTCGCTGTCTACGAATCCATCGGCCCCGGGTTCGAGACCCGACAGCAGCCGGCGCGCAGCAAAACTCAGCTGTTCATCCTTCCACACAATAAAGAAAGTGGTTGGTAGATAAATGGGCTGCTGATGGGGCGTGGTTCGGATTCCACGTTAAACTGTAGGTCTAAGGTGGAGTGAAAAGCTTGACCTTCGTCAGAATGAACAATTCTGGCGGAAGCTGCTGAGGGGGCGTGGTTCGGATTCCACGTTAAACTGTAAATCTAAGGTGGAGTGATAAGCTTGACCTTCGTCAGAATGAACAATTCTGGCGGAAGCTGCTAAGGGGCGTGGTTCGGATTCCACGTTAAACTGTATGCCTAAGGTGGAGTGAAAAGCTTGACCTTCGTCAGAATGAACAATTCTGGCGGAAGCTAACCAAAGTTGCTAGACAAAATAAACTACAGTGAACATAGATGGGATGTATGTGGAGACTTCAAAATGCTAGGATTCCTGCTTGGACTACAGGGCAGTTACACTAAATATTCGTATTTCCTCTGCCTTTGGGACAGCAGAGCAGATGGTGAGCACTTTGTCAGAAAGGAATGGCCCGTGAGAAATGAGCTTAATCAGTACAAGTGAGACAGTGATTGATGCAGGTAAATTTGTGCACCTATTGTGCACCTATTTGCTTGACAATGGTGCTTCGAGCTGTTCGTACCCTGAAATTGGTGTATGGGCGGAATGGTGCTCTGTGTAAAAAATGTTTGCCTCTTTATACTTCCACTTAAACTGTGAATGCATCGAAGATTGATATATATATATATATATATATGTATATATATATATATATATATATATATATATATATAATATATAGGGTGTCCCGTAAGTCCGGCATCATAGGAAAAATAATAAAAAAAGGCAAAACAAAAGCTTTTATTTACATAACGTGCTCAATATGTCCACCATTGTTTTCAATACACAAATTCAGACGTGATACCCAGTCAGCAAGCACACGGTGAATGATGTCAGGCGTAATGGTGTTACTGTTATTTTATTTATTTGTCGGGTTCGAAATCCCAGCTGAGCCGTGAACGGCCAAATTCTAAAGGGCAAGTTCTACCTAAAGCCCAAGTTAAGCTACATTAAACTTTACGGATTTGAGATCCTATTAGGTCCTACCTCAGGGTAACCTCAGGGTTGCTGACTCGATGCGGGCCTACCTTAGACCTTAAATTACATGAACTTAAAAGGTAAACAAAAGGGTACTATTTGTGGTCTTCTTTATGAACCTTGCAACAACAACGCAACCTGGACTATTGCACGATGCAACAATCATGTATCTAAACAACCAAACTGAATTGCAAGAGAGCTCTCTATCAAACCACACCTTTACGTACGACCTTCCACAAACGAGTAGAAAGACGCGCAGCGTCTCAAAATGATGCCAACAGTGTGACCAAACAATGATGCCACAAGAGCTCAAAAATGCTAGCTCTAAATTAATTTAATTTTTCACTAACCTTACAATTATGAGATGGATATATATACACACCTTAACTTATATATATACAAGCAATGCTGCATCAATCAGCTTAGTCATCGTATCGCCTTGGGACAACAATGGTTCTTCCTCTTCTAGATTTTCTAACACTCCCCACCGAAGCGGCATTGTTGTCATTACCTTCTGCAAGGTTAGCCAAGCCTTCTTCATGAGGCTGTAACTCAAATGTTTCATCTTGACTATCTGTGTTTTTGCTGATTTCTAAAGCATAGAGTTTTTGTATAGGTCTCTTTAACTTTCCTCCTGAAGTCTTTACCAGTGCAGACCTAACTAAATTGTCTTTGCCAACAAACAACTCTTCAATTATGCCAAGCTTCCAGCATTGCCTTGGTCTTTCATCCCCAATCATTACCACTTCTCCCACCTTGATACAATTTGCATTGGAGCCCTTTACCTTGCCTGATGGGTAATAATTGAGTTCTGGCAAGTATTCCATCTGCCACCTCTTCCATAACTGATCTTGTAGCTCTTCAAGGTACCTGAACCGTCTGGTTAACTCTCCTTGAGTGCTCTGGATGGGCTGCAAGTCTTCTGGCACACTGGGGTTTGATGTTAATCGTTTACCACAAAGAAAATGATTTGGTGTCAATGGCTCTGCATCCTGCCTACTATTGTAAACAAGAGTGATAGGCCTACTGTTCACCATTGCTTCTACTTCACATAAAACAGTAGAGAATTCTTCTTTGCTCAAATGAGCATTAGCTAAAAGTTTCTTTAATGGACACTTTACACTTCTCACTAGCCTTTCCCAAAATCCTCCCCACCATGGTGCTCTCTCAACAATAAACTCCCACTGTACCCCTTGGTGTGAAAAGTAGGATTGGAATCCTTCCTCTTTTAGCAAGGACCAAATTTCTTGGAGTTCCTTTGCAGCCTTTTTGAAGGTTTTTGCATTATCCGATATGATTTTATTTGGGAAACCCCTTCTGTTCACAAACCGTTTAAAGGCCAAAAGAAATACATCACTACTTAAGTTGCTTACCAACTCCAAATGGATTGCTCTGGTGGTAGCACAGGTGAAAAGACATATATAACCTTTGTTAGACTCCCCTCGCTCATACACATAGACTGGCCCTGCAAAGTCTACTCCCACTACATCAAATGGGGCAGTATAGACACACCGTTCTCTTGGAAGTGGAGCCACCTTTTCATAATAAGGCTTTGCACTCCAACGCTTGCAAACCACACATTTATGCAAGACCTTTTTCACTACTTGTCTAATTTGAGAATCCAAAATTGTTGTCTAATCTCTATTATCACTTCTCTAACTCCAGCATGTAACAGCTTATGATGAGTATCCAGGATCAAAAGGTCCACAAAGTGCCCCCCAGAAGGTAGCAAAATTGGATGTCTTCTCCTCTGGAAGCCCAGAAAACTGTAGTCTACCTCCTACTCTCAATAAATCCTGATCCAAAAACACATCCAAACCCTTGAGCGCAGAATGTGTTGGTAGAACCTGTAATGGATGGCTGGTGAGCAATTCTCTCTCTTCACCAAATTTTTTCTTCTGCATATATACCACCCAGTATTTCCTGGCTTGCTGAATCTCATTACTGTTCAGAATTCCTTCCCTTCTTGTTTCTCCCTTAATGTTGTTGGTAAATCTATATACCCATGCTGTCACTCTTAACAATCTTTTCAGACTGCTAATGTCCTCAAGCCTCAATATGGGGTCCTGCTGCATAACTTGACAACTGTTCACAGCGCATTTTCTCACCTCACTCACCCATGCTTCTTCAGCCTGGCATTCTCCTACAATAGGCTGATTAGAAGGCCAGTTTTCACTTCCAAGTTTAGCCACTCTGGCCCATTCCACCACAAACTTGATTGTGAAAGATCTTTCACCGAAATTCCTCGTGTTGGTAAATCAGCGGGGTTTTGGATGCCTGGACAATGCTTCCATTGCTTGGGATCTGTGTGCGCTTGAATTTCCTCCACCCTATTGGCAACAAATGGTTTCCATTTCCTTGCCTGACTTCTTAACCAGTGCCAAACTATAGTGGAGTCTGTCCAATAATAGCTTGGAATTTCATAGAGGGCCAAAGACTTTCGCACTGTAATTGCAAGCCGACTAGCAATAACGGCACCCATCAATTCCAACCTTGGAACAGAAAGCCTTTTCAAAGGTGCTACTCTACTCTTTGCAGCAACCAACCTGCAACTTACTCTTCTTGCAATGCGCCTCTTATATAAATACAAGTTGCATAGGCTTCTCACTTGCATCACAAAAGATGTGCAGCTCCAAATTGTCTGGACTATTGTTCAACTCTCCAAAGTACCATCTTGGGATTTCAATGTCTCCAAGATGTGCCAATTCTTTGAACCAATATTCCACCTTACCACCATATGATCAGGTAACTCTTGGTCCCAACCAAGTCCAATTTCCCAGAGGCTCTGAAACCAAATTTTGACTTTATCACAAATGGAGCCAGGAATCCAAGAGGATCAAAGACCTTCGAAGCCAAACTAAGAGCTGTACGTTTTGTCCACCTTGTCTCATTCTCGGCCAGCTCTACTAAAGATTTCCCATTGAAGGTAAACAAATCATCATCTTGCTGCCAAACGATGCCTAGCACCTTTGCGTCTATTGCCCACAACTCCTTAATACCAGAATCCTCAATACTTGCTGCTGCGTCAGGTACTACAGAGGAATGACTCATAAACTCTTGTAATTGCGAATGATTGGTCTGCCATTTTCTGAGCTCCATGCCAGCCTCCCTCATTATAGCTCTAGCCTCCATGAATATCTGTTTAGCCATTTCTGTATTATCCACGGAACATAGCAAATCATCAACATAAAAATTTTTCCTTATGTGTTCAATAGTGTTAGGATAGACTTCAGAATATTTCTTAAAATGGTACTGCATAGTAGCTGCCAACAGAAATGGACTAGAGCTGAGGCCAAACAACACTGACTTCATTCTATATGCTTGAACCTTAGGTTCATTTTCCAACAAGTCTTTCGTATCCACCCACAGATACCTTACTGCATCTCTGTCCTCTGGTTTTAACTTTATCCGCAAAAAAGCTTGCTTCACATCTGCAGTCAATGCTACTCTACCAAACCTGAATCTCAGTAACAAGGAAAATAAATCTGCATTTAAATTTGGCCCAGCATCCAAACAGTCATTCAAGGACACACCACCTTTGTCCTTGGCTGAGCCATCAAAAACTACCCTCAGTTTGGTGGTAGTTTTGTCTCGCCGTACCACTGCATGGTGTGGCAGATAATGTGCCTCCTGGCTCACCAGCTCACCTTGCACCCTTTCAGCATAGCCCTCCCTTACATAACTTAGGATGGCCTCATCGTATTCAATTAACAACTCCTCATTTTTTCTTAGCCTGTACAATCAAGTCTCCAACCTCCGATTAGCTAGCTGAAGGTTTGAACCGGGTTTGCAAGAATCCTTCCATGGTAGGCCAACTTCATAGCAACCATCTCTAAACCCAATCCCTTTTTCAAAGTGCTCTAAAACATCATTGTTCACTATACTTGCCTGGTTGTCCTTTATACCAATAGATTCAAGTTCCCAAAATGCTTTCAAATGCCTTTCCAGACCATGGCTGTTCTCCTCAATCTTAACAAAGAGAGCCTTAACTTCCATTTCATTGCAATAACTACCATGTAGCATCCAGCCTAGCTTACTTTCAATAGCTACTGGCCTTGAGATGTACGGACAATATTACCAGTGATGAAGTCCAATAATAGTCAGCTCCAATCAAAAGACTATATCTTCTGTTCCCTCAAACTTATTATTGCCCAAATTAATTCCTTTAACTTGCATTCTTGGACACATGCCATATCTAAACAAGTAGTGACTGGAGCACAAAGTTTCCTCAATCTCTACAGCTTGGACCTTGATAGTGGGACTTTGCGGTAACAACCCTTAACCAGAACTTCTACCTTCTAAATTTGGTTCGGTTTTGAACGGAACCCCCAAACCCAGAAATTCTTATTTTCCCTCTTAAGTTCTTTAAACTTCAATTTTCTGGAAATTCTGGTCTTAATAAAACTACACTGGCTACCACTATCAACAACACTCTTACAGTAGCTTCTCCCTCATTCCCAATTAATAAGGCTGTAGTTGTTTGCAATAATCCCCCTTTACTTTTACTCCCTTGCATAGCAGTGGCATGTGCCACTGATGTCTCTACTTCTGGGGTAGGCCTACTAAGAGTGTTTCACACAATAATGGCTGATGCCTACCATGACATTTTTTGCACAAAATTTAAACTTACAAAACCTTGCTCTATGACCTTTCAAAAAACATTTAAAACATGCTGTGGACTTAGTTACCCGTCCTTTCTCTCCTCAAAGGGTAAGGCCTCAGCCACCTCACATTTATATGACTTGTGGTTGCCTTCGCAAAAATACATTCCTTGATTCCCTTTAATTTATTCTCAGAAGAGCATGTAGAGCTGACACTGTACCTGGGCTATTCCTTTTTGTGGAAACTTTGGTGCTGTGCCTGCCTTTGTCCTCTTGTTTACCATCCCACTGTGCAAACTCAACTCCCTCTCGTCTTGCTAATTCTGTGCCTAAAAGACTTAACATCTGCTGAAGGGGATGTACACATGTTCTGCAGAGTGTCCCCTACTTAATTCAAGCAAAATTGAGCTAGGCAATTTAGACTCCAGTGTAGGAACCAACATTATACCATACTTTTCCATTCCTACACCCAAGTTGTCCAGAGACCTAGTTCTAATTTCAAATTCATCATAACTGCGTAACTCCTTGACACTATTAGGATTATTAACAGGAGGTATAGTTAAAAGTGCACGGAGGTGGCTTTTATTAAGATCTCTGGCTTACCAAACCGTTTCTTTAATATATCCCAAGCCACATTATAATTAGCCTCTGTTAATGCTAATCCTGCTATAGTCTTTGCTGCCTCCCCTTCCAAGAGGGACCGCAAATAATTAAACTTCTCCACGGCACTTAACACTTGACTAGAATGAACTGCTGATTGAAAACTGTCTGCCCATCCTTGCCATTCCTGAATACTCCCAGAAAATGTTTTGAGTACAAGCCTCGGTAATTGAACTACAGATCTGTTTAACCTTAACTTCACAAGCATCATTTGTTGAGTGTTGTGTTTCATTATTAGACCTGGCTCTAACTGTACTGAGCTGCTAAACTCTTTTGCTCGGAGGCCTACGTTAGTCATATCATCAATAATCTCTTCAAAGTAAATTATGTTATTTTCTATTTCATCCTCTTCTATAAGAGCCTCAATTTTAACATTTACCTCACTTAGAGCAACCTTTTTGTTTCTAATATGGCAAGCTTCGCAGTCACTAAGCGTAAATCCTCTTGCTCTATGGCAGAATCTATAGTGGCAATGACCTTTGTAATTAGACCTTTGTAGGCACTTCTCCTTTTTATAAATTTGTTCAATTCAGATGCACTCATCTTCAATGTAAACACCCTTGGGCTCAATACCAAATGAGCTGAATTGGCAGAAATACTTAACCAAACTGATCAAACGCAAATTTTACTTTCAAATAAACTGAATTGCTGAGTGGGGTACTAACCAAACACCAGTATGGAATACCAAATTTTCCACCCCAGGACCTTAATTCAATAATGACCCAAATTAACCAAACCAGAAAAATATAGGCCAAAAAACGACCGACGACTGGCCAAGTTTCGCAATTGGGCGACCAAACTTTACCCTGGACCTTAATTCAATAATAACCCAAAATTAACCAAACCGGAAAAAAAGTAGGCCAAAAAACGACAGACGACTGGCCAAGTTTCGCAATTGGCGACCAAACTTTTTACCCTGGGACCTTAACTCATAATACTCAACCCGTCTAGGCCTAACTTGGATACAATTTGCACAATCAGAACTTTGCCGAAAAATGGTCACTGACTCAGTCTTGGGGTAGAAATCCGGTTCTGAAGGACCATGTTATTTTATTTATTTGTCGGGTTCGAAATCCCAGCTGAGCGTGAACGGCCAAATTCTAAAGGGCAAGTTCTACTACTAAAGCCCAAGTTAAGCTACATTAAACTTTACGGATTTGAGATCCTATTAGGTCCTACCTCAGGGTAACCTCAGGGTTGACTCGATGCGGGCCTACCTTAGACCTTAAATTACATGAACTTAAAAGGTAAACAAAGGGTACTATTTGTGGTCTTCTTTATGAACCTTGCAACAACAACGCAACCTGGACTATTGCACGATGCAACATCATGTATCTAACAACCAAACTGAATTGCAAGAGAGCTCTCTATCAAACCCACCTTTACGTACGACCTTCCACAAACGAGTAGAAAGACGCGCAGCGTCTCAAATGATGCCAACAGTGTGACCAAACAATGATGCCACAAGAGCTCAAAAATGCTAGCTCTAAATTAATTTAATTTTTCACTAACCTTACAATTATGAGATGGATATATATACACACCTTAACTTAATATATATACAAGCAATGCTGCATCAATCAGCTTAGTCATCGTATCGCCTTGGGACAACAATGGTTCTTCCTCTTCTAGATTTTCTAACAGTTACATGCCCCAATAATGCGCTGCCGCAAATGTTCAACACTCCTAATTTTCTCTGCGTACACCAGCGCTTTCAAGTGGCCCCAGAGATAAAAATCTAGTTGCGTGAGATCCGGGCTTCTAGCTGGCCATTCCACAGGCCCTCGACGTCCTATCCAATGACCAGGGAATTGTTGGTACAGGTATTCCCTTACTTGGGTGCTGTAATGTGCAGGAGCGCCGTCTTGCTGGAACCATGTTGGGAAATTTCCTTCTTCGTTCAAGAGGGGGCCTATGATGCGATCCTTCCAATGCCACACCATACCATCACCCAGATGCACCTTGTTCCTTTGAAGAGGTATACCAGTGAGGGTTGTTTTGAGACCAGTAGCGGTGTTCTGTCGATTTACCTCACCATTCCATAAAAAACAGCCTCGTCACTGAACAGAATGGTGGACGGGAAATTGGCACCCCGAGCATATGAATTATGGTTTGTAGAAATACAAAAATATGAATTTCTCCTATGATGCCGGACTTATGGGACACCCTGTGTGTATATATATATTATCTATATATATATAATCTATATATATATATATATATATTACGTTACAACATTCCACACTTTCGTTCCTCGTAACCTCGAAGCTAAGCTCTCTCTCCCTCTTTCACATAAGGTTTTCTTTGTTTATCGACCCAGAGCTTCGACCAGATGAGGACAGCGACCATGATAATCAAACATCGCACCCTCGCATCGAGTTTTTCCAATCTGAAGTTTTCCCTCTAGATGCGCTTTCACACACAAACACACACACACACACACATGTCGTATATAATTAACAGGCCCTTCAAGTCGGCCTATATTTATTCCTTAACTTAAAGAACTCAGTTATTATTCAATCAATAATTCAATTCAGCTGTTATTTATACGTTTGCATTTTGTCCTTTTGCACTCAACGTTACTCTCAACAACCTAACATTCATATTCACTGCACCACAAATCAACATACTAATACTAATTGTTCTTCTCATTCAAACAATTGTATTTTATTTCATTTTCACATTATCATCTATTTGTTTTGTTTAATTAAAAGGAAAATCCGACGACGCTTTTTTAATTACCTTCTTTTAATGAATTTATTTTGGTGATACCATCAAACAATAAACAATTCTTTAATTATCTAATTACATTAATTTATAGGGCCTACAGTCAACAGGCCATTATTTTATATATCTGTGTATATATATATATATAGATATATATATATATTATATATATATATATATATATATATATAGTGGGCATAGATTTAGCCGTTCGAGTGATATGATTAATTTAAGTTTAGTGCTTATTGATGCAAATGATTGTTATAATGACAGGCTGGGTTAACAAGTTGTTATGTCATACAGATCACCAGTTTGAAAGTGGCTAATGGAGTAGGCCTACTATAATATTTCCGAGTGATACGAATTGCTTCGAGTCACCAGCTTGGATTACACCCAAGCAATAATGTTAAGGTTATGAAAAGCACTATGGTTTTGTATTTAATTAAGAAAATAAATCGGTTATTTGTTCACATGAATAACAATGACAAACAATAATTATAGTGCTTAACAATTATATAACGGCATTTATATTATGAAAAAGTCTGACTGAGGATTAGTAAATTAGAAAAGAATTATCCAGATCAATTGTTAAAAATACGCTCGTTTAATAATAGGCTAATGGTATGCTAAAATGGGACACAGCATGAATATGAAACTAGTGATTGCAGAAATTATGCATGTACGTTATGATACACAAAGAGATTATGTAACACGCTGAACTATGAATAAACACAGAATAAATGATGCAGCCTAAGAATTATGGAAATTAGTGACGTGCGTTTATGGTGCTCTCTAATGATAATTGGGAGAAATACTATGACAATGATTATACGAATATCATTTATATAAAGGCAATTATATGATGCTAAGTGATTACGCATAAATGGAACATAGTGTAGAAACAAGATGCTGTGGCCTAATGATAGTTGGGAGAAATGCTATGACAATGATTATACGAGTATCATTTATATAAAGGCAATTATATGATGATAAGTGATTACACATAAATGGAACATAGAAACAAGATGCTGTGACCTAATGATAATTGGAAGGGATGTACTAATTGGTACACCGTAAATGAATTAGGCCTTCGTAAGAGAATACTAAATCTATCAATAAATAAACGATGTAAGTAATTATGGATGATATGAATGAACACAATAGCAGGATGCTACACGGAATTACGGTACTGAAACGGCACTCAGATTAGGAGGACATCGGCCTAACGCGTTCAACGAGAGTTAGTTTGACCGAATTATAAAACTTACGTTTATAGCCTACTCTTCTGCGGTTCACTGGTAGGCTTTACGTTATTGTTTTTAGAAAAGAGACAAGGCTTACCAGTAAGAGGGTGATACCTCTAGGTGACGAGTTGCTTGGAGGTTGGCCTGTTGAACTAATAGGCTCGAGGTGTCGTTGACCGTCCGATTGAAGTTTGTTGAACGGCGCCGGTCGCCTGTTGTTGCCTCTTGAGATGCAGGATGGGCCTGAAGTTTGATCTTGCAGAACGTAGGCCAGGGTTTCTTATGACCGCCCCTTGAAGTTTGTTCCGTAACTCAGGTCTTCACTGTGAAGTGTTGACGGGCCTAATGGATTCTCGTTGAACGGCCGTTTTTCGTAAGCGGTGAAAGCTGAATCGAAATGTGAAGTGATTTGGGTTTGTAGCTTCGTCGTCGAGTCACGTATGTGCCCACCTTGAGGATGTTTTCTCGTAGCGTGTTGAGCTTTGCCGGTGCTCTCGAGGGTGATTGTTAACCAGTTGAGGTGTGGTGAAAAAGGCCAATGAAAACGCCTACAGCGGGAACGACTTAGCTTACTTCGAGTGATGATGCGTTCTTCGATGAAAAGTGCTGAAGTGGGCCTTGAAGGTAGCCGGCTAAAGCTGAGGCTGTAACGGCGTGTAGGATGAACTTACGAGATGAACGCACGAAAGGAGTGAGAGCGAGAGCGAATATGAGCTGACTGCAACTTTTATAACCTAAGGAACATTCGAATTCCGCGGTTCGAGGCTAGCGTCATTGTTTTTCTTTTATTGCTTGAAACCGCGTGTCTTCCGAGTTTATTCCTTGACACCACGTGTGTCGTCTAAGAATGTTTGAGAAATGGCGGTGAAAAGAATTCCTATAGCTGTTCTTTGTCTGTTTTCTGTCTATAGTTGTCCGTTCCGCTACATATATATAAAAAATTCATTGATGCATTCATAAGTGGAAGTATAAACAGTTAAACATCTTTCCATGGAGAGCGTCATTTCGCTCATACGCCCATTTTAGGGTATTTTATATATATATATATATATATATAATCCTAATCGATTCTGAAATATTAATAATGTCTTGAAGAAAATCAGAAATTTTCTAAATTGAAACCATTATAAATTTTTAGCATCTCAGAATGGAGGTCATTTGGTAATTAAAAAGCTGAAGTAGAATTTGAAAGGCAAAACTTACGCAAGAAAAGAAGTTATCGAAATAGAAATAGAAAAAAAATGGAATAAGAAAACCATTTAAAATGTATAACTATTCCGAAGTAAGACAGAATTACACGTAGAAAATTAAATAAATTCATACTTTGTCCGATAGTGCTTTTCCAGGTATTAAAATATTTAACAAATACATAAAATTAAGGGAAAAAGTAATACCCACCCACATACCACCCTATTATCAACTTTGGGGGGGGGGGGGGGGGGGGGGGGGGGGGGGGGGGGGGGGGGGGGGGGGTGGGAGGCTAGATTTCATTGACTAGGCATTTTTAATATGATATTTACCTTTAATGCGGCTAACTACGGGGTGTCCTTCCATATTACTGAATTTAAAAGGTTTTATGCAAATTTTGCAATATGCTTGAAGTGGATTTCTATCAACAGGTTTTAAAAATGATGCTAATTCTGGATTTAATTTTGGGTCAGCATAAAATCTAGATTTTTTAATTTGAGTATAACCACTACACCACCGAGGCATATATATATATATATATATATATATAATATACACACACACACAGTATATATATATATATATATAATATATATATATATATATATATATATATATATAGTCTTAGCAGTAGGTAGTTTTTTCTATTATTATTACTTGTGCCAGTACGTGTCTTTTGTTTATCTCCAATCACAATTTTTAGTTTGTTGGTTTTTTTATTGTGATATCGTTTGATTTATCTTTTATATATTCACCCATATTGTCATATGTTATGGGATTTATATCCTGCCAATAGAACTTATAATTATCCAGTGGTGGGCACCGTTAACCAAAAAGTTAACTTCGTTAACCGCTAATCCGTTAACCAAAAAGTTAACTTCGTTAACCGTTAATCCGTTAAACATGTAACGGAAGTTACCGATAAACCGTTAACGTTAACTTTTATTATAACAAAAATGAAAACACAATATATATATAATTTAATTTTCCCTCTTCTTCTCGTTCTCCATTTTGTCCATGAGATGCATGTTGCCCTTCATGAAAATTAGCATATCAAAGTTTTCATCAGACAGGGATGATCTCTTGGCCCTCAGGATGTCCTTGCCCATAGAGAACAAACGCTCCACTGCAGCACTGGAGGGGATGGCTGTGTTGAACTTGATGAACAAGTCCACCAACACTTGCTCACCCAAGAAGGCAGCATCTGTCAGCAAGTCCTTGGAGTTGGTCTCCAGCCAGGTCTTGACCAAGTTCTGGGCTGGCTTGCCCTGAGTGACCTGTGGCTTCTGCTGCTCTCTTTTGTCTGGATGACAGCACTGAAGAAGTCATCCTCCTCCTCCTCCTCCTCCTCCTCCTCCTCGTTGTTGCTGCCCACTTCGTTGGACTGCTGCTTCATGGCCTCCTCGACTGTACCCTCCATGCTTTTCCTCACCCTGGCGACTTGGTGTTGTCATACTTGTCCAACCAGATGAGGCGAAACCTGGGATGGAAGGCAGCAGCCAGCTGGCATTCGTCATCCTCCAGGAGGGGCCCAAACCTTTTGTCGATGCCTGCCAAAAGTGCGTCGACCAAGGCGCTGCAGTAGACGAGGCCCTTGGACTTCAAGTCCTTAAGCCTGAAGATTGTCGCAGCAACTGTTGGCAGCAGAGTCCCAAGGTAGGCTTGTTCCTCCCCCTGGATCTTGTTTATTTATGAATTTTTTGGGTTAACGGACTTGAGTTAACGGAAGTTAAATGTAACGGAAGTTAATTAGTCCGATAATGATTTTCAAAGTTAACTTAAAAGTTAAATCGTTAACGAAAAAGTTAACTTCGTTAATTAACGATTAACGGATTAACGGTTTGTGCCCAGCTTTGTAATTATCATATATATATATATATATATATATATATATATATATATTATCATGAAAAAATTATGTAAAGGGTTTTTTGCTATTTTTATGTTGTTTCTGGGTGCGTTTTTCCCTCCATCATGATTTTACTTTTATTATCGGTGGGCGTGTTCTCTCTTCTGTGTTGTAGATTCGTACCTTTTCCCAAATATTAACCAAATGGTAAATCAACTTTCTTATCGGTGAAGGGTTTAAATAACTTGGCAAGTTTGCTGCGTACATCAAATTTTATTTAACTCCCATGATAAATATGATCGAACTCCATGAATCTGCTCCTTCCTATGTACGAGTGTAATCACTCCGAAATTATGAATTTCGGAGGGCTCGGTGTCTCGGCCTTATCTCTCGAACCTTATCTAGCCACGATCATATATATATATATATATATATATATATATATATATATATATATATATATATATATATATAACGTAAAGAACGACGCTTGTATAGGAGAATATTCGCGCAAGATGAGAGCGAGAGAACGAAACAAATGAAAAAATGAGGTAACCACCCGGGAATCGAACCCGGGATCTTCCGATTGCCGGTCAGATATGATAACCATTACACCACGGGCCTCACTCAATCAAATGCCGTAATTCCTCTACATACGCGCAGAAACCAATGCCCAAGGGGGCACCTCCCGAATGCCGTACATTATATACATTTAAACTGCAAACACGCAGTATAATTAACGTAAAGAACGACGCTTGTATAGGAGAATATGCCGCGCAAGATGAGAGCGAGAGAACGAAACAAATGGTTTCTGCGCGTATGTAGAGGAATTACGGCATTTAATTGAGTGAGGCCCGTGGTGTAATGATTATCATATCTGACCGGCAATCGGAAGATCCCGGGTTCGATTCCCGGATGGTTATCTCATTTTTTCATTTGTTTCGTTCTCTCGCTCTCATCTTGCGCGGAATATTCTCCTATACAAGCGTCGTTCTTTACGTTAATTATACTGCATGTTTGCAGTTTATATATATATATATATATATATATATATATATATATACTTTCCATGAATACAAAAAATATATATATACACAGGGTGTCCATAAAGTCACACATCATAGGAAAATACATTTATTTTGTTTATTTATTTATTTTGTTTTATTTAGTTGTTCGAAATGATTCCCACCAATCTCAAAACATGTTTGTAAACGAAAAAGCAGGTTTCTTTGAATGTTCCTCAACATATTTGGCCTGATGTAGACATAAATAAACAGACATTGCTTATGTTCCTATGTTGCGTGCCTTTATGGACACCCTGTATATATATATATATATATATATATATATATATATATATATATATATATGATGCAAACCCCACACGGAAAAAGAAAAATGATTCCAAGGCCTTTCGTGTATTCAGAAGTACACCTCGTTAGGGAATGACGAACTTCCCTGACGAGGTGTACTTCTGAATACACGAAAGGCCTTGGAATCATTTTCCTTTTTCCTTGTGGGTTTGCATCATTCATTCATTTCATGTGTCTAATTGTTAAATTCATCCCATATATATATATATATATATATATATATATATATATATATATATATATATATATTATATGTGTGTGTGTGTGTGTGTGTGTGTATGTGTGAAAGGTGGTATAAATATTTTACTCAGCTTTGTTACCAACCATTATTCCTCTTGGTCATAAGCAAAATTACTGTGCAACAACATAACTGAAATTAATAGGTTGCAATCATTATAGGGTGATACAGACTGCGGCATCATTGGGAGTTGTAGGGAATTTCGCTTTATCAGAATTCCCTGTAGGCCTACTTTCTAGGTTTTCAAAGTTTTTCAGGTTTTCCAGATAATTCGCAACCTTGGCATAAAAATTTTAAACTGGTTCCTTTCCTTACCACGTGTCAAAATAGGTTACGTAAAGGTTCCTCTCAGAATTAGGTTCCAAATTGGTGACCGTATAGACACTACTTGGGAACTACTGGCTCTTTTTTTGACCCTATATACCAAAAAGCTTTTTGACCCTATATACCAAAAAGGGAACCTATACGATAAACGTTCGGAACCGTTTATTACTTGGAACTTAGAGTTACACAAAGTTCATTTAGGTACTCTTCGACTAGAAGACTTTGCAGACTTTGTCATGCTTCCATTATAAAATCTATATAAGAATCCATATTTATACGAACTAGGATTCCCTAATTTCCAGCCCTTTTATTATACAGGGTATCCCATAAGTCTGGTCTCTTAGGAAAATTTATTTTAAATTAAATTTACAAAAGTAAAATATATTGGAACTAAAACAAATGTTCAAATTTATGTCTTGTTTGGGGACCTGGTTTTTGTTGCAGGTAGAATAACACGCAATGGCTAATATGGAAGTGAGTTACACTAGTGAGGAAAAGGCCTCGCCCTTTCCTCACCAGTGTAACTCACTTCCACGCAAAAACAAGGTCCCCAAACAAGACATCAGTCTGAACATTTTTTTAGTTCTAAAATTTTCCTGTGAGACCAGACTTATGGGACACCCTCTGTATATATATATATATATATATATATATATATATATATATATATATATATATATATATATATATATATATATATATATATATATAAAGTAAATCATTTGGGTAAATATTTTCATACAAATATTTTAGGAAAGTTGTCTCCGAATTGAAATTTCGACATTGGGAACAGATTTTGTAAATTTGTTTGCCCGATCAGTTAAGAGTTTTTACTGAATCTACTTTACAAATGAAAACGTATCACTTAGAAAATTAGTTCGAAACCCAGCAAAGGGTTTTTTTTCCCTTTGTGTGTGTGTGTGCGTGTGTGCGTATGTGAAACATAGTAGTAACCCCCGAGTTAGATCTTTTTTCTACAGAATGCATTTAATACGAGTTTACGAGTTAAGATCTTGAACTCATTCACTTTCGTTGAAGAAATAAGTCTATCCATAAAAGACCAATAACCGTTTACAGCAAATTTGAATGTAGAATCTCTCTCTCTCTCTCTCTCTCTCTCTCTCTCTCTGACTTGCGCAGGATTCTCATATTGATAATAGGGATCTGTCTATCTTAGGGGTCCTTGGCGATAAGCGCATCTTGGAGGTAGAAAAAAACTCGCCTTTAGCTGCCTCTCAGCATTAGAATATGTCCGTTTGTCTTTACAGTGTATACAGACTCAATGCGTCGCTAGTTTTTAGTGTGTACACACACACACACACACACACACACACATCTCCACCTACGAGACTTATGGGCTTTTTTAAAGCCATATTTCCAAGAAACTAATTAACCAAACCTAATTTAACCTAAACTAACCTTAGTGCCATCGAACCAGGAACGGCGTGATAAGTGTTTCTGACACAAATGAGGGCTCGAAGGGTGTTTTCTCTTTAGTCATTAAATAGCGAGGTACTCGTTAATATACCCTAACTTAACCTAATCAACCTTAACTAACGTGACGTAACCTAATCATGACTAATATATCTCTTTTCCGACAGTAAAAACGTTTATATATTTTTTATATAAATTCTTTAATGGTCCGAGGTACCAAAAGTGTTACCTCACAAAAAAAATACCTCAGTACATCTGTAAATTATATTATCACGCACTCCGTTTGGGTATGGATAAAATAAAATTGATGTGAAATGGAAACAGCAACATTGTATAATTTAATATTTGGCGAACAATGCCCACAAAGATGGTAGATTGTGACAAACGTAATTAATCTTCAACATGACACCGCCCCCCCTTCCGGACACGACAGAGGTCATAACGAGAGGCTAATTCTTACGATCACCTGCATGTGGTTTAGTGATAGACCCCTTTTCTTCAAATGTGCCGTACCACTGCACTATGGAGTCGTATTTAGGAGTTTTTCGAACACCATACACACGGCGAAACTCACGCTGTACCGCTGTCACACTCTCAAACTTAGCAAACCAAATGACACACTTTGCACGTTGTTGTGCATTCGCCGCCATCTTCGAAACTGGCATATGTCTCATAAGTTTGACAGCAGATGGCGCTCGTACGTCTGGCAGCGGATGGCATACCCTATTACAAACTCCCACATTTTATGACCACACGTGCAGCAGATTAGCGCTCTATCACTTCTTGGTAGATTCTCACAGCGTTTTTAGTTTATCCATACCCAAACGGATCACTCTGTGTGTGTATATAGTAAAACCTCTCACTAACGACGCTCCACTATAACGAAACCTCTCTTTACTGAACAACGTGGGCATTTTGAAAAACCTCTCTTTATCGAAAACACGTTTCGCTATAAAGAGTAGTCTTCGCTAACTCAACCTGAGCTGCACGTGTTCGTCTCTACCGCATTTCCCGATCAAGAAAGTCAGTGGCATGCTGATTGGCTGATGTCTAAAAGCTGATACGCAATTGGCTAGAATGTTTCCCCCTCACGGAGAAAGACTTTTAAGTAATGCATTTAATATACTGTATATAAAGTATGTATAAATAACTAATGCGGGTCTAAATAGGTCATTAAAATATACACTACAATATTGGCAAAGGAAAAACCTCTTTATAACGAACAAAATCTCTACAACGACAGCAATTTGGCTTATATATTTCGTTATGGAGAGGTCTTACTGTGTGTGTGTGTGTGTGTGTGTGTGTGTGTGTAAAATCACAAACTTCAGCCATTAGTCTTGAAACTTTTGGTGAACTGGTTGTTTATCACAAGTCAGATTGTTTCCGAATGTTACATAATTACAGTTTCGTATCAAAGAAATATAAACAGACATAACTTCTCAAACAAGTTTCATGTAAAAAGCAAAGCTATTTTTGGATTATATGAACAAAGTCGAATTTCATAATGTCGAAGTTTGACCTTATGCAGGTAGGCCTATATGCATTTGGGATTCCAAATGAAAATTAAAAGTTTCTTTAATATTTTAACTGAAAGTGACCAACCCATAAATACATCTCAGATTTTCAATGAAAATGAATGACGTGACTAACCTAACCTAACCGGGCATAATGCAACCTAATTTAAACTTAACATGAATTTAGCATCAGTGTTTCCCAACCGGGGGCCATATGGCTCCCTGGGGGCCATGGCACATTTGAAGGGGGCCACAGGAAAATGTTAAGATTTAGAGGGGCCACAGACTCCATGAAGGGGGCCACAGGACTCAACCTATTGAAGCCTAAATTATAGTTAGGCCAATAGATAATTTTAATTTATGTAGTTGAATTACATTTTAAAAAATTATTAATACATATATTTTCCTTTTTTTTAGATATTTTATAATAGAATTTGAATTTATCTGTAAACAAATATTTTGCATCTTACAAGCTTATTGTGCGGCGCACTCCATTGTGCGCTTGATCGTTATGCGCCTGGCAGCGTTGTTGACTTGATAAAAATACTTCAGGTTGAAATCCTTACAGTCTGTTTACCACGTGGATCGTCGCTGTAGTGTGTAAGTAGCTCTTATTTGTTTACCCTAATATTGCGAAGTTGTAGTAATTTTACTAGTTTTTTTAATTTATAATAGATTGCTATAAGTACAGTATTTCTTTTGATTATATTTTTTTATAATTAATACATAATATAAGTAAATAACTGCAAATTTTTGTTAGCCACTGTTTAGTTTTTGTTATGTTTATAGTCCTATGTGACAAATAATATTGTACCTGAATACAAATAGTTGTTTTAATATCCTTTATATATATTTGTTTTTGTAAAATAGAGTTAATCTGCATATTACCTACTGAAAATAATGCTTATGGGGGGCCACAGGAAAAAATAAGGTTCCTAAGGGGGCCATAAGCCAAAACCGGTTGGGAACCACTGAATTTTAGCTGACACGCAAAGGTTCAAGATTTTCGAAATTTCGACATTTTCGGCAGATTCAAAAAATAAATTTTGTTGTCGATATTATGTATGTTGACACAGTGCAGACCGACACTGTTCCGCTACCCACTATTTTTATATTTTAGTAGATCATTTGGAATAAATTTCACTCGTTCGTCATCAATGATTTATAGAGAGAGAATAATTTATGTACAATATAACTGGATGGTTGAAAGATGGGGTGGACAACCTGCAGAAACATTTAAGTTCTTGCTTTTTTCTGCAGGTGGTCTGTGTACGCAAAGATAGTTTTGTAACGCAGTGATTGAGTGAGTAATTAATCTTTAGTGACACTTAAGGAATAACTACTCACTCCAATTTTAGACATTTTATATTTCTTGGCAAAAATTATACCGACCCTGTACATAAATCCCCTGCAAAGAAAGCAAAAATTTTAATATTTCTGCAGAAAAATCATTCTGGTTTTCAATCCTATAATTATAATTATGGGATTGAAAACCAGAATGATTTTGTGCAAAAATATTACAATTTTTGCTTTCTTCGCAGGAGATTTATGTACAGGGTCGGTATAATTTTTGCCAAGAAATATAAAATGTTTAAAATTGGAGTGAGTTATTAATGTGGCTACGACTAATTGTCAGAATTTGAGATAATCAAGAGTATTATTACACCAATATATTCAATGTTTTATACTGCAAATGCGTCTTAATCATTCGTTATACTCTATTTCCCATTTTGCCGAGAACACTATGGAGTTTATTCGCAAATTTCATTGATACATAAAAAAAAAAATAATCAGCCAGCGACACCGAGCTTTTGACTTGGAGAACCCGTTTGTATAGCGACATCACTTTTATTGCCATTCTATTCAGTATACGTCTTTTGGAGTGATGAAATGCCTGAGCCTAACTTTGATCCAATGCGTGAATTCACACTTTGAGATTTATGACTCACTATGTCAAAGGCGATAGAAAACTTTACGAAATATTCATTTTCCTTTCACACGCGAGTAGTGGAGCATAATGGAATCCGTGGTATGAGATATATTTATCCTCTAAATATAGAGTATACCCTTCGTTATACCACATCTATTCGTAGCCTCTTAAATTTTGCTCATTTCTTGAGAATGACATTACTCATTTCAGTTGGAAAATTGTTTCCACCACAAAAGCTTTAAGGGGAAAATTAAAATGCGACATTTATTGACATTTTCTTTCGGTTCTAATAATTTTTTTCATGATATTCTAGCTTAGATTAGGTTAACTTAGGTTAAATCAAGTTAGGTTCAACTACGAAAGGTTAAATTAATTGATTTGTCGCTATGATCATTGATCATGTATAAGTACTGGAATTACAATTGCTTGAGATACAGGCAACTATTCTCTCTCACACACACACACACACACACGCGTGATCCTCTGGATCCAGAGAATTTATCTTTAGTTTTAAATTGATAAATAATTAATTAGTTTTAAATTGATAATTATTTAGTTTTGTAAAAATTGGTTGTTGCCAATGTACAGGCAGTTTTTACATAGTGGATGGAGCCGCCTCGATGGGCCGACGTGGCCCCTAGTGTGCCCACTATAAAAATGTCTTATATTCCTTGTGGTTCGGAACCCACGTAAAATTGTAGGTCCCCTCCGCCACCACGGAGGACATGCACAATACACAATTACGAACACAGTTAGGTAGACCAGCCATGAGTGGATCCTAGGGTCTTTGCCATGGTGCATGATTCTTCAGGAGCAAGATACACCGCAAGTTTGTATCAATCACAGTCACACTCATTCTCCCTCAGGCTTGCTCTACACAAACTGGACCAAAACCCACAAGTATCCGCAATTGCAAACCGTCCGTATACAAGCCTGTATTTAGTTTAGAATAATTATATATATATATATATATTTGTAAACTCATACGGAATAGAATTTAAAGAAGACTATATCGTAAGGTAGAGTAACCTCCCAAAATAAGAAGAATTAATGATGCCAAAAATTATTGCCCCTTTTTTTAATTAATCGATATATATATATATATATATATATATATATATATAATGTAAAAATTATAATTCTAACATTCATTTTGCATATAAAGTCCAAACTCGCATGACAATGAATATAAAATTCAAGCAAGTTTGGAAACTAATTAAAATTTTAATTTTCTTTCTACTTTATTTTTACTAAGTAATTTCCTATCCAATAGCTACCTAATGAATTCTTTCTTTCTTTTTTAATTACCTAATCATTTTTTATATTAATCTTAATCATGTATGTAATCTTGTTAAATTCTACAATGTTCATTTTCTTTTTATTCTCTCTTAAATCATAAAAGATAAAGTCATGTCGTGAATTAGCATTTAATTTTAAATTTTAAACATTAATTTTAGTAAAATGCATATCTTAATTTTAATCATTTTTGTTGACACGGCATATCATAATAACATCAGATTTTTCAATATGCTCTTACGGCAGAATTTGCCTTCATCTTCAAATATTTTGCCACATAATCCACATAATATGGATTAAGTTACCACAAGAATTCAGCCGATTAAGAATGGAAAAAAGGTCAACATTAAATAATAATGACGTCACCAAATTAAATCGTATATAAGCCAAGAAACAGTAAAGTTAGAAATCAGTAAGTCTTAAGACTGAGACCAGTATTGCTTCACAAACTTCTCCGATACGCCACAAGAAGAATCGGGTAACCGTCAAATAACATAGTAAGTTTTCGCAGAATCCTCCGATGCGCCACAAGAAGAAATCGGAGTGTAGTACAAAGCAATTATTGCGATTCCCTACGCCCCTACGCAGTACCAGTTACACAGAGTGAGAAATCCGTTGCTGTCACCTAACCAGAACCCCCGTCAATTTCGAACCACCCGAGGCCATCGACGGAGGGCTAACATATACAGGGGTTGGACAAAATAATATGAACACCCGCCGATTTCACTGGTTATCTTTACGGACTGCTCAGACGCAAAGTAAACGGTCAAATGACTGGCAAACCTATTTAAATGCGTAACAGAGAGTGTATACGTCATGTTATAACCCTCACGTTGTTTTTACAGATCTGCGTGAATTATGAATTAGCAGTTATGAAAGACCTGTCAGACTTCCAAAGAGGGCAAATTGTCGGAGCGCGGATGGCTGGTGCATCGGTGACGAAAACCGCTCAGATGTTCAATGTATCCAGAGGAACTGTCTCTATGGTCATGTCTGCATACCAAAACCATGGAAAGACAAGCACCGACAAATGCAATAGTGGACGCAAGAAGAAGCTGTGTGATCGAGACCGCCGGGTGCTAAAGCGCATTGTGACAAAGAACCATAAGACCACAGCTCCAAAAGTGACTGCAGAGCTTAACCAGCATCTTGCAAGCCCGGTATCGACCAGAACTGTACGTCGCGAGCTCCATGAAGGGAGCCCATGGGAGGGCTGCAATTGCCAAACCCTTCCTTTCGCACATCAACATTGAGCGGCGCAGAAAATGGTGTAATGACCATAAGAATTGGTCAATGGACCGGTGGAAGAATGTAGTCTACTCCGACGAGTCCTCCTTTACGCTATTTCCATGTTCCGGTCGAGTTTACGTCTAGAGACAGCCTAAAGATGCTTATGACCCCGACTGCCTGACCCCAACCGTTAAGCATGGAGGCGGATCTGTGATGGTTTGGGCAGCAATATCGTGGAATACTCTTGGCTCAGCTGTAGTACTGCATGGTAGGGTTAACGCCCTGGTCTATCTGTCAATATTGGCTGACCAGGTCCATCCCATGGTCCAAACGCTGTTTCCCAATGGCGGCGCCGTCTTCCAGGATGATAATGCACCAATCCACACCGCTGGGGTCGTTAAAAACTGATTTGAAGAGCATGTTAGTGACGTAGAACGCTTGGATTGGCCTCCACAATCCCCGGATCTTAACATTATCGAGCATCTGTGGTGTCAGTTGGAGCAGCAGGTCAGAAGCCGATTCCCACCGCCGGCGTCTTTGGCGGAACTGGAGCAGGATTTGCTCGGAGAATGGCTCAGGATTCCTCTAGCCACTGTCCAAAAGCTGTATGAATAAATTCCCCGACGCATTGCAGCTGTTATTGCCGCTAAAGGAGGACCAACTCCATATTAACCCTCTATCGCACAACTTTTTTGTAGGGTTAAGTCTAAATGCGTGTATTTGAAATGTTAAATAGAAGCGACATGGTACCATAAAGGGTTAAGAATAAAAACCGCCATTTATCAAGGTGTTCATATTATTTTGTCCAACCCCTGTATATATGATAGTTGTTTACATTTGCAAATTGTCCAAGTTTAGGACACTTCTATATGACCATCATTCGTCACTACAATGCGTATTCGACACTCGAACTCCATCAGAGCATTCTTTGATGGAGTTTTAACGTACTCCGATAGATAAAAATCGAAAGGGGTTAAGCCAGGTGATCGAAGTGGCCGTTCTATCAGTCCATCACGGCCTATCCATCGCTGAGAAAAGTCCGCATCTAACAGTTGTGAACACCAACGGCATAGTGGGGAGGCGCCCCATCTTATTGAAAGATTATACACTCCTTGTCAAGTCTAGTAGCCCGTAGTTGAACAAAAAATGTCTAACATAAGATAGTTCGCTTCAGTTACGATATGATTGTCAAAGAAAAATGGGCAAATTATGTAATCACATGACCAAACGTTAGTTTTTGGTAAACCCCATTCATACTGATGTGCTTCAGCACTGGATGGGCCGTGGTGGACTGATAGCAAACCCACGTCGATCACCCGATTTAACCCCTTTGAATTTTTGTCTGCGGGGGTGTGTGTTAAAATACGAATCGTAATAAACTCAGGATCTGGCAGAACTCCATTATTGGATCTATTCCACAAGAGCATCTTGCCAGTGCTCAAATGGAGTTTGAAGATCGAATATATGCATATAGCGATGAGTGATGGTCATCATTTGGAAATGTTCTAAACTTGGACAGTTTGAAAAAAAAAAAATATATATATATATATTAGTGATGCAGCGGATGTCATTTTTTTCACATCCGCGGATGCGGATGAGGATGTTTGATTTCAACATCCGCGGATGCGGATGTCTACATTTTCGTTATTTTTTAGGATATATTCCAGATTTGTTGTGTTTAACGTATATAATAAGTTATTATATAGAGAGAGCTGTAGCTATAATGTAGTATAATTGATTAATTGTACAATAATTGCTGTACTTTTCCCCGAACATATAAAATAATAGCAAGCATCTAACTAATATAGAAATCAATTAGTGAATTCGTCTGCAAATAAATTCGTTATATTTTGTTGAGTTTCAGCCACAATTAGAAACCATAATTGTGTTACCCGACCTCTTTCCCCAACCTCCACCCTTATAGAGAGAGATCTTTAATTAGCTTGATAACTATTTATATTAAGTTTAAAGTTTTATTAGGCATATTTATAAATGAGTAATTAAAATAAAGTAAACTAAGATGTTCATCGTTTAATATTCAAACTTAATTATAGGAAGGTTATGCTTAAGGAACATTAATTTTTCTGCCTTTTCTGCTGCCAGTCTGTTTCTCTTTTCATCATATATTAATCCAGCACTCACTGCTAAATAATCTCTCGCTTGGTACGCTTGTTGGAGGACGTGCTAAATGTTTCCTTGCAAGTTTACTCAAGTATGGATAGATATTCTGCGCATTTTTCCACCAACTAATAGGATTGTCACATGCAGCCAGGCGTTTTTCTTGGTGATAGCTCTCGATCATTTTTACTACATCTTTTGACATCGCGTAGGTCTCGTCATCGCTGCTTGACTCAAGAAACTGAGAGAGAGATTCTGTGATAGATTTGCTTGTTGAAGGTGTTGGTTCTGTCACTGAAACTTTTATTCTTTTGGTGGGTGGCGAAGCGACAGATTCAAGAGATTGAAGCTCTTCAACTGCTTTGCCAAGTGATGATTTAACTCGTTCTAATGTACTAGGTGAAAATAACTTAGCTTTGTAACGTGGATCTAAGTAGGTTGCAAGAGAGTAACTTCATACAAGAACAGCCTCTCGTCTTGTCGCTTGCATCACTTTTGCGCACAATGAACTAGTTCTATTATTATAGTAGAATTTGATAATTTCCGCTTATTAATGACGTTTTATCTCAACGGTCCACATCCGCACGACATCCGCAGTCCAAAGTGCGGATGCAGATGCGGATGCGAGAAAATGTGCGGATGTGACCTACATCACTAATATATATATATATATATATATATATAATATATATATATATATATATATATATATATATATATATATATATATTCCTCAGAGAACGACTACAGGTCGTCAAAATTCAAGGTGTATCATCATCAGAATCAGAAGTACGCAGCTCAGTGCTGGCTCCACTCCTGTTCATTATCATGGTAACAGACATAGACAGTGGAGTTAACAGCAACAGTATAGTAACATCATCTGCGGACGATACAAAGACCAGCAGAAAAATCAGCGATGCAAACGAAGTAGAGGCCTTGCAGAGGGACACAAACAAAATATACAAATGCTCAGAAGACAACAATATGACATTTAACACCGAGAAATTTCAGCTCTTGAGATATAGTAGAAATGAGGAACTTAAAAAGACTGCATATTATGCTCCAGATAGACAAGAAATTCAGAGAAGCACGAAAGCGGTCGACTTCGGGGGTAATAATGACCGATGATGCCAAATTCGAGACACAAAATCAGATAGCAATAAACAAAGCAAAACGAGTAGCGGGACAGGTACTAAGAATGTTCAAAAGGAGGAACAAGACAGTAATGATTCCCCTGCTGAGAACACTGATCATACCAAAACTTGAATACTGCTCAGTTTTGACATCCCTATATAAAAAGGAAGAAATTAATAAACTAGAAGAAACGCAGAGACATTTCACAGCCAAGATTGATGGCTGCAAAGAACTCAACTACTGGGAAAGACTACGCAAACTAAATCTGTACTCCCTGGAAAGAAGAGAGAAGTATACCATAATCTACATATGGAAAATGATCGAAAAACTGGTACCAAACCTCAAACTAAACCCAATTACCATCCAAACAACGCTGGACAATAGGAAAGGCAGAAGATGTAGTGTTCCCAAACTAAAGGCCCAACAAGGGACCTCCTCAACACTGAAGGAAAATAGCTTGGTTGTCAGAGGGTCAAGACTTTTTAACCAGCTTCCTAAGGACCTCAGAAACGTTGCAGGGATCAAAGTCTAAGTCTTCAAGAGAAGACTAGATGCCTGGCTCAAGACGGTACCAGATGAGCCGGGTGTATCTGGCTATGTGCGGTGGAGAGCGCAAGAGAGCAACTCGCTCCTCCACCAAGCCAGGCCTAGAGGCAGGACCACCAGCTTGACCTGCGTGTGAAGAGAGACCGACGCACGAAACCGAAACGAGGTTTACTCGTGTGTGTATATATATATATATATATATATATATATATATATATATATATATATATATATATATATATATATACACACTGTAAAATGCAAAAACTATACACTGTATATTGTATAGATATTGATTAATAAGAAAACAAACTGATAAGAACCAACTATTTTTTCCTCATTGTTTTTGAAAACCTCGTAAATATAGTTTGATGTTAAATCTTTGAACATAGTTTTCACAGCAAAATATTGAATATCGAATTATTGAAAAGCAATTGTGCATTCATGTAAATTGCTAAAAAATTATTAAAACTATGAATATAGAATTGGTTTTCATCGCTATGCATTTTTAAAATAAATTCTTGTCAAAGATCCCTCGTTTTGTATTCGAGACGCGAGATTAACATTTACAGATATAGGAAGTGTTTTGATAAACGTAAAATCGTGTACCTTTTTCATTATTCATATGTGATACAAGTAGCACATAAAATACATACAATATATACGCAGTATATATATATATATATATATATATATATATATAAACCCAATCTGACGAGTATTAAGGGGATATGTCATGACTCAAATATATGTAGATTATGGGGAAAAAAGGGGATAAGTCAGCTATGAACCAAATAATTCACACTTTGGTCCTGAATGCACTTTTTAACCCTAATTAAATACAGAAATATAAATGCACAAGTATATCAAACAAAAACTATAAAATCTATGGTTTACCAATGTACTTTTAAGGTCACTTGACCAAAAGCACATATTATATAGAGCCAAAGTGCGAAAACCGTCATTATTGACAAACTTGACAAACTAACCAAAGAAAGCGAAACAACGATATTACCCAGATATATTTCGTGAATCTGAATCGTGATTCAAAACTGACACACAAATTAATTAACAAAACATTAAACCAAACACCAAATGAGAACGATTTTCCACATAAATTTCTTATAATATTTATGTTAATGATTCAATAACAACAGTAAACGAACATAGTAAACACTTCTCTCGGGTTGGGAAATGGGTAGCGAAAATGAGGTCCTCCGAGAAAGAAGTGGCCAAGCGACAAGAGTAAAAAAAAACGCCAAAAAAAACGCAGTTAAAATTGTACCAATTTGAAATTGACGTAATTTTTGAACGTTTTTAAGATATTTGAAGATATGTGGACGAAATATAAGTAATTACTGCCATGAAAGGTAACTCTCATTGCCTTATATGTGACAGTTCTGAAGATGTACTAATTAAACAATAAAGAATATTAATTATTATTATTAATGTTTAATACAAGATTTATCACACTTTAACTAATGTTTCAGAAAGCCTATCTCTGAATTGATGATAAAATCAGACTAACCAGTAATTGTGGGCTATATGCTCCGTAAAGAACTAGAAGAATGCCAAGCATAATTTAATTACAAAAGAAGGGCTACAATGAATAAAAGTTGCTTCTTTTTTTTTAATGTCCTCTATTATAAGGCCGGACGCGCACAGGATCGTCTTACGACTGACGACTTGGGTCATGACGACTCAAATCGCGTGTGATTTTACATTGACAGAATGGGAGCCCCGCACGCTGCAGCGACCGATCACAAAAGCATTCTCCGTTTGGGAAAAACATTTTACATTCACAATAAAAAATATGTTGGTAGTCTCATTTATACCATCTTAATAACGGCCATTATGGCCTGTCTGACAGTTGTAATGCATTCTATTATATCTAATGACTAGAGATAGGAATTTCATACGTTTAGGTAGGTAGGGGTTGAGGAGTTTCAGGTTCTCCCTCCCCTCCTAACTCACTCGAAAGCACCAATTTTGTCTGACATGCCACAAAATTTATGTATTGATATATATAAGATAACAGCCAGGAAAAGGGGGGGAGGTGCCCCAAGGGTCACAGAGTAAGCGACTAATTTAACTCAACCCAGAAGCCAGCAAACGGGAGCGAACCAGAGCCTCATGCTAAGAGCCCGCCACCGTATAATATACGAGTATATACGAGATATCATTATATTTTCCAAGATATAATGTATAATAAAACTATATAATGAAATTAGGGATACATAATATATTCAAATTAAATTTTAACACTAGAGAATTCTGCGTAACTAAGTACAGTTTACATAAAGAATCCATTATAAGTAAACACGAACCAACGTCAGTGTTTTAAATCTCCCGCCAAAATTTCGCAATAACGACTTTCCCGCTTCCTGGAGGTAATTCCCTTGATTTCTGAAACGGATGCTAGTGTAAGGCCTATCCGGAAGTTCACTTACAAAGTTACAGCATATTTTATCATTTGCATAATAAACCACGGTCTCCCTCGGGTTTTCCGCTTTTCTCCTGATGGGCGGCGCTAAGCATATGAAGGAATACGTTGGGGTACTTTTTTCTTTGCTTAGGAAAATATACAAATATTTTTGAAGTTTGAATTATTCAATTTAATCACGATAATTCTAAGTATTTCGCTTATAAAAAGCAAATAATAATAATAATAATAATAATAATAATAATAATAATAATTCTAAATAGCCAAATTATGTAAACCTATAGTATATGTATAATAATAAGTCAGGAGGGCCAGAAACTGGCACAAAGGTCAGGCCAACTAATGCGACCCATTGCTCTAAGTCCCTTATCATTATTACCAGCATCATTGGGATTCGAATCCCCGATCTCAGTGTCTTCACTTTGGTTATACGAAAACGGAGTTTGGCCAAGGTTGTTTACGTCCTAAACCAAACGCTTGAGATTAGCTCATTTATTCTGTATGTAAATAGTAATATCACAAAAGGAGAAAAGTTTATATAGTTAAAAGAAATGCATTTTTACATACGATATAACAAATAGTTAATTCGATTATACTATACAGAGGGTTGACAAAAGTAAATAGACACCACGATGATTGTCCTCAAGAACAAATGGCAAAGCTCATCAATGGAATGCCAGAACGTGTGTCAGTTTTACGTAATGGAAAGGGGAAAGCAACACCATTCTAAGTATATTGATTCAATAAATCTGTTATTATTTATTGACTTTTAGCTGCTTATTTTTAATAAGAGCCCAGTAAAGCCTAAAGCTTAAGGACCAAATTAAATAAAATAAATAGTCGAGCTTCACAATTATTCATGTCATTGTAAATTGAAAAATGTATTTATTTTGTTATTATTAATAAAGGTTATTCTCTCTCTCTCTCTCTTTTATCAGATCAAAAACTACGAAAAAACCGAAAGTGTCTATTTACTTTTGTGTGGTTAATCCATTTGTACTACTATAATATAGGTGCACTAACTATGCTAACTTAAATAGTTAGCGCAATCACATTAGAGTTGGGTTAACCATAGTATAGTTGGATTAACAATTTCCTATATTGTGCAAATAATTGACTAGACATTTAGTTGTCTTGAGCAAGAATTTTTTTTTCCGTATAAAAGTTTCTATATAAGGCCTACGCTTCGCTTTGAATACAATCACTAATTTTAGCAAAGTTATTTCATACATTTTTTTTGCTTATATGATCATTACGCAGAAAAAAAATACTTGGTTACCACAATGTAATTTTCCTAATTTTTACTTTTCAAGTCTGTCTTTATTTTTAATATCATACATACATATCTTTTTTCTTTTTCCAGCCACTCAGCTTTCGCAGTCCCTTGTTAAGAGTAGTAACTAAGTCAGTCAAGCCAATAAGAGGCTAGCTAACCTGAAAGGAAATTATATCAATTGAATAGGACATGTTACCAGAATAAAATCTCTGATGTTAAGGCCTAGTCGAGCATTTTGCCTTGATAGGTCCTATACTGAATTCAAGAAAAGACAAGTTCATAGCCTCCCTTACTGAAGCCAGAAGGTACAGTTTTAAAATCTAGTACTAAAAGCTTAGACTCAAAGTGCTTCCTTCAAAGTCAGACAATTCATTATTGTACATATGAGCCAATTATTACTCGAGACATTGCAAGTGCGAAACATGTTTTTTAAGCTTTGACGTAGCAATCTTTAAGTTATTCCATGTGAAACGTTTTCAAGTGCCTTTACATGAAATAAAGTTTAAATAAACTAAGAAAACGAGTGAAAATCCACTGAATACAGTACATTAAAAATCTATATCTGAAATGACCCTTCAAAGCATAGGATTTAGTTAGGTTGTTTCATTATTTGGAATTGTAGTGTTTTGTATGCAATTCATTTTGATATTTATTATTATTTATTACTAACCTTACTAACCCCATCAGCATTTAATTTAAAACCAAAGTGTCTCATTGTCTAGAACCTCTAGAAAAATTTGTTAATTGATGTTAAGTTCTTTTTCAAGTCAAGAATGGGAGGTTCAAGTTCGTTCAGTTAAATGAAGTTGTAAATGAAACTGGTAAACTAAATTTTAAAACCTCCAGGCAAAACTGAAGTTCGAGATTCATGTTTTCAAAGGCTTATTTCTAGAGATGTAAATGATTTACACTCCAGAAAAAAATTCATTTACATTTGTTTATCACGGGAAATAAAGTGGAAAGAGAATCAAACACGGGAATAAAGTTTTACAATAAAGTGAATCTAGTTTAGATCAACAAAAATTTCGGGAATCCGCTGACCATTTACCACTTTCCAGAAGCATAGGTCTTCTCTGAACTATACTTATTTCATTCATTTCTGTCTATCCTTCTACTTGAACAGCTTTCTTGCCATTCTATATATAGTGCCTGCTCTCGGCGTTTGCAAATCCTTGTGGTGGTCCTGCTCATTCTACTTGAAACCTCTGCATGTAGTTCTTTCTTGGTTGATGTACTGTGCACCCCTTTAGACGAGAACATCAAGTGTTGCTCTGAACAGTCCAGACTCTTGTCCTCCAGTTCACAAGATCTCCATTTTCATCTCAGCCTGTCGTCAACGCTGGTTTCCTACCATACGAACAATTGTCTCCAGAACTTATACAGGTTGGTTTCCAGTTATCCCACAACAACAACCAACACATGTGGCTCACTATTTAATAACCGATCTGAATGGTTAATTCAGTCAGATTTAGCCAAGCAATTATTGCAACAAACTGGTAAAAAGTTAAAAGATTGAAATAATTATTTAGATTGACTTAAATTAATTGGTTGTTCCAAATTGGTCTTCTGTTAAAAAAAAAAAAAAAACGCAGTTCCTGAGGAATAATAATTTAAGCAAATAACTTGTAAACATGGAAAATATTGTAAAAATGTTATCCAAAATTTTAAACGTTTCCGGAAGATGTTATTAATAGCAGGATTTAGCCTTTATATTAATAACCAGAGTCATATGACAGAGGGGACTAAAAGTTTAAGGTGGGATCCTAACCACGGTCTTCTACATTATTTGAACGCTGAGGACGGTCGGTCACCCATCCAACCTAGACCCATAGTTGGTTACTTTCAAAACGGAAAACGGTGAAACGACACAGCCACGAAGTAGTCCCACTTTGCGAAATAGCTATCCAGTAAGAAACAAAGTTACTTTAAATTTAACTAAAACCCGTGGCGTGGCCTTGACAGATTTCTGTAACTCAAAAATAGAAAGGACACCAAACAGCAATAGACCGGCTGGTCCCTATGAGGCTGTCTGTTTAAGAAGGAAGATTAAAAGATAAAGGAAAATTTAAAGGCAGTGAAAGGTTTAAAGCCAAGCAAAGAAAAGGAATTCAAAGAAGGAAAGAAATTTAAGGATAAAGTTAAAATTTTAAAGTACAGAGGAGGGAATCCGAGTGAAAATTCTCCAATATTTCTACGCGATAACAAATGAAAATGAAATGAAAATGAAAAGGTTTATTGGCAGACTATAGTCCATATGACAAATATTATTAATACAATGACAGTTCATACACTAATGATAGAAAATGTACAATTGATTAGAAATAATACTGCACTGTCGAAGTATGTCAGTTCATACACTAATGATAGAAAATATACAATGATTAGAAATAATACTGCACTGTCGACGTTAAGTGGAGCTACAGACAGACGTTTTCGTACCAAGAAGTCCATAGCTTAGAGGATAAATGGCAGGACTCATGGATAGCTTGGATGATCGGGTTGGTTGATTTTTTAATTCTTTGCATTAGACTGTGTTGAGCACGTCTTGTTACCTCCGGGAAGCTCGGGACATTGCGGGTAGCAAACATTTGCGAAGCTGAGCATCTCGGGGGTAATTTATGTAAGAGTCTAAAAGACCTGTTATACAGCAAATACTTCTAACTGGATGTTTAAGGCAAGATAAGCATCCAGTCTCTTTTTAAAGGAGACTACGCTGGCTGGCAATACATTCCACAAATTAACTATACGATTGAAGAGAAAATGTTTAGCTTCATTAAAATTAAAATGTTTACCCTCTAATTTAAGACCATTACTGCGAGTTCTATCTCCATTTCTAAAGGTGAAATATTTTTCGACGTCGATATTATCAAAACTTTTAATCATTTTAAACACTTGGATTAAATCTCATCAAATACGCCTTTTTATGAAGAATAAATTTAACATTTCTAAACGAGCAACGTATGATTTGTTTCTTTGTCGGGGAATCATCTTAGTAGCCCGTCGCTGCACTCTTTCCATTCTGTCTATGTCCTGTCGTAAATATGTGGACCAGAGCTGAACGCAGTATTCCAGGTGGGAGCGTACTAAGGACTTATATAATGTTAGCATTGTTTCCTCCGACTTAAATTCAAATGATACACCAATAAATCCTAAGATTGTATTTGCTTTCTTGACCGCTTCGATACATTGCTTACTCGGCTCAAGAGTGTCAGTAACAATAATACCTAAATCTTTCTCTTCCGTAACACTCGTTAGTGTATTGTCGCGCATAAAATACTTTTCTTTAACGTTGTTTCTACCGATATGCAACGTTTTACATTTATCTCTATTAAAGTTCATTTGCCAAATTTCTGCTCACTCGAGTAATTTATTAATATCTTCTTGAACTTGCAAATGTTCTGCCGCTGATTTGGTTCGTCGTCCTATTTGGTATCATCCGCAAATTTGAAATTATGCTCTTAATTCCTATGTCGATGTCAGTGACGTAAATAATAATAAGAACTGGTCGCAGAACTGGTCCCTGATGCACACCGTTAAATTGCTAATTACACTTTTCCAGTTAGACGCTTTGCCATTAATGACCATTCTTTGTTTACGTCCACTAAATCAATTTTCGATCCATTTGAGAACATTACCATCAATTCCATGAGAATGAAGTTTAGCTAATAATGTTTTATGTGGCATTGTACGTAACGCTTTTTGAAAATCGAAATATATCATATCTATTGTTTTACTCTCGTCATATAAGTTATATTTACAATATCATTAAAGAAATCGAGCAAATTAGTAAGACAAGAACGCTTACGTCGAAAGCCGTGTTGAGAATCCTTGATTAATTTATTAATTTCTAAGTAATTAACTCTTTTTGTTCAGAACGATCGTTTCCATAAGCTTACCAACTACAGAAGTCAGGCGACGATAATTTCTCAGAAGCGATTTTTCCCCTTTTTTAAGTATTGACGTAATGTTTGCGAGTTTCCAATCGAACGGAACTTCTCCAGACTGTAACTCTTTATTCTTATTAAATATATACGTAAGAGGAGAGACTATTGCGCAGTTCATTTCTTTAAGTATCCCAGGGGTAAAGCTTATTTGTTATTTGGATCTGGAGTTTTATTCGGATTAATTTTAACTATGGCTGAGAGTGCTCCGGTTTCACTTACGGTGAACTCATGAAGTTTTAAATGATCATCACTGAACATGATTACGGGAACGGAAATGTTGTTAAAATTTTCGTTAGTAAAGACGGAAGAGAAGAATTTATTTAAAACTCCCTTCATTCGTAAGTCATCGTAAATTCGTTCGTTGGTTTCGCCTATGAATGGACCAATAGGATAAGAAATTAGTATAATACAAATTTACTCGTAAACGAACGCGGAATGGGAGTTAAAATTGGTCATTAATTTTCTTTTTATGTTAAATAAAATAAAAAAAGAATATAAACGAAATAAATCCAGATAAATATGCTAACTTTTAAAACCCTATTAGAGGGAAGAATATTTGAAGGGGGAAATATAGTTCCACTTTCAATAAATGTCAAGGAATGTCATAAAAAATGAGAAAAGCTACGAAAGGATTTGAAGTAAATCTAGAAGCCTGAAGATTTTTACACTTCCATCTTATTAAAATGAACATTTTGTTTACTTAACTTGACACTAAAACTAAATAATGTTAGTATAACAGTGTGATAAGTGTTTTAAGTCTTTTATAAAAGCTGAAGACGGTAAGTTTCTTTGAAAAAATTGATTAAAAAGTATAATTAATTAATTATCTTAAAATTTTAAGCTTACCTCTCTCACACACACACACACATATATATATATATATATATATAATATATATATATATATATATATATATATATATATATATATAAAACCTCAATAAAAGGCGAAACTTGGACATTGCCTTGAAAGTGCAAATAACCACAATTGAACAGTGTTCCACCCTGACACAGGAGAAATGAAGTAAGATCACAGTGTAACGTTTTCTTGTGTGCCAAGCTGGAACACTTAGATTATAATTACTTTCAATCTCAAAACATATACAGTATATACATAAGGCGAATAGTAGGAATTTGGGCATTTTATGTCACTGTTTAAACTTTAATCTCTTTTCGATAGTTTATAATTTCCCGCTTTCGTTTTATTAAGGTTTCCTTTATAGCGAACGGGGACTATTATTCATCCACCGTATTTGGACTCTAACCTACGCCGCCTATTTCGGTCGTTCTACATCACCTACTTCCCGAAAAGGGAGGAAATCAAGGCAGAGGAAAAATCCTCAAAAAAGAGAGAGAGAGAGAGAGAGAGAGAGAGAGAGAGAGAGAGAGAGAGAGAGAGAGAGAGAGAGAGAGAGAGAGAGCCTTTTAGATTTTTGTTCTTTTAATATTTTTTTTAAAAATCTTATTTATCGACTTCTCAATTCCAACTTTGAAACTTAAAATTTTTAAAGGCAAATCACGTTTTTTTTTGTTTTTTTTTAATTCAATTTGGGACCTCGATTAAATTCATTCTGATGTTTAAATACTATTTTTTGTTTTTATTTTCTTTAATTATGGCAAAAATTACGAGCAAAGGTGAGTGGGTGAACAATTCAGAAGAAAAATATATTACCCTCCAATTCGTAGGGTGTCCATAAAGTCGAACCGCAAAAGCAAAGTTTAGCGACTGCAGTGTTTATTTCTAGGATGCTGCACTCTATGTTCACCCTGTCTTGTTCGTTGGAAATAGTACAAAGATATATGACACAACATCATGCATTACATTATCCCAGTCCCTTATTTCCAATACTCGGGGTGGACTCCCTCTTGGTGCCCTGGTTTGGATCGCAGCAATGTTTACCCACTAATTTGGGATCAATGAAAGAAAGCCACCCCCAAACGTTTTAGTAAACAACGCCACCCTAAAAAATGATCAAGTAAACAATGTCACCCTCCTCCCAAATCACTAAAGTAAAGAATGTAAGT